>JAKOOJ010000046.1:195000-507955 GCA_022577455.1 Arizona elegans
TCGGAGTTGGGGTTTTCTGGAATGCTGACACCCTACACCACTTCAGACAAATGGTTGTCCAACCTCTTCTTAAAAACTTCCAGTGTTGGAGCATTCATAACTTCTGGAGGCAAAATTGTTCCACTGATTAATTGTTCTCACTGTCAGGAAATTTCTCCTTAGTTCTAGGTTGCTTCTCTCCTGGATTAGTTTCCACCCATTGCTTCTTGTCCTGCCCTCAGGTGCTTTGGAGAAGAGCTTGACTCCTTCTTCTTTGGGGCAGCCCCTGAGATATTGGAAGACTGCTATCATGTCTCCCCTAGTCCTCCTTTTCATCATACCCAGTTCCAGCAACCGTTCTTCTTTATATGTTTTAGCCTCCAGTCCCCTAATCATCTTTGTTGCTCTTCTCCCCACTCTTTCTAGAGTCTCCACATCTTTACTTTACTTTTCTTCACTTTACAGTACTAGCTTCCACTCATTCCTTAAATTGCCTTTCAACAGAACAGGGAAAAAAACCACCAACCCATTAAAAATATTACGCCTATAAGGATTTCTCATACATGGCCATAAGTACTAAAAAGTTAACAGTTTCCATAAAGGATAACCATATGAATGAATTATCCATTCATTCTTGGTGTCTGTAAGCAACTTGTTAGTAAGTCTCCAGAAACATCTGTTTTTTCAATCCAGCAAGATATTGGGGCCATAAAGTCCCTTTGTGATTAATAAAAAGGGGGGGGGGATATGGAGAATCCAATTCAGAATAGCAGAGTTGGAAGGAACCTTGGAGGTCTTCTTGTCCAGCCCCCTGCTCAAACAGGAGACCCTGCCTTCCATTGAGGACCTGTATACTGCAGGAGTCAAAAAGAGGGCTGGGAAAATATCTACAGACCCCTCGCATCCTGGACATAAATTGTTTCAACTCCTACCCTCAATACGACGCTATAGAGCACTGCACACCAGAACAACTAGACACAAGAACAGTTTTTTTCCCGAACGCCATCCCTCTACTAAACAAATAATTCCCTCAACACTGTCAAACTATTCACTAAGTCTGCATTACTGTTAATCTTCTCATCGTTCCTATCACCCATCTCCTTCCACTAATGACTGCATGATTGTAACTTGTTGCTGTATCCTTACAATTTATATTGATTGTTTTTTAGTACGATTCGATTGCTTATTTGTACCCTATGACTATCATCAATTGTTGTACCTTATGATTCTTGATGAATGTATCTTTTCTTTTATGTACGCTGAGAGCATGTGCACCAAAGACAAATTCCTTGTGTGTCCAATCACATTTGGCCAATAAAGAATTCTATCATCTATCTATCTATCTACCATCTATCTATCTATCTATCTATCTATCTATCTATCTATCTATCTATCTTATTTCATTCTGGACACTTCTCACCTTGGAAAACTCCAATGATGGAGCACCCCTAACCTCTGGAAGCAAGTCTGATTAATTTTTCTAATTGTGAAAATTCCATTTGCTCAAACCATGGGTTTCCAAGTAAAATAGGTCTATCATTCAAAAGAATATGGGCATCTCGAAATAATAAATCCTGGCAGAAAGTCTAACTGATATGTGCAATTATCTCTTCCCTGCAGATCATAATGTAAGGACTTTGAAAGAGCAGATGCTTTAATGAAGTCTTGATTCTGATTTTGTGTCTCCAACCACATGATGACTCGGCTGTCAGGAATTTCTCCTCCCTCCCCCTTCCTTTCCCATGACTTCATCTGAGATTCTTGTCACGGGGAAAGTGAAATCCAGCAATACCTGGGGCAGGTGAGATCCTTCGGGCCATGGCCTGATTTGATGATGTCATACCAGTTTGAGCAGTGTCTTTGCATCATGCCTTAGGAGCTGGGAATTTCCCATATGTTGTCATGAACTGTTTTGCAATGCAGTGATGAGGATGTTATCCATTCAGTTGTGTCCGGCTCTTGGCAATTCTAGGAGCCAAGTCTCTTCACATCTTTTTGATCTTGCATTACTATTTTCCTAGGCTCTGGCTGATGTTAGTTTTGATGATGATTTTGCAATGAGATACCCAGCCCAGCCCAAATTGGGAGGATTGGCTTGAATGATCAGGATCTTCAAGAAGACAGAATGTAGAATAACAGAGTTGGAAGGGACTTTGGAGGTCTTCTAGTCCTTCAAGAAAGCTGGTGGGTTTCCATTCCCCCAACATTCTTGGAGGACACCTCGGATTTTACCAGCTCTGCTGATCTGTAAGTGCAAACAATTCACACTTATGGCAATTGGGCCTCAGTTACTTTAGTGTGACCAAGATCTTCAAACACAAAGCTGCTATTGGAAGCCTTTCCTGATACATAGCACCTTTTCTGATTTGCAAACTGGATTAGAAGGCATAGGCTATTAAAAGATAGATAGGTAGATAGGTAGGTAGGTAGGTAGGTAGATAGATACCTTGTTTCCCCTAAAATAAGACATCCCCTGATAATAAGCCCAATCGGGCTTCTGAGCACATGCACTAAATTAACCGTCCCCAAAAAATTAGCCCTCCATAAAATATTTAAACACATGCGCCGGTCCCCGCCATTTCCTCTGGTTTTCTCCACATGCCCCAAAATAATAAGACCTCCCTGAAAATAAGGCCAAGCGCTTATTTTGGGGTTCAAAAACACATAAGACATAAGCAAACACAAGGGTCTTATTTTCAGGGAAACACAGTAGATAGATAGATAGATAGATAGATAGATAGATAGATAGATAGATAGATGCCCTGTTTCCCCCAAAATAAGACATCCCCTGATAATAAGCCCCAACGGGCTTTTGAGCGCAGGGTAATAAGGCCAAGCGCTTATTTCAGAGTTCAAAAAAGTATAAAACAGGATCTTATTTTTGGGAAAACACAGTAGATAGATAGATAGATAGGTGATAGATAGATGATTGATTAGATAGATAGATGATAGGTAGGTAGGTAGATAAATACGTAGATAGATAGATAGATAGATAGATAGATAGATAGATAGATAAATAGATAGATAGCAAGACTCGTGGCAACAATTTACTTGTTTTGCAATGGAAATTTTAATCTTAATTGTGGTTATAAGAGGAGAACTATCTGTAGGTCAAGGGACGCGGTGGCTCAGTGACTAAGATGCTGAGCTTGCCAATCGAAAGGTCGGCAGTTCAGCAGTTCGAATCCCTAGTGCCGCGTAACGGGGTGAGCTCCTGTTAACTTGTCCCAGCTTCTGCCAACCTAGCAGTTCGAAAGCACAGAAAAAATTCAAGTAGAAAAATAGGGACCACTTTGGTGGGAAGGGAAGAGCGTTCCGTGCGTCTTTGGCATTGAGTCATGCCGGCCACGTGACCACGGAGACGTCTTCGGACAGCGCTGGCTCTTCGGCTTTGAAACAGAGATGAGCACTGCCCCCTAGAGTCGGGAACGACTAGCACAGATGTGCGAGGGGAACCTTTACCTTTACTTACCTGTACTTGTTTTCTTACTTTGAGTAAGATGAGGAATATTTGTGGTTGGGGATCAAGGATGCTTACTCAACCGAGACCCAACCAATTTCTGCAGCTTGCACACACCACCTTACGTCAGATTGTTCCTCTCCTTCTTGGCTTGACCCGGAGAAGACCGAGTGACTACAGTTCTCCTTTTCCCACCACTCATGTGGACATGTCCTGATGGGAGAAGAAAGACAGCTGTTGCCTGGCAGCTGTGCTCGGCAGAAGAAGCGAAACGCTGCAAGTTAAGGACCGAGTGAGCATATCCAGCTGATGTTAAGGCCCATTTCTGTGTGTAGACAAAACAACACGTCTAAGGGAGCAAATGGTTGCACTCAAGAGGAAGAGATGGGTAAGGAATGTTGTGGCTCTCCAGGCGACACCAGCTTGTGTTTATGTTGTGAGTCTGCAGCAAAAAAAGAGGAGAAGAGCGAATAACGAATCTTTGAGAAGGCTTTTTTTTTTTTTTAATTGGAATACAGGGTTGCAGCTCGTTCGATGCAACCCACTTGTAATGCACATGGACAGTTGTTAGTGAAATCTCAGAAGGTAGAGCAGTGTTTGGCAAGGTTAAGAGGGATAGAAGAATAGCATAGCATAGCATAGAATAGAAAATGAAATGGAATGGAATGGAATGGAATGGAATAGAATAGAATAGAATAGAATAGAATAGAATAGAATAGAATAGAATAGAATAGAGGAGAGGAGAGGAGAGGAGAGGAGAGGAGAGGAGAGGAGAGGAGAGAGAAGGGAAAAGAATAGAATAGAAGAGAATAAGAATAGAATAGAATAGAATAGAATAGAATAGAATAGAGGAGAGGAGAGGAGAGGAGAGAGAACGGAAAAGAATAGAAGAGAAGAGAATAAGAAGAGAAGAGAAGAGAAGAGAAGAGAAGAGAAGAGAAGAGAGGAGAGGAGAGGAGAGGAGAGGAGAGGAGAGGAGAGGAGAGGAGAGGAGAGAGAAGGGAAAAGAATAGAATAGAAGAGAATAAGAATAGAATAGAATAGAATAGAATAGAATAGAATAGAATAGAATAGAATAGATAGAATAGAATAGAATAGAGGAGAGGAGAGAGAAGGGAAAAGAAAAGAAAAGAAAAAAAAAAGAAAAGAAAAGAAAAGAATAGAATAGAATAGAATAGAATAGAGGAGAGGAGAGGAGAGGAGAGGAGAGGAGAGGAGAGAGAAGGGAAAAGAATAGAAGAGAAGAGAATAAGAATAGAATAGAATAGAATAGAATAGAATAGAATAGAATAGAATAGAGGAGAGAGAAGGGAACAGAATAGAATAGAATAGAATAGAATAGAATAGAATAGAATAGAATAGAATAGAATAGAATAGAATTCTTTATTGACCAAGGGTGATTGGACACACATGGAATTTGTCTTCAGTGCATAAGCGCTCAGTGTTAATAATAAATAATAAATAAGCAAGTCAATAAATACATCTTAAGCATGCTTTATCAGTCAACCCATTAAGTGAAGCCATGCATGTTTCATTTGCAGAAAACAGCCCGTTAGACGAACATGGCTATGCTTGGTTAGCTGGATTCGGGGTTTTAACGTGTTGCATGATAAAATTGGAGCTGCCTTGCTCTATCTGAATCATATCAAAGGCATCACAAGTTTCTGACACTTGGTACCGAGCCAACCGGACACCGAATAATTGTTATCGCTTAGCAAAGCTAGAGAAGGATGGAACAAAAACAAAAAAACAAAAAAACCCTCACATATCTGTCGGAAGCAGCAAAGCATCAATCATCCGATCGCGCACTGGTTTTCGTTTTGTCAGATTTAATCTGATCAAATGTCTAATCATATCAGGCCATGATCTTCTGCTCCTCAGAGAGCCTGGCCCTTTGAGCACCGTATATGGGGCTTGGCAGGAGAGCTGGTGGGAAAAAAACGCTGTCCATTCAAAGAACCAGCTAGTTGGGTTTGAGATTGTGAGTCGGTTAGGAAGGGCCTTGTTCTTGAGAATACTTTGGGTGGGGTGGGGAGGTGGAAATGCCTGGAACCTGTGTTGGTAAATCATAATTCTGCACTGACCCCCCCCCCCCCCCCAAAAAAAAAGTGGTCTAAGGAAGGGTTTCCTAGCAAGGAATTTTAGGCTTAAATGTCATTCCAGTCCTGTGGACTTTGTCGGAGGAGTATCATGTCAGCCTCTGATAGCCCCAGATTACAAAGAGTCTACTAGCATCTTTTCTGAATCGTAATTTTTTAGCAAATGTCACAGGTTTTTGTGAGCAGCAGTCTTCACGTAAGCCTATGCCTTTTAGTAAAGTTTAGTTATGAGGGGGTCTGAGCTTGGTGGTTTTCTTGCAGACGTTTCATGACCCAACTAAGTAACTTCATCAGTGTAAGGGAGGGTGGGGGTTTGCTCCTGAGCAATGTCTGAAAGTCAGATTTAGAGAGCACCAAGGACTCCGCCGAAGAAGGCCATCTTTGTAGCTCAGGGTTGAACTGTGCGGTCCTTGGTGCTTGAGTTTGGTGGTTTTCTTGCAGGCATTTCATGACCCAACTAGGTAACATCGTCTGTGCTAGGAGGTAGAGGAGGAGGAGGAGGAGGAGAAGGACTGTGGGGCCCTTGGTGTTCTCGGATCTTGATTTTCTTGCAGGCATTTCATGACCCAACTAGGTAACATCATCAGTGCTAGAAGGTAGAGGAGGAGTAAGAGGAGGGGGAATGGCTCAATTGGCAAAGAAGGGGAATGTCACTGCGTTTTTTTATTTCCCAGCTGAGCTTCATTATTTCTGGACTATCAGACTTTCCGTACCTTGCCAAGAA
Source organism: Arizona elegans (assembly GCA_022577455.1). Classification (NCBI taxonomy): domain Eukaryota; kingdom Metazoa; phylum Chordata; class Lepidosauria; order Squamata; family Colubridae; genus Arizona; species Arizona elegans. The sequence goes on from JAKOOJ010000046.1 coordinate 201,263, forward strand.
TTGTTATCAAAAGTTACTACGCATGTCTGCATTCCTTCACTTGCTTCACACACTCTTTCCTTTGTTCTCTTGCCAGCAAGGTCCGGCTGAGAAATAGAATTATTTCAAAAATGTAGCAATTACTTTTCTTAGTTAGTGAGATGTTTTATTTTCTTTATAACAAATAAATGAGTTTTATTAGAAACTTTTCTTCGCGTTTCTTTTTCAGAATATTGCAACAAGGAATAAGCCTCGATCCATCCTCTAAACCAGGGTGATTTTTCCCAGAGCCAAACATGGGATTAATCAACGCCCTGACAGGGGAGGGTGAGGAGGAGGAGGAGGAGGAGTGGGAGGAGGAGGAAGATTGTGGAGTCCTTGGTGCTCTCTGAGCTTGGTGGTTTTCTTGAAGACGTTTGTCCAGGATGGTATAGGATCTCCTGCCATGAGCCGAGGGTTGGACCAAAAAAACCTTCAAGGTCCCTTCCTAACTCCGTTATTCCATGTTCTAAGAAGTTTGCAAAAAGTGGGAAGCAAATGAATAACAGAACAAACAAAAGTGTGAAGAAGACAGCCATTATGTTCTCTGTCGATCCAGGTTTGGGACTTAGAGAGTTGCATGAAGCTAAATGTGCTTCTCTCTAGGTTGGTTTCTTCCCCATCTGTAATATCTTCTGATTCCTCTCAAGAAAAAAAAAAAAGTAGGGTGGCTAAGATTTTTCAGCTGGGCTGGAGTGGGGACAACGTTGCTGGCTTCTCCATACCTGCAGGCTCCTGCCGACGTTGCTTTCTTGGAGCCCAAATCGGAAAGCCACAAAACGAGGCCTTCCTGACTTGTTGGCCAGCTTAAAAGCTTCAGCAGCGCCAACTGATGACCCAGCAACCTTCACTTCCTCCCTCAAAGTGTTTTTTTTCTAACTGTAGCTTTCTCTCCACCTCAAGTTCCCTCTTCCCTCATTTTTCTCCATTCTGCACCAAGAAGGGAAATTGCAGGACGTATTAAAGAGCAATAAATATGTCAAAAGGCATCTCCGCTCCATGCGTGTTTGGAAAACAAATTTCCGGTTGGCCATGATTTGCAAAGGGAAGGAATCAAAGGAGGAGGAGGAAGTGGCGTGCCAAGAAACCGTAGGCAAATTTTCAGTGGCTGATATCCAGAGTCAAGCAAGTCGCTGGAAATTAAAGGATGGAGCCCGAGGTGGTGTGTCTGTCTGTCTGTCTGTCTGTCTGTCTCTCTCTGTGTGTGTGTGTGTGTGTGTGTGTGTAGAGGAGTCCAAAAAAGTCAAGATGGTGGGGTTAAGCCTCACCCTTTGGAAATGTGTGAATTCTTTTATGACTCCCTTTACCTGTTGTGGACACACCTGGAGAGACAAGTGGGATTGGTTGGCTAACTTTGGTGAACAATTCAAGGAATATAACCTGAAATGAGAAAAAGGGAAAGGGAAAGGGAAAGGGAAAGGGGAAGGGGAAGGGGAAGGAAAGGAAAGGGAAGGGAAGGGAAGGGAAGGGAAGGGAAGGGAAGGGAAGGGAAGGGAAGGGAAGGGAAGGGAAGGGAAGGGAAGGGAAGGGAGAAAGAGGGAAAGAGAAAGAAAGAGAAAGAAGAGGGACAAAAAGAAAGAAGAGGGAGAGAGGGAGGAAGGAAGGAGAAAAAGACAGAAAGAGAGAGAGAAAGACAAAGAAGGAAGGAAGGAGAAAAGACAGAAAGAAAGAGAGAAAGACAAAGAAGGAAGGAGAAAAAGAAAGAAAAAGATGAAGAAGAAAGGAAGGAAAGAAAGAAAGAAAAAAGGAAGGAAAGAAAGAAAGAAAGAAAGAAAGAAAGAAAGAAAGAAAGAAAGAAAGAAAGAAAGAAATATTTCTAGGTTTGATCTACAGACTCTGGGTCTCTTGTGAATGAGTCATTCCACAACAAAGCATGACCTCAGCTTCCGAAGGGGAGGAGGAGACCGAGTGAGTAATGGGGCAAGAGGTATCTTTTCCCCTCCTATGACCCTTGCAACTTTCCTCTACTTGGCAAAGACCAACCTGGCACGGGGCACTCCGGCTGGGCAGGGAGTGTGGAAGGCAGGAGGAAGGGGGCAGCCTCCTCCCTTCTGGGCCCTTGAAAGGGGATCTCATCATCCCACCCACAACTTTCACTCCCAATCGCTGCTCTTTAAGAAAACTGGGGGCCTTCACCAAACGGAGTTCCCAATATCCAGTTCCAAAAAATCCAAGCCATACTATTTTCTTGGGACCAAGCAAACAGTTATCAGGCTGGGACCACAGCACTTTTTTTAAAAAAAAAAATCAGGTTAAATCAGCCCTAGACTGTTTCTATAGCTCTGTATCTTGTCTTTTTATGTACACTGAGAGCATATGCACCAAAGTCAAATTCCTTGTGTGTCCAATCACACTTGGCCAATAAAGAATTCAATTCTATTCTGTTCTGTTCTGTTCTGTTCCATATTTCTATTCTATTCTATACTATTCCATATTTCTATTCTATTCTATTCTATTCTATTCTATTCTATTCTATTCTATTCTATGCTATTCTATGCTATGCTATCCTATCCTATCCTATCCTATCCTATCCTATCCTATCCTATCCTATCCTATCCTAATATTATGTATTCTATTCTATTCTATTCTATTCTATTCTATTCTATGCTATGCTATGCTATGCTATGCTATGCTATGCTATGCTATCCTATCCTATCCTATCCTATCCTATCCTATCCTAATATTATCTATTCTATTCTATTCTATTCTATTCTATTCTATTCTATTCTATTCTAAAAAATATCCCTATGATGCTTGGCAATTCATCCTTGATTTACCACCAGTCACTTAGCACCCCCATTCAAAGTTACAACAGAGCCACCCCCCAAAAGATACTTACACCCTGGTTCTGAACTTCCGACAGTTGCCACCCTCCCTCCCACAGTCACATGTCCACATTTGGGGTGCTCAAAATTTATACCGCATTTCTGCATCCAGTTTTGGTCACCACCACTATAAAAAAAGAGGTTGAGACTCTAGAAAGAGTGCAGAGAAGAGCAACAAGAATGATGAGGGGACTGGAAGCTAAAACATACGATGAATGGTTGCAGGAACTGGGCATGGCTAGTCTAGTGAAGAGAAGGACCAGGAGAGACAGGAGAGCAGTCTTCCAATATTGGAGGGGCTGCCACAGAGAGGAGGGGGTCAAGCTGTTTTCCAAAGCACCCAAAGGCCAGATAAGGAATAATGGATGGAAACTGAACAAGGAGAGATTCAACCTGGAAATAAGGAGGAATTTTCTGGCAGTGAGAACAATCAACCGATGGAACAGAAGTTGCCTTCGGAAGTTGTGGGAGCTTCATCCCAGGAGGCTTTCAAGAAGAGATTGGACTGCCATCTGTCAGAAATGGTGTAGTGTCTCCTGTTTGGGTGGGGGGTTGGACTAGATGACCTACAAGGTCCCTTCCAACTCTGTTAATCTGTATTATCCACAATCAAATGACACATGACTGCAATTTACGACATTTATTTTTCTGAAAAGCTGTGTTTGCTTCCAGTTCTCCGCAAAAGCAAATCTGTAACAAACAAGGGGTTCGCTTAACTACTGTGGCATTTGCTTAATGAATCCCCCCGCAAAAAAATAAAGGTCATAAAAATTGAGTTGGACAAGGGATGACTTAATTTATGACTGTCACAACTTGTAACTCTATTGGGCAGGCTCCATTACTACCTATCATCCTATCTGTGTCTAGGGCTGCAATGCAGCCTTTGTGCATGAAAACCTCCGCTTGCTAACCTATAAATCAAACATGCAAATTCCACAGTGGTTGTATCCACCACTGCATAACTATTTCTTCAACAAAGAACAAACTGAGCTTTGGAAACAAAATTAAAACTTGGCACCTCCTTCCAGTCGTTCTGTTCTTGGAAACCTCAGGCTTCAAAGCTTTCATCGTGAGCCCAAGCGGCCTCTGATGCAACGGTTAGATATCAAGAACGAGGCGCCTCTAGCAATTCATATTTTTCTAGCCACAATTTGAATTTTTGATGTCCTTATTCTGTGTGCCGCTGCTAATGCCATTTTCTGGTTGAAATTTGGCCTTAAATAATGACCTAAGTGTCAAAGCCCACTGTAACAACATTGCCAAAGAGGCATTAAGAGTTGTTAACCTAATCTTGTGTAGCTTCTTCTCCGGTAATATTACACTATTAACCAGAGCATACAAAACATTTGCTAGACCAATTCTTGAATACAGCTCATCTGTCTGGAACCCGCACTGCATATCGGACATCAATACAACTGAGCGTGTCCAGAAATATTTCATAAGAAGAGTCCTCCACTCCTCTGCACGCAACAAAATACCTTATGCCACCAGACTTGAAATTCTGGGCTTAGAAACCTTAGAACTATGCCGCTTTCGGTATGACCTAAGTGTAGCTCATAAAATTATCTGCTACAACATCCTACCTGTCAATGACTACTTCAGCTTCAACCACAACAACACACGAGCACACAATAGATACAAACTTGTTCCAAACTCGATTGCAGAAAATACAACTTCAGCAACAGAGTGGTCAATGCCTGGAATGCACTACCTGACTCTGTGGTTTCATCCCCAAACCTCCAAAATTTTAACCTTAAACTGTCTACTGTTGACCTCACCCCATTCCTAAGAGGTCTGTAAGGGGCGTGCATAAGCGCACCAGCGTGCCTTCCATCCCTGTCCTACTGTTCCCTTTATTTGTATTCATTTTATGTATTCAATCCATGCCTATCCTATCCTATCCTATCCTATCCTATCCTATCCTATCCTATCCTATCCTATCCTTCCATCCATCCATCCATCCATCTATCTATCTATCTATCTATCTATCTATCTATCTATTTATCTATCATCTATCTATCTATCTATCTATCTATCTATTTATCTATCATCTATCTATCTATCTATCTATCTATCTATCTATCTATTTATCTATCATCTATCTATCTATCTATCTACCTACTTACCTACCTACTTTCAATTTATCTATCATCTATCATTCCTCTCTATCTCTATCTCTATCCTATCCTATCCTATCCTATCCTATCCTATCCTATCCTATCCTATCCTATCCTATCCTATTCTATCCTAATATCTGAACAAGCAGGGCCTGAAAAGACAATATATGGGTTTACTGCTAACTTGGAAATGTCTTTTCAGTTATTCAGTTCTGCATGAAACAGAAAAAAAATGAGGTCCTTGGTGCTTTCTGGTTGTTTTCTTGCAAACATTTCATTACCCAACTAGGTAATATCATCAGTGCTAGAAGGGAACAACCCCACTCACTTCTAACACTGATGGTGTTTATCTAGTTGGGTAATCAAATGTCTGCAAGAAAACAACCAAGCTCAGAGAGCACCAACTCCAGGTTTTCGGTCAGAAAAAAAAAATGAACTTATCATTTATGGTCTTGATGATAGATTACTGAATAGGGAAATGGAGATATATGGTAACCACAAAGCAAGAGATAAATTTATAATCGTACCTGTAATGGTTATGAAGAAAATTGGAAGCTACTTCTTTGTATTTTCTCTCTTCCGTTTGTTTTGGTACTTTTTATCTCTTTCTTTGATTCCCTTTTTCCCTTTCTCTTTTTTTTAAAAACTCTATATTAATTTCCATTAGTTTTTTATCTTCTTTCTTAACAATTTTCAAAAAATTATATTTAAAAAAAATGCTGGTGGAGCGCTTTAAGCATTGACACAAAATCCTGTTTGTGAACAAACATCTTCTCCAGCGCTCCACCCTCCCTGGAACACCTTGTATATATTTAATCGATTTATCCTCATTTGCCCCTTCCTTGCTCTCTGGGCTGGCCTTCCCCTGACCCCCTGATATAACAGGGTCCCTTTCAATAGGAGAGGCCCTCCCTCCTTATTCTAGCTCAGGGTTTCTCAGCCTTGGCAGCTTTAAGATGGGTGGACTTCAACGCTCAGAATTCTGTTTTTCTTCAATCATCTCAATGCTCTGGAGAATACCTTTCAGATTTTCCTTGGTGGTCTGAGCTGACTTTATTATTGGAACTCTCTTCTCCTCCTCCTCCTCCTCCTTTCCTATATCCTTCCTTCCCTCCCTCCCTCCCTCCCTTCCACCCTTTCCTCTTCTCCCTCCCTCCCTTCCTTCCTTTCCCCTTCCCCCTCTGCCTCCCCTATCCCAACCTCTATCCCTTACACCTTCCCTTCCCTTCCCCATTCCCTCTTTCCTTTCCTTTCCTTCTCTTTCCTTTCCTTCCCTTTCTCATTCCCTCTTCCCTTCCCTTCCCTTTCTCATTCCCTCTTTCCTTTCCTTCCCCTTCCTTCCCCATTCCCCCTTTCCTTTCCTTTCCTTCTCTTTCCTTTCCTTCCCTTTCTCATTCCCTCTTCCCTTCCCTTCCCTTTCTCATTCCCTCTTTCCTTTCCTTCCCCTTCCTTCCCCATTCCCCCTTTCCTTTCCTTCCCTTTCCCATTCCCTCTTCCCTTCTCTTCCCCATTCCCTCTTTCCTTTTCTTTCCTTCCCTTTCCCTTTCCCGTTCCCATTCCCTCTTTCCTTTCCTTCCCCTTCCTTTCCCATCCCCCCTTCCCTTCCCTTCCTTTCCCTTCCCTTCCCTTTCCCATTACCTCTTTCCTTTCCTTTCCTTTCCTTTCCTTTCCTTTCCTTTCCTTTCCTTTCCTTTCCTTTCCTTTCCTTTCCTTTCCTTTCCTTTCCTTCCCTCTTCCCTTCCCTTCCGGTCCTTCCCTTCCCTTCCCTTCCCTTCCCCATTCCCTCTTCCCTTCCCCTTTCTCCCTCCCTCCCTCCCTCCTAAAATAATCTTTCAACTGCACCAGTGACCCTACTTTTCTCGATCCCAGCAGGGAAGCACCAGCTAGCCACTTGGGAATTTTCGGTGAGCTGTGACTCAGGGATCAAACGTCTCTGACTCAACTTAAACTTTCAAGCCCGGACAAGTCCCCAGCAAAGTCAGCCAGATGTTTCCACCTGCGGAATAATTATTAATGAACAAAACAAATTTAAAAAAAAAAACACAAGAGGTAATATTGCAAAAGAGCCACCCCAGAGGGGAAAGACAAGCCTGCCCTCTTTCTTTGTATAAATCTCCAACAACCTTCCTTAAACTGAGACCTTGCAGCTGCCTTGGCCACCTGTCATCCCCGGCCAGCTTAGCTAATGAGAATTTTACTGCAATATATACTTTAAAACAGGGGTCTCCAATCTTGGCAACTTTAAGCCTGGCAGACTTCAACTCCCAGAATTCCCCAGCCAGCAAAGCAAAGCTAGCTGAGGAATTCTGGGAGTTGCAGCCCGCCAGGCTTAAAGTTGCCAAGGTTGGAGACCCCTGCTTTAAAACACCCCCATCCCAAAAGGCTGTGTGTGTGTGAGCTTGATAAAAACATCATCTGTCAATACACAAAACAAGTTTTACTTATTATCGTCATATATTTGTTGTGCGGTTACTAACACTTAAGTCAGTTGACATAAGGACTGGAAACAAATGGGAATTTCAGCACGTCAGCTTGGATATGCAGCCAAGGTTTTGAAAGCATCTTCCAGCTGGGACTTTGACGAGAAGAGACGGGTTGAATTAGTGGGACAAACACAAAATGCTTGTTGAGGTCCCTTTGCAGTTTATGGGGATTGAGAATCTTGGACTATAGAAAGTTGCAATCACAAAAAGACACATCAGGCAGTCCTTCGACTCACAAACGCGATTCAGACCAGAACTTCTGTGGCTGAGGAAGATGTTTGTGAAATAAATTCAATTTTACGATATATTTCTCCCCCGCAGTTGTTAAGTGAATCAGTACCGTGTTTCCCCAAGAATAAAACCGGGTCTTATATATGTTGCCTTCTGGCAGAAGATACAGAACAATTAAAACTGGGACCACACCTCTTCTGAATAGTTTTTATCCCAGAGCTATAATTGCACTCAACAATGAACTAAAGGGCCACCATCAGTGAGTTGATGGACAGCATAACTTGGTCTGTTGTGGATGCTTAGGTGGTTTTAGGGGTGGGGAATTTTTGGTGAGTGGGGGTGAGTTTGGGGCAGTGGTGAAATCCAATTTTTTTTACTATCGGTTCTGTGGGTGTGGCTTGGTGGGTGTGGCAGGGGAAGGATACTGCAAAATCTCCCTTCCCACCCCACTCCTGGGGGAAGGATATTGCAAAATCTTCATTCCCTCCTCACTCTGGGACCAGCCAAGAGGTGGTATTTGCTGGTTCTCTGAACTGCTCAAAATTTCCGCTACTGGTTCTCCGATAGGCTCAAAAATTCCACTACCAGTTTTTCAGAACCTGTCAGAACCTGCTGGATTTCACCCCTGGTCTGGGGATTGTCATGTGAGTTGGGTCTGGTCTCTGGATGTCATGTGAACTTCATTGTATGGGTATACTGTGTATAAACGTACAATGACAATAAACTTTATTCATTAAACATGAAACTCAGTCAACTGAACATTCAAAAATGCATCACAAATGCCATTGACTGGTGCTAATGGTTGATACGGGTTGCTGCCAGTGTCCTAGGTATCAACCAAGTACCTTCTTAAGATGTATGACGTTCCGAGTAGCGCAGCTTTTTGCAGTTCTGCTGGTGTTATTGCAAGGAGCTGCAATTTGCTGATGTATCTTATAAAATTCTTGGACATGGTACCAAGTGCCCCGATGACAATGCGTATCACTGTTACATGTTTCATCCATAGCCATGTAGTTTCAATGGCCAGGTCGCGATATTTCATGATTTTTTCCAGTTCTTTTTCTTCGACTCTGGCATCTCCTGGTACCGCGATGTCAATAAATTGTATGTTTCGGTTTTCGACAACTGTGATATCTGGCGTGTTGTGTTCCAAGTGACGATCTGTCTGTATTCGAAAGTCTCACAAGATCTTCACCTTCTCATTTTCTATAACTTTTTCCACTTTATGTTCCCATGACTTTCTGGATACAGGTAAATCATATTTTTTACATAATGACCAGTGGATTAATTTAGCAACTTGGTCGTGTCTAGCTTTGTAATCAGCTTGTGCGATTTTGCTGCATTCGCATATTAAAGGGTATAACAGTTTCGACTTTGTTGTTGCAAAGTCGGCAGTTTGGAGTGTCAGTGGATTTTTGTATCTTTGCTTTCATGGCATTAGTTTGTAGTGCTTGTTCTTGAGCAGCGAGTATTAAACCTTCCGTTTCTTTCTTGATGGTTCCCATCTTAAGCCATGCCCATGTAAAGTTGTCATTACGTTTTCCTTCAATGTTTTTCAAGTGCTGTCCATGCAAAGCTTTGGTTTTCCATCTGTTTAATCTGTCATCCAGCTGTTTTTCCTTATATTCTGCCTTTGTTTCTGTTGTTTTTATAATGTTCTATTATTATTATTATTATTATTATTATTATTATTATTATTATTATTATTCCAAAAGACACATTAGGGCTTATTTTCTGGTTAGGTCTTATTTTGGGGGCAATATGGTACTAAATACATACATCTAGCTGACAATCTTAACTGGGGCTTATTTTTGGGGTGGGGCTTATATTACGAGCATCCTGAAAAATCATGCTAGGACTTATTTTCCGGTTGGGTCTTGTTTTTGGGGAAACAAGGTACAAGCAGTCATTAAGTGAAGCTGACTTCCCCCATGGACTTGGCTTGTCAGGAAAGCCAACTTAGAAGGTCACAAATGGGGAATCACACAACCTTGAGATATTGCAACCATTGTAAATTCATGCGGGTTGCCAAATGCCCAGATTTTGATCACGTGAGCATGCAAAATGCTACGACAGTCATAAATACAGGGATAGGAGGTGATAAGTCACTTTTTTCAACGCAGTTGAAACTTAGAATGGCCACTAAGTGAATGTTTGTAAGTCAAGGATTGCTTGTATAGGTGTTTCCATCTTCGCTGGCGGTTGCCAGGAGCTGAAAACGACTTCATGGCACACCATCAATCCATCATAATTATTTCCGTTCGTTTCCTGGTTGCCCATACATCTTTCAAAAGGACACACAAGGAATATAAAACACAAGGAGCCTTCTAAACGCAATTCATCTATAAAACAACTCTCATTTTGTATGTATGTGTTTTATTGTTTGGCTGTGCACCGCCCTGAGTCCTTCGGGAGTAGGGTGGTATAGAAATCAAATCAAATCAATAAATAAATAGGACAAAATAATTTTTTCCCCCAAGCAGGGTGGGGGGCTCCGTTGAAACCTCCTGACAATGTCATACTCACCAGTGTTGCAATGGAACTTGCACACTACTCAACCTGGTTTGAGGTTATCCGTTGAGTTGGATAAAGTTTCTGAATCAGCCCGGGAATTTCCAAAGCCGAAGCAATTTGGGATGCTCAGAACAGCAATAACAACCAAAAAAAAAAGCCTCTCAGTGAGGTCTCCGGAACAGGCAAGAGAAACTATAGTGGGGGAAACTGGGATGGTAGGTTCAGCGGGGAAAGCTGAGAACAAAAGTGGCAGTGTGCTTTGGCACGGAACTACCGCTCACCCACACTGACTTTGCAAAGATTTCGTGCCCTGAGGTGAGATTCCATGCCACACCTGAGTAAGATGGTAAAGAATGGATTTCATGGGATTATGCAAAGAAGGAAGATGGCATTTTGCCCTGCTTGTTAAAGCTAATGGAGATAGACAGGAACTACGCTTTTGCCAAACAAGCCATCTGGGATTAATTGCATTTAATTAACCACTTCTGGAAAGACTTCGGGTTAAGAACTTGGGGAATGTTGGTGTAGTTTTAGCCATGAACTAGGTAACCCACAACCTATTGGGTCATCCTTTTGGAGCTATCCCCTTGCCTAAACAGAGAAACAGAATGACTAAGGTAATTAAAAGCAGTAGGAGCAGGGATGACTTCCCCATTGACTTTGTTCGTGGGAAACTGGCAGGGTTAGGCATGATCAGGTGAGTGTGGCTGCCTTCAGGTGCTTTGGAGAATAGGTTGACTCCTTCTTCTTTGTGGCAGACCTTTAAATAATGGAATGCTGCTATCAGGTCTATCCGTTTCCCCCCACCACCCCCACTCCCCACCCCAGTCCTTTTTTGCCCTCTAGACTGGCCATATCCAGTTCCTGTTATCGTTCTTCATATGTCTTCATACTGCGTTCAGTTTTGGTTACCACGATGTAAAAAAGATGTGGAGACTCTAGAAAGAGTGCAGAGAAGAGCAAGGAAGAGGATTAGGGGACTGGAGGCTAAAACATACCAATGAACGGTTGCTGGAATTGGGTATGTCTAGTTTAATGAAAAGAAGGACTAGGGGAGACATGATAGCAGTCTTCCAATATCTCAGGGGCTGCCCCAAAGAAGAGGGAGTCAAGCTCTTCTCCAAAGCACCTGAAGGCAGGACAAGAAACAATGGATGGAAACTAATCAAGGAGAGAAGCAACCTAGAACTAAGGAGGAATTTCCTGACAGTGAGAACAATTAATCAGTGGAACAGCTTGCCACCAGACATTGTGGATGCTCCAACACTGGAAGTTTTTAAGAAGAGGTTGGATAACCATTTGTCTGAAGTGATGTAGGGTTTCCTGCCTGAGCAGGGGGTTGGACTAGAAGACCTCCAAGGTCCCTTCCAGCTCTATTCTATTCTAAATATTCTAAAATACGGGTCTTGTCTCCCTCCCACATATCCCTCCCCTGAACACACAACATAGACCCCCTCTCCCCTGCCCTAGAATCTCTTTATAATTCTCTTCACCTGAGGCCAATGTCAAGTCTGCACCACCTCTCTGTGGTTTTGCCCTCCAGCAAGAAAGTGGCAGATCCGTAGACCGTGAGGTCATAACCGTCCCATTTGTCTGCATTCTTTGGGAAAAATAAGCAGGCGTCCCAGCCTGGCCCCCTTATTCATTGATCTTTCCTCATCTGCAACAAACACACACACACACACACACACACACACACACACACACACACGGGGCCATCATCAACCGAAGGATTGGCACCGGTTTTGCATTCTTAGACGTCTTGATAGTGCTTCAAAGCAGAACTCCTTGATGAAATGAAATTGTTTGGAGTACACCCAGATCAGCATTGTCAACCGGCGTGATAATCATGAGGCAGATCTTCAGGAATCTGGTTCAGATGTTCAAGATTTAGCAGAAAAGGGGGTCCAACTGCCCAAATTGCCTTCCCTGGTTTTTTTGTCCTCCATTCACAACGGGTCAGGAAAACACCTAGCAATGACTTTCTCTAACGTGGGGGTGAGGTGAGGTGAATTTAATGTCAAGCAAAGGAACTCGGGAGTCAGATTTAACAGATTAACAGAGTTGGGAGGGACCTTGTAGGTCATCTAGTCCAACCCCCCACCCAAGCAAGAGACCCTACACCGTTTCTGACAGATGGCAGTCCAGTCTCTTCTTGAAATCCTCCAGTAATGGAGCTGCCATAACTTCCAAAGGCAACTTCTGTTCCATGGGTTGATTGTTCTCACTGTCTCCTTATTTCTAGGTTGAATCTCTTCTTGATCAGTTTCCAGAGTCCAGACAGTTCAAATGAATATAAAGGTTTATTCTACAAGAATCTGAACTACTAATGGTCAAAGCCGATGGGCGGTAGAAAATGAGTCAACTGAAGTGAAACAAGAAGAACAAAATGAGCTTATCTGGCCAGATATTACCTATCTGGTCTACATGGTAAGGCTGACAAGGAAATACAGGTAATATCTATCGTCATACAAGCTGCATTCCTGCATATACAAACTTCAGTTAAAGTCCGCAAACATTCTCTCCATTGTTTGAGATTCCTGCAAACAAGAAGTGGTCATACCAGTTGTATTTGGAGATCCAGGTGCGTATTTATAGAAAATTCTCTTCCACTTCATTCTGGGCAAGCTACTCTTCTGTGTCCAAAAAACGATTTCGTGAGAAGTAAAACCTTTTTTTTTTAATTGATGTCATTTTTAGATTGACGTTATTTTTCAGTCATGACCATGTGGTTTCTCTCTCCACCCATTTTTTTTTTTAATCATTAACGTTGGTAAAGGCAGGCTACTCACCTCCAGGTGGAGGTCCAGATAAGTCCACAGAAAACACTTATTTATATGTTTTGAAAATGACTCACAATTCTTTGTTTTATTTGTTTAGCAGAGTGATGGTGTTTGGGAAAAAACTCTTCTTGTGTCTAGTTATTCTGGTGTGCACTGCCCTATAGCGTCATTTGAGGGCAGGAGTTGAAACAGTTTATGTCCAGGATGCGAGGGGTCTGTAGATATTTTCCCAGCCCTCTTTTTGACTCGTGCAGTAGACAGGTCCTCCATGGAAGGCAGGTTGGTAGCCATGTTTTTTCTGCAGTTCTAATGATCCTCCGAAGTCTGTGTCTCTCTTGTTGGGTTGCAGAGCCAAACCAGACCGTTATGGAGGTGCAGATGACAGACTCAATAATTCCTCTGTAGAAATGGATCAGCAGCTCCTTGGGCAGTTTGAGTTTTCTGAGTTGGCGCAGAAAGAACATTCTTTGTTGTGCTTTTTTGATGACGTTTTTGATGTTAAGTGTCCGTTTTAGATCTTGAGATATGGTAGAACCTAGACTAAAGTTCTAGGCTAAAGTTCTGCTAAATTCCATGAACAATGAGGACAGTTTTTAGTTTATGGATTGGGGGTTGCTCTATATTGCAAATCAGGAAAATCCTAAGGCAGTGACATCCCCGTGCAAATGAATATTGCACTTGTTTGCATTTGCATGTTTTCCTATAAATTAGCACCCTATGCAACCTTAGTTCAAAAGGCCTCCGAGTGTGGCTCCTTTAAAAGAGGCTGCGTGCCTCGGATCACATTTCCTGGGCCTTGTGACTTGAAAGGGTAAAAGATTGAGAATTTCCAGGATGCTAGTTGTTTTTGTTCTTACTCAGCAGATCTCTCAGTAGTTCTTGATGTCTTAAATAATTATTACAAGGGTATCACCGGAAGCCAAAGGACTTGGCGGGAAGCCACGCTTGTGAGCTTCTTCGGTTGCAAACAGCTGTCTCGGTTGTGCCTCACCGATGTGATTTGCTGCACCATGTGTTGTTCCTTTGCAAAACTCGTGAATCAGATCCTTTCCCTTCCAATCCGGCTTGACTCCCTCCACCACCACACCACTAACCTACCAACCCCTTCCAAGAAAAGCCGGCTTTAATTTGATGAAAAGTGAATTTTACATTTTGCTTTCGTAAAGTAAAAGTTGGTGTTTTTGTTTTCATCTTTTGCAACCCAGCTGTTGGTTTGAATCAACGGAGTTTAGCAGCCGGTCAGCAGTCGGTGGGAATTTCTGAGATTCCCTCAATGAGAAGCAGATGTTTAAGGGAGATGGAAGTTAACGGTTCACGTTTGCTCAGGTGGAATGCCCTTCAAATGGATTGAAGATACACTTAAGAATTCCCACATGGGCTGAGAATTCTCACCTATCTTGAAAGCATCACCAACTCAAGAAGGCTTCTAATGAACCAATGCATTTAAACAGGTGTAATAAGAAGGATATTGATGTCTGCCTTATAGATGGATAAAAAAAACTGACTTGGAAATAGGGGTGACCCTTATAAAACTAGGCATGATTGAAGCGGTATCCTACTGTTTTAGTTTAGCCCGATTCTATTTTATTTTTTTTAATTGGAATGCCCTTTATTTATTCATTCATTTGAATTTGAGGCTGTTTAGCTCCTCGGTAATTCTGGGGAAGTTACAGAAAAGGAAAATATATAAATATATATATATATATATATATATATATATATATATATATATATATATATATATATATATATAAATTTTCTTACTTCTTCGTAGGGTCTATGTGTGTTTTTCTTCTAGCCAGGTTTTCCCTACGTAGCCAAGCAGTTAGAGCTTGCTAGGTGTTAGAAAGGAAAAAAGCCCAGAACCGAGTAGATGAGATTCTACTGAGCTGGAGCTACAAAAAAACCTTGGCTACGTAGGGAAAACCTGGCTAGAAGAAATATATATATATATATATATATATATATATATATATATATATATATATATATATATTTAGGAATTTAGTTTACATTTAGGAATTTAGTTACAATTAGTAGTGTTTGACTAAGACAGGGTGTGTCATTCTTCCTATCAGGCATTTTTTGTTTACTAACAAATTTCTACAAGCTCTTCCTCAAAGTGGGTCGAAAAGGGAGACAATAGATTGCATATTTCTTTAAACACCTTCATCTATTGAAATAATGGGCATTTTTCTCAGGCTAATCACAACCTACAGAGTTTATTAAATAGGGAGGGAAAGTTTAGCAAATGTCAGAGAAATGTCTTGGGTTGTATCACAGTGGAGTTTCCTACTGATGAATAAAGAAATGGGGCATGCCAACTCAGGGGTTTAATTCTTTTGAAAACATTGCCAGCAACAACCTGCTTTGCTTCTATGAAACAGGGGTGTCTAGTTAGATGTTTTCTTTGGCCTTTGGATCATAAGAAAAAACAAAAATAAAACAGCAACAAACACAGAAGCCACCATGGCTTGGAGAAATGTTCACCCTCATCATCAAGGAAACCAAACAGGAGGACTGGTTTAATAGAGAGGAACATCAAAAGGCCAAGAACTTCAATTTTGCATTTTGGCCTCTTTTGTATGATTTCCACAAAGCGGATAGAAATTTTTGGCTCAGTGCTAGGATTTCTTACATCTCATGAGTCTGCTCCTGGGAAGATGCCAGTTGTTTGAATTGCCTGCTACTCATGCTCCAAGGCCCACGTTGTTCGCTGTTACTGTGGCTAGTGACCACGGACAGAGGAAGCTGGCGAGCACCCATACTCTTGACGTGCTGCTCTGCAAGCAGAAAAGCCCTGAGTCAGGAAAGCAATGACGCCAAAGAACTTGCCTAGCAGGATTAGTAACATCCAGAGAAATTCAGTTCATTCATATTGAGAGACATGACTTCATGGGCATTACTTTACCTAGCTACTTCGTGCTTCTTCATTCATTTGAAAATTGGACATTATTCTGTTTAGTTTGACTCATGGCTGAGAGTAGGCTTTGTCACCCCAAAGCCAATCCAGCCTCTTACGATGCTTTATTAGCTTTTTTTTTCTTCACCCAACAACTGTTCTTCAAAATTGCTGTTTTCTTGCAATTTTGTAGAAAGATGTGGTAAAATGCGGGTACATGACTACTTTTATGCCTCCTGCTCTATTATTCCTAACAAAAACTGTACATAGTTGATATGAATGAGCCTTGGTGGCGCAGCAGACTAAAGCACTGTTAAGTAACTCCAGCTGCCTGCAATTACTTGATGAATGAGTTCAAATCTCATCAGGCTCAAGGGGTTTTTTTTTTTGGTATTGTGGTAACCAAAAATGGACACAGTGTTCCAAACGTGGTTTAATTCTTTTTAATACTACTGGGTAAATAACGGTCAGTGTACTTACCGAGTCTTGCAACTTCCGATGCCCAAAAGTTGGTTTGAAGTAATTTCCGATATCTGGGGTAAAATTATGCTGAGTCTGTAACTTCAGGGACTTCTGGAAAAAAAAGAGAAGAGAGATATGGCATGGCTGAAACTGTGAAGCAGCTTGTTTTGTGTAATAGTTCAAGCCAACCATATCTGCTCTGAACTTCTGTGATTTTAAAGCCACCATGTACGGAACCTATCTTAATCTAATAGTGCCATGCTAAGAAAAAGCTGCAGGTTTCTGTGTATAAATTATTTGCTAAAAGCAAACAAGCAAGCCAACACTCTTTTTCCAAGTTTCCAGATCTCCAGAGAGTTGTATACTGGATATTATTCTCATAAACTGGAAACCAAATTGTCTTATAGGAAGAAATGGAAATAAAGACTGAATCCATCTCCAGGAATTATTTCTGTGTGTCAGTACGTTTCAGGTCTTGGAGAAGTGGTATACATCTGGGGAGACCAGCTTAGGGAAGGCACGTGCCAATCAAAACCACTGACTTCTTCCTTTCCACCAAAACAGACTTTTCAAATAATAATTACAGGCAGTCCTGAAATTTCAACCATTTGTTTAGTAACTATTTAAAGTTACAACAGCACTGGAAAAAGTGACTTATAACCAGTTCTCCCACTGATGCCTGTTGCAGCATTCTGACGGTCATGGGATCAAAATTCAGGTACCTGGCAACCGGCACGTCATTTATGATGGTTGCAGCATCTTGGGGGGGGGGGGGGGGGGTGTCATGCGATCCACATTTGCAACCTTCCCAAATGGCTTCTGACAAGCAAAGTCAATGGGGGAAACAGGATTCGCTTAACAACCGGGTTACTAATTTAAGAACTGCAGTGGCTCACTTAACAAATGTGGCAAAAAAAAAGTCGTAAAAATGGGGCAAAAACTCACTTAAGAAATTTCTCACTTGGCAACATAAATTTTGGGCTGAATTGTGGTCGTGAATTGAGGACTACCTGTACTTCCCTGCTCAGTACTAAATATTGTTTTGAACTGAAAACTAAGGAGCAAGCCCCCCCCTCCCCCCCCCCGAATAACCTTGAAGAAAAGAGCTGGCTCTTGCTTTTAAACTAAAGATTATTTATTTCAGTTTTGGATGCTGCCCAACTCCAATCAGCTCTTTTCATGGAGGTCTATTTTATCACTTCTTGAAGCCTTTGAACATTTGGGGGTGGGGAAGCTTCCTGAAAAGAACCCAGGTGCTGCCCAATGAGATCATGGGAAACCGTAGCGGAAGAAAGGAATTGTCAAGAGGTGAATCACCCCTTTTTGCCCAGTGATGAGTTTGGAGGTGAGAACTAAGTGGGTGAAGCCACAGGGCCATTGTCTCCTCCTTCATCACCGAATGAACTATGCAAGGAGCTGCATGATGATCTGGAACTTTTATTACTCACTGCGAATTAAGAAAGGTCAAAACTCCATTGACCAGACATATCAGATGAGATTTGGCTCCGCAGAGCAGGAAATTTTGGCACACCGAAACTGTTTTGTGCTCGGTAGAGTCCCCTACTTTTTCCCTGTAATGAAAAGAAAAGCAATACAGTAATCCTAGACTGGCCTTCACTGAGCTCACACATGGAGTAATAGTCCTAGACTTATATACATCACTGGCACCAGAATTTCCACCTAAACTCATTGGGAGTGTAAATGTTCTGACCCAGCCTTAGCAGAAGCAAGAAACAGACTCCTGGTCCCGGAAAAACCCTTCTTTATTTACCTCTTGTGAATTAATTGCATTCACCCATCGAAAAGTCCAGGCAAGAGTCCTGCAAGGAGTTAATGGCAGCAACAGACCTTATCAGTTCCTTGCGATAATTGATCATTGCAAGACTGTGAGCTCCCAGCCAAAAGGCTGAAAATGAAGTTCTGGCAAGCAATTCCTTGTGGCACGAAACACAATGAGCAAAATTTTCAGAAATACGAACTGTTGTCTCCTACGACAACCACTCCCCCTTTCCTTCTATTTATTCCCCAGCCAGGGAGGGGCCATTCAGCATCCACGTGTGCTTTGCTTCCCGAGTCGACTCCTTGTCCTCCGTTGTTCTCCTCTCCTAACTGCTCTGTGTATACGTGCATCTGGAACAGGCCCCAGCTGTTCTTCCTCCTCACTCATCTCAGCCTCTAAAGGCAGCTGCCTCTGCGATGGCTGGGAAATGTCGGACGGCCCCAGCTCTATCTCTGCGTCTGACACAGAGCATCCATCAAAGCCTTTCCTAGACTCCAGGACTAGCCCAAGTTCTGTTCTGCTGGCAGCTGGCGGGCCACAACAGTAAATGAAGTCAGATAAAATGTTATAACAATTCATTAAATGGTTATTTAGTGCTTATGTGGTCCTTAAATGAATCCAGCTCTCCCAAATTGGCGTTTTGTTGTCAGAAATTGGCAAAAAAAAGATGGCAAATTGCAATCACAGCCGGTCACAAAGGTGACTCAGTTGCCAATGGCAATTACAAAACTGTCAAGAGCGGTGCGACGGCGGTAAGTAGGGGTGATAAGGCGCTTTTTCTGAGGGCATTGTCATTTTGAACCTTTGTTAGATAAATAAATCAAGAAGTACCTGTACTTGCCATGCCTTTTCTGAACCAGGTGAACAGGAGCAGGCCATTTCACGACAAAAGGAAAAGGCTAAACCAAGTGAGGAAGGTGAAATCATGAATGTCGGTCTAGTCTAGACCCACCTCACACAGTCATGGCTGCTTACACACACCTTACCCAGTAGCTCTGTTTTGAAAACTTGAGATCTGGTTGAATTATAAGGAAGTGGCTTGCATTGAGTGTCTTTTTTGGAAAAGCAGTGTGGCTTTAACTCAAGAAGCGACTCCTGGCTGGTGAGGTGAGTAAGAGACCTTGGTGAAGGCAAGTAAGGTGTTTGTAAGGCATACCGGAAAGGCAAGGTTTGTGGGAGAATTCCCCTCGTTTAGCAGTTTCTTGAAACAAGGTAAAGGAGGCTATGACCTATATCACGCACACAAAAACTTTGCATTGCCTCTGTTAAGTTGGTCAAGAGCCGAAATGGAAAATATTTCAATTCTGGGCTACACGCCTCACAGTTTCCCCTGCTGCTTTTCCTCACTCACCCAGAACATAATAAACAAGACAAGAAGTAACGGATGGAAGGTCATCAAAGGGAGATGCAACCGAGAATCAAGGAGCAATTTGTTGACAATGAGAATGATTAATCGAGGGAGTAGTTTTTCTCCAGGAATTAGGGCTGCTCCATCACTAGAGTTTTCAAGAATAAACATTTGTCTGGAATGATATGGGGCATGAGCAAGGGGTTGGACCAGAAGACCTCCAAGATCCCTTCCAATTCTCTTATTCAGCACTTACCTTTAAGGGGTCTGTTATACCTGGGCTGCAAAATTCCAAGGAACCAGGAGATGGTTTTTGTTTCTCACTCCAGGGGAATCTGGATTATTGCAGCCCTGTACTGTAGGGTATAATAATCACACACAATTCAGTTCTTTTTATTCTGAATGTTTGGAAAGAAACCACATAAAGGGTCTGGGAACTGTGTCTGTCCATCAACAGGATAATGCTCCAAAACCTGAACTGAACAGAGCCAAATATGCCATTGTGGGAGGGTGATAAGAAAAGCATTCCAGAAAAAAAAAATTCTTTAGAGTGGGAATGACCTTTGAGAGAAGGAGGAAGAGCTGCAGCCTAGAACAACGGTCTGATAAGTGAAATTTGAATCCAAAGGAGGAGGAGTGGAGAGTGCACCTCAGAAGAGACCCTCCCTAGTTTTGGAGAGAGTAAAAACAAGGGATGGAGAGGGTACTTTCAGGCTTTTTAGCCCTTTGACCTAGTGCAGATAAGAAGTACAGGCAGACATATTAGCTGAATCTTTATTGCAAGGATCCTTCATAGTCTGAAATGTGCAGGAGAAATTGCTCAATATACAGTGATTTTTATGGCACGTTAGTAGAAGGTTCTCTCATTTCTAAAACTGCGTTTGCTGAAACAATACACAGAATGTGAGAGAAGAGGCTTGTTTATATTCCCTTGACTTTGGTTTCTTTGCAAAATGGCACCCAGTAGTGTGAGAAAAGAGGGACATGGTGGCTCAATGGATAAGACGCTGAGCTTGTCAATCAAAAGGACGGCAGTTCAGCGGTTCGAATCCCTAGTGCCGCATAATGGGGTGAGCTCCTGTGACTTGTCCCAGCTTCTGCCAACCTAGCAGTTCAAAAGCAGGTAAAAAATGCAAGTAGAAAAATAGGGACCACCTTTGGTGGGAAGGGAACAGCGTTCCGTGCGCCTTTGGCATTGAGTCATGCTGGCCACAGGACCACGGAGACGTCTTTGGACAGCGCTGGCTCTTTGCCTTTGAAACGGAGATGAGCACCGCCCCCTAGAGTCCGGAATGATTAGCACATATGTGCAAGGGAAACCTTTACCTTTTAGTGTGAGAGAAATCCCAATGCCCATTTTTGCAAGATGCAAGAAGAAACCATATGCACTTCAGGCACGGCTTGTGTTAGGATACACAGTGGATATCAACGCAATAAACAAAATGGTAATCTGTCATATAAATAATAGCTGCTAGATATAATCTATCAATCTACGCCTGTTTTTAGTGAATAACTTAAAGCTATCGTTTAAAGCAATCATCGTTTTTTTAAACTAGAACTGACAAGCTCTTCCTGCTAGATTTTATCTCTCACACTAGAAGATCAGTTCCATCATTTACAAATAGGAAGGGGAAGATCACAAAGTTTTGCACCAAAAATCTCTGAAAGGTTTGCACCAATATTGTGTGCTTGGCCCTATGGAGCAGTATGCTTCACAAATATACATGAAAGAGCAACCAAAAAGTGAAAAGAAGCAAAAGTACCTAGAAAAAAAACACATCATTACAGGGAAATGAAATGTTTTCTAGAAATGACTAAGATGAGACTCGAGATAAGTCTAGCCATGCAAACTGAGGAAATGACTTTTTTTTTTTCCGGGGTTCCTGCTCGGCTTAATCAAGTTAGAAGTAATGATAACTATTTAAATTAGCCCTGGTGTTTTTGATAACTGGTGGCTCCATATACCCTACCACCAAGAAATGCAATTATTAATGAAACCCAGTCTGTAGTTACGAATGAGAGCCATACATGTGATTCTTCTGTATTTATTCGAAAATAAAGAGAAAACAGGGAGAACACACAGATACACACATACACATCTCCAATGTATTCTCCTCCATGTTGAATAATCCGCAACAAACCACTTTGGAAATGTTGTGCCCAGGGAAGCACAATGATACAAAGGTACCGTACTACAATTTAGCTGTATTTCTAAATTGTTAAATCGACAGGGTGATATGTTCTCATTACATTGACAGAAAAGTTTATCAAAGACAAGAATGGGAGATGCCTTCGCAAATGACAGAATCGGTTTGCTTATGTAGCTTCAAGGCAGCTGGGCTAATTTTTTCCCTTATTCCAAAATGGGCTCGAAATTGCCATTGTCCCAAATATATGCTGTCTTTAAAAATTTACCCAGAGTAGGTAACAGATGAGAAACTACTGTCCAGGTGCATTACAGCCACAGCTATTGCTTCCAAGGTTGTCATAACTTTTGAGGGGCAAGAATCAAATCAAGTGTTGTGCTGACTTTCTTTTTCTTCTTTGGTGCACTCGTGTTTTCTTGGCTGGAAGCAAAGTCCATTTGCCATGTCTGCAAGAACCACCAAAGAGAACATTTAATACATTTAATATTCATATTTACTCATTCTGTTTTATTTTGAAATTTTTCAATACTGCCCTTCACTCACAAAAATGGATTGCTGGACTCGGTACAAAGGTAAGGGAATAATGCTAATACGGTTTGTGTTTATCTTATACAAATAAAAAGAAAGAAGTATGAAAGAGGCAACAAACAACATTCTTAGAATAAAAATTAAATTAATAGGTCTGAACGTATAATGTATTTTTTTTTCATCTGGCACCCAATGAATACAAAGCTTCAAAATGTAGTAATGGATAGGTGAAATCAGCTCTTTGGGTATATGGACCATAGGTAGTTTAGAATTTTAAAATGAACTATAAATTGGGCTCAGAAGCAAGTCATTCAATGATAACACTATAATACACTTCACTTATTCAAATTCAGAAGTCTAGCCTAGAGTTCTGAATCTACTCCATGGAGAACCCACATATGATGCCTCACAAAAATCTTACTTAAGAGCAAGGCTAGCCCCATTGAGGAAGGAAAGGCTGTTTCTGCAGGACTAATTCAATTCAATAATAGATACCCCAAGTCAATGAACATATCTGGGTCAGTAATAATAATAATATGATTAATCAAATACAGTAAAATATTCTCTCTATATCTAGCAATTCTGCTCTTCAATAGTGCTAACGGTTACAACTTGGTAACATTTGGAGGGGCTTTGGAAAGGTTCAACTATACTTCGGGCCACAGATTATTGATCTTTTCAGATAGTGCCCTCCCTGTTGCCTTACAAATTAACAGGATGGAACTACTAATAATGAACACTGATTTGCCAAACAAATGTTATTTTGATTTTTAATCATTTTTTTTTTTAATTTTGATTTATATGCCGCCCTTCTCCGAAGACTCAGGGCGGCTTACAATGTGCTCAGCAATATTTAATCAATTGAGAAAATTCTGTAGCCATAATAGATTTTTATTTCAGCAAACGTTGGGTAACATACTTTTTGACATTTTGATTAGCAGTTAACTATAGACTGAATGACACAATAATTACAAATGGATACAAGATGGACTTGACAATCACAAGCAAAATCAATGAGAAGCCAGATTCACTTAACAACCTGTTATTAACTTAACAACTGCACTGATTCATAATAATTAACAACTGTGGCAAGAAAGGTTATAAAATGGGGCAAAACTCACTTAAATGTCTTGCTTAGTAACATAAATGTTGGGCTCAATTATGGTCGCAAGTCAAGGATTAATTGTATTGTGTCCAATTGTAGCCACTCCACTAAGAAGGCTTCAGAGAAAGTAGAACGGGTGTAAAGAAGGGAACAAGAATGATGGAGGGATTATAAACAAGCCTCTGGAGAGAGACTAAAGATTTGGGAACATTAAAAAGGATGTGATTGCGTTCTTTAAAAACCTGAAAGGATGTGAGCCAGAATAAAGCCAAGATGTTCTCTTTAATTCCCATCAAGTCACGGAATAATGGAAAGTTATTTAATATGCTTAAAGGAAAGCAGATTTTTATTGAATGTCAGGAAAACTTTTAAAAAGTAAAAACAAATTGGCAATTACCCCAAACAGCAGGGGGATTCTATTAACTGGATGGACTGAAGATGAGGTTAGAGAGGCATCTGTTGGAGAGTTCTTAATCTGGATTTCTACACTGAGCAGGAATCAAATTGATGGCCCAAATGGTCCTGTCAACTCTACAACTCTATCTAAGATCATTGACATATGAAAGAGTTGCCCTTTATGACTAATTTTTATTGCATTAATGCAGCAGAAAGGTTTCAGAAAAGAGACAGAAACATTATCTAAAATCACTAAAAATTACAGTAATAAAAGTAATAAATTAAATAGTAATAAGATAATAAATTAAAAGTAATAAAAACGTTCAAATATTTAAAATTATTTTAAGGGAAAAATAAAATAAAAACAAACAACTGAAAAAAGAAGGAAAAAATAACTGATAAAATATCAGGAGGAGGAAAAGTACTGAAGTGGCACAGTTAGTGCTCATTATATTATTAATGAAAAACTAACCATAAACACAAAATATATTTAAAATGTTTGAGTGTTTCTGATTTCAGTTCTTTGGTGATTTCTTTTCTCCTCTTTCCCCCCATCTTAGATTCTTAAATCTGCCTTGCAACATAATATGTACTGTAATATGTGCTATACATGGAAGCTATTCTTAAATTTGTCCAACATCTGTTATTAATATGAGTTGGTAATTTTGTCATTATTGGATGTTCTCCAAGTTTAAATTCCCAGTGTAATATGGTTGGTAAGGAATTTCTGGTGTTCAAAATGTTACTCAATTGCTGATTTTCCTTACATATCCCTGATCGGAAATCTGAATTTTTGTAAATTAAAAAAATAACTTTATGTAAGAAAGGAAAACATTTGTAACATATAAAATGGTAAGTAAAACTGATGCAAGTGTCATTGCGACCATGTTTACGTGGTAGTTAATTAATTCAAAGATTTTTTTTTATGGAAAAGCAGGAAATGGGTCACAATTCTGTGAAGATATTGATTCCATATTCTAAAAAGCCTGCATGCAGTGTCCTAATTTAATCCTGTATGATATCATGTTTCATAGAATCATATGATTGCCTTACCAGGGAAGAGTGACGTATCATTCTTTGAAATATAGTATCATCCAAAACAAATTAATAAACTCTACACAGGATTTAGTTTCCAATGCTGTTTCAGCCATACTGAGTAACTTCATTGAGGGCGTGTTATCGCTCAGAGGTAGAATTACAGTGCTTGCAAAATTATCTCGGTTCAATCTCTGATATTATCCAAGAAATCTGGAAAATGCTATTACAGTAAAATGTCACTGTAACGGGACTAACTGGAAAACTTTGTTATTCACAAATGTCTGTTAAATATGAAAGCATCATGTGAGCAATCCTTAAACATGACAATTGTACAAGCTTATGCTCTGACCATTGATGTAAGAGAAGAGGACAAAAGAAGATGAGTTTTATGATCAGTCAAACAAAATGCACTCGTTGAAGGAATGTCAAAACTGGAAAAACCAAAAGGAAGTGAATTGATGGTAGAAAGGTTAGGGGACCCCTGCTCTAAAACATTACAGAAAAGCTAAAGATTTTGCTTGTTTGTTTTTTTGTAGAATTCTGCCACGGCCCTGTTGGAATACACTGTGTTATCCCTAGAAGTGAAGATGTTCACCTCCCACTCAGAAAGTTGAGAGTTCAATCCTAGGCAAGGACAGATGTTTCTCTATCAGGGCAGAAAGAGAAACTAGCTGCTACAAACTTCCTGTAGGTATCAGGAAGAGCATCTGGCCAGTAAACACTCAGCTCCAGAGTAGATTTAATAATTCTATGTATTCTATACACTTTTACACAATTTTACACACATCAAAAGTGACAGAACTGCAGCTACATCAACCACATTTTCTCTGGAGAAACATTATTTGAGCTGCGGTGGCGCAGTGGTTAGAATGCAATACTGCAGGCTACTTCTGCTGCCTGCCGGCTGCCTGAAATTTGACAGTTCGAATCTCCCTAGGCTCAAGGTTGACTCAGCCTTCCATACTTCCGAGGTGGGTAAAATGAGGACTCAAGATTATTGGGGGCAAGAGGCCAACTCTGTAAACCACTTAGAGAGGGCTGTAAAGCACTGTGAAGCAGTATATAAGGGCTATTGCTACTGCTATTTCTTTTGAACATTGTTTTATTTTGATTAAAGTTATTAACACACAAGTCAGCTTCTGTGAAGACCTATGTGTACCAACCAGGAACTTGTGAATATACAGTAACAACAAACCTTGGTTCACAGCTAAACTTAAGCAGCTACGTCATTCCAAAGAGGAAGCCTACAGAAAAGGTGATAAAATGCTGTACAATCAGGCCAGAAATGTATTAACAAGAGAGATCAGAACAACAAAAAGAAGATACTCTGAAAAGCTAAGGAATCAGTTCTCAACAAATGAACCAGCAAACATGTTGAAAACTCTTAAAAATATCACCGGCTACGGCAAACCTTCTTCCCAGGCTAAAGGAAATCAACAACTGGCAGATGACCTGAACGTGTTTTATTGCAGGTTTGAAAGGAAACTACAGCCACCTATCACCACAAGCCCCATCTCAGACACATCAATAACAGCCAAGCCTCCTACAACTGACCCCAACCCATTGGGTTCACAACCCCTAGTGATCACAGACCTATTTCACAGACAAAAGCCAGGAAAAGCTCCAGGCCCAAACAAGATAACTCCTTCTTGCTTAAATGTCTGTGCTGACCAATTTGCCCCCATCTTCTCCTGCATCTTCAATAAATTGCTAGAGATGTGCTATGTTCCTTCTTGCTTCAAATGCTCTACTATCATCCCAGTGCCAAAGAAGCCCACCATCAAGGAACTGAATGACTACAGACCAGTTGCTCTAACAACTGTAGTCATGAAAACCTTTGAAAGGCTAGTGCTGTCCCACTTGAAAACCATCACGGATCTGCTGTTAGACCCCTTGCAATTTGCATACTGACCAAATAGATCAATAGATGATGCTGTTAATATGGCTCTGCACTACATCCTACAACATCTTGAATCTCCAAAGACCTACGCAAGGGTCCTCTTGGTAGACTTTAGTTCAGCATCCAATACCATCATTCCAGACACTCCTCTAACTAAGCTAAACCAGCTACAGGTAGCTGAACACACTTGTAAGTGGATCATAAGCTTCCTAACAAACAGGAAGCAGCAGGTGAAGCTAAGCAGAATCACATCAGATACCTGTATAATTAGCACAGGGCCCCCCCAAGACTATGTGCTCTCCCCACTTCTCTTCTCTCTGTATACCAATGACTACATCTCTAACAATCCATCTGTTAAACTACTAAAGTTCGCAGATGACACAACAGTGATCGGTCTCATTCCAGACAATGATGAATCCACATACAGACGGGAGGTTGAACAACTAGCCTCGTAGTGTGACCAGAACAATCTGGAACTGAACACACTCAAAACCATAGAAATGGTGGTAGACTTTAGGAGAAACCCTTCCATACTTCCACCTCTCACAATACTAGACAACACAGTATCAACAGTAGAGACCTTCACATTTCTAGGTTCTACCATATCACAAGATCTAAAATGGACAGTTAACATCAAAAACGTCATCAAAAAAGAACAACAAAGAATGTTTTTTCTACGTCAACTCAGGAAACTCAAACTGCCCAAGGAGCTGCTGATCCAGGACATCTGCACCTCTATAACTGTCTGGTTTGGTTCCGCAACCCAACAAGACAGATACAGACTTCAGAGGATCATTAGAACTGCAGAAAAAAACAATGGCTACCAACCTATGCATTGAGGATCTGCATACTGCATAAATGAAAAAGAGGACTGCAAAAATATTTACAGACCTCTCACATCCTGGACATAAAC
Organism: Arizona elegans; assembly: GCA_022577455.1. Classification (NCBI taxonomy): domain Eukaryota; kingdom Metazoa; phylum Chordata; class Lepidosauria; order Squamata; family Colubridae; genus Arizona; species Arizona elegans. The sequence goes on from JAKOOJ010000046.1 coordinate 228,753, forward strand.
TGTTTCAACTCCTACCCTCAAAATGAGTTTATAGAGCACTGCACACCAGAACAACTAGACACAAGAACAGTTTTTTCCCGAACGCCATCCCTCTGCTAAACAAATAATTCCCTCAACACTGTTAAACTATTTACTAAGTCTGCACTACTATTAATCTTCTCATCGTTCCTACTACCCATCTCCTTCTATGACTGTATGACTGTAACTTTGTTGCTTGTATTCTTACGATTTATATTGATATTGTTTCCTGATTGCTTACTTGTACCCTATGACTATCATTAAGCATTGATTATGATTCTTGATGAACGTATCTTTTTTTTTTTTTTACATTGAGAGCATATGCACCAAGACAAATTCCTTGTGTGCCCAATCACACTTGGCCAATAAAAAATTCTATTCTATTCTATTCTATTCTTCTATTCTATTCTATTCTAAAGAATAAGCCATCTTTGTGGAATAGAAATCTCAACTAGATTTTTAAAAAATCACTTCTACCTTAAGTATAAAGGAAAACCTGGTATTCCCAAAGAGAGAAGAGGAAATTTTCCACAGTTCTCCAAACTAACTATCCAGAGGATCTTTGTTCTCACATTAGAAAAAGTCTTAAATGCACTTTACAAGCCTCCCCAGTTAGCCATGTGAATCATATCTTCCTGCAGATCTCTAAGATGATAGGATTTATTGTTGGGCCAGTAATGGTCCATTAATGACCAAATGGATTCACTTGGCTGGTCCAGTAATGGCTCATGTAATTCTTCACAGGGAAAGCATTACACCTTCAAAGTCTCAGTAGTTTAGTCATCCACAATTGCATACATGTCTGTTGTTAGAGGAAAAGTGTCTTGGGAGGTTCATTTTAGTATTTAATTCTGCTAGCATTCAAATCAGGCCTAGGCTGAATCTTTAGCCTAACTTTCTTCATCATTTTAAACCTGTAGGGTGAAAATATTTCTCAACCAGTAGAGAGGTTACTGATATGCCTCTCTGGGTTAATTAACCAATACATCTTAATTAGATTACATTAGATTAAGCACAAGAACTTTAGAAAACTCAAATGTGTTTAAAGACTCACTTTTTTTTTTTAACCAAATACAGTAAGGAAAAACACAAAGGGGAAATGAAAAATTCTGTGGAATTATTTCCATATAAGCATGTCCATTGAAAAGTGACGTGGCCAGAAAGGCATTTCCATCTTCTGGAGACCTGCTCTCTGCCTTCTTACAGACAGATGTTCCTTGTGCATTTCCCTTGAATGGAGACAAGAGAGGAGATCCGCGATCCGCCCTCTGGCCTTTGGGAACTGCCAAGACCAATATTAGGGATGGGGAGATGGTAGAGTTTCCTAGGAAAGGATGGAAAAGGGTCCCCACCCTGTCTGCTACAATATTTTCCCTGCCATTCTTCTACCAAGCCGAAGGGTGGATAGGAAAGAACTGGAAAACTAACTTTTAGGGCAGGCTCAACATTTCCCAATGTTGTTTGGGATCCTAGACAATTCAGTTTCTTTGCAATGGGTGTGGCATCTTTATAAAATGAGGGAAATATAATTGTCATGTTTTAAAAATAAAAAGGCATTTGGACAGTTACCAGATTTAAGAGGCCAGGCCTCTTAAATGTTCTATGTGCAAGCAAAGGACAATTTTTAAAAGCTATTAAGGTACTTACGAGGAGTTGCAATCTTGTGTCCTCTAATTTCTAAATTATCCTACTATTTAATGTCACTTTTCTCATCTCAAAGCTCAAATCTGATCTCTTTATGCTTCCCAGAGTCATCTTGTAGGGGAGATGGGTGGCACAGAAATTAAATCAACCAACAAAGAAATAAAATCTATACAGGCTTATTTTTTCAAGTATTGCAAGCTTGCATTTTAAAAAAACTCGCATATGATATGTGTTAGCATATTTAGGTTTATACTATAGAGCCCCATGATAATCAAATTGAAATTAATCAAAGGATAATAAAAATGGATTGAGGAGAGCCATTAAGCTGCAGACAAAATTAAATTTGCAAGATCAATTAGAGTTTATGTGCAATTTGGTGTCAAAACTAGAAATCCTGTTTTTTAGTTCTGTATTTCATAATAACTAGTCAAATGAACTGGCATCCTGATATATCAATAGATCATATCCTGATAGCATCATTTCCTGTCCTTGCTCCATATTTCTAGGTACTTATCAACAGCAATGTCTAATATGTTAATGATTTCGGGACTAGGCGAATTTAACAGAATAGGAGAAAAAGAGAAGTAGGAACTAAGGATGTGGTTACCATTCTGGTTTCCATTGTGTCTTTAGAAGAACATTTTTCTTGGACCTGGGAGAAAGGGAAATTAAAATATTAAAAACTAATATGGTAAATTCCACAACAGTGGTTAACAGAACTGGAAGGGACCTTGGAGGTCTCTTAGTCCAATCCTCTCTCAAGCAGGAAACCCTATATACCGGTAATTTCACACAAATGCTTGTTAAACGTTCTAAGAAATTTCTCCTTTTGTTCTAGGTTGGTTCTCTCCTTGATTAGTTTCCATCCATTATTTCTTGTTCTGCCTTTAGATGCTTGTGGCAGCCTCTTAGATATTGGAAGACTGCTATCCTGTCACACCTAGTCCTTCTTTTAATTAAACTATACATATCCAATAGTTTATGATTTAGTACATTGTGCAAATACAGAAAAGGAAGTACAGTTCAGGAAGCCAAGTCATCTTAATTTGGTTGTTCAGTAAACTGCAAAGAAAGAGACTGAATTACACCCCCATACATTCTTTAGCTTTCTTTGCCTACATTTAGTGGTATTTGGCACAATCTAAATCCAAATATCTCACCCACGATGTGTCAAGTTGTGGTTTTTTTGAACTGCCATCGCATGAATTCCAGTGAGCGACCTGCTGCCCAATAATTTTGCTTACCTATTTCCTAGTGAGATAATAGGTAGGGAAAGTCCCTCTGCTAAGTAGAACAGAATTAATGAATCATTCATAAAGTAATAGCTTTTCCAGACAAATAAACTGGTTTTGCCTAGTGGCTTGATTTCCATTTTTCCATGAAATGAGCCACATGATCATTCAAGCCAACCAGTCCTGCAAAATAGGGAACAACAGTTTCCCCATGAAAAAAATAAAATAAAAATCTATCAGCAAACTGAAAAATTGTTGGTACTATAAAGTTATAGCTTGGGCACCAAAAGGTAGAAGAGACAAGGGGCTCATATCAATTCTTTGTTGATGGAATGTTCTCTTGCAAATGGACACCAAATTGTAATATAAGCCATTAGTTGGCATTTCTGGAGAAGGCACAGCGTCATGGTATTTTAATGAGGACTGCTGTTCAGTGAATGACTCAGCAAATCTGGGATTGCTGACTCAAGAAAAGTGTCTATTTTTAAGCAAGAAATGGGGCTTAAGGGAACAAACAGCCCAGAAACCTACTCAGCCGTTACTTCAAACAAAATACCAGATCATCATTTCAACTCTACCAGGCAAACCGAGGCCATGATTTCTGAGGTCAGAAATAGACAAAGACTAAGATTCTGTCTGCATTTTAAATGTTTAGAGTACAGACACGGGTTTCACTTAGATTCTTGTCTAACACAAAGTTCTAGCACCAGATGACAAAAAACAAGTCAAAACAGCAATGCTCACTTTGTGAGACGTCTTAGTACCGCATTCTTTCTCTGTCTCTTCAGCTCCATCCTTTCTGATTGTTTCTAAAATAAACAGTTTATATAATTTGCAGGCACACATCAAAAATATTTTGCATATAAAAATAAAGAAATCTTGGGAAAATGGCAATAATCTATCTAAACAGAAATTTGTCTGTGTGAAAGTAGGCATTATTTGTTAATTGAAAAAAATATTATCATCTCAGTCTTGAGCCAAAAACATCCATTTATGTATAATCAAAAGTCAGTATAGTTCCTACACACAGGCATCCAAGATTATTAGACTCATACAGTTATCGAAAGGTGCACATTTATTTATTTACTTATTTATTTATTGGTTCGATTTATGTGCCGCCCTTCTCCGGAGATTCAGGGCGGCTTACAGTGCATTAAGCAATAGCCTTCATACTTTTGTATATACCTGCTTAATAGGGCTTTCGGCCCCCCCAAGCCATGTTCTTTTTATACAAAGTCAGCTTATTGCCCCCAGAATCCGGGGCCTCATTTTACCTACCTCGAAAGGATGGAAGGCTGAGTCAACCTTGAGCCTGGTGAGCTTTGAACTTGCAGTAATTGCAGGCAGCTGGTGCTACTTAACAGCACTTTAGTCTGCTGCGCCACCAAGGCTCACATTGAAGCAATATGACAAGGAAAAAGAACATCTAAAACATATTAGGGGACTGAATTATTTACAAATAAATATTGTACTCCAGACATTGAGGTGATTTGGGTGACCTTGAATAAAACTTACATGATACATTATTTATGGCCTTTCATGAAAGAAAACAGATTTGAAAAATCTTTGCTTATGTCCACCAAAGCCAGCATGCAATAGCAATGTAGAAGTAGTTGATAATCTAAGGGACATGGCATAAGAATAAAAGATAGAAGAAAGGAGGGCACTGGCACTCCCTCTGCCGTGACGACCTTTTAGTCTTGGGGATTTTTTAAATTTTGATTTTCACATTTAACTGGTAAATTTTAACCTTGTTCTTAATTTTGTTTCCAATGTTTGGTTTTAATCATGTGTTTATGTTGTTTTATTAAGTTGTTCGTACACAGGTGAGATAGCAAGAAAAAGTTAGACAATCATTTGTCTGGGATGACCTAAGATCTCCTGCTTTGGGAAGGGAGTTGGACTATAAGACCTTTAGGGTCTCTTCCTGCCCTATGATTGTAGAAATGTAATGACTGGCTGGCTGACTGACCGGTTGACTGACAAAAGAGAGAGGGGGAGAAAGGTGGAGAGGGAGAGAAAAGGGGAGGGGGGAGAGATACTTTGATAGATTATATTTAGAGTGATTATTTATTTGAAGGGGGGGGAATAAAAGCTAAACCAGGAAAGGGGGCAAACTTGAAAGACTAAGGATTAGGAAAAAAACTGTTTATGTTTCTAACTTTGCTTTAAAAAAGAAAATTCAAGAGTAGAACAAAGAACAACCTTACAGAAACACATATTCTATTAAAATGTCTAAAATCAAATAGTGTACGTAAATTTATTTTAAAAAGGCAATTCAATCCCCGTATTTTTCACACGAACGTAAAACACTGTGCATGAAGTGATACCATTGATATGGTAAAAGTTGCGTGTCCAAAATAAAAAATAAAAGTGAGTTTTGGAAGAATAAATAAACTAGAAAGACAGCTTTCTGAAATAAAGGACTAGGAGCATTCATCCTTGTCCTTTATAATGAAGGGTATGGGGTTACTGTAAATAGAGTCCATGAAACCATTATAAAATATATTCGATGAATGCTCCTATTCATGTGTGAGATTTTGCAGAAGGGAGCAAGGGATGACACATTTGCTGCATGCAAATATGTATCTAATAGATGATACCACTCTTAGGAGGAGGAACATTAGGCTCCTAAGATACCTGGGCAATGCTGACTGTGACTTATGACCATTTGTCACACTTACAATCGTTGCAGCATTCTCCTAGTCACCCAATCAAAATTCAGACGCTTGGCAACTGACTCATATTTGGGATGGTTTCCTTGTCCCGAGTTCAAGTGATCACCTTTTGTGACCTTGTAACAAGCAAAGTCAAAGGGGGAAGCCAGATTCACTTAACAACCGTGTTGCTAACTTAGTTGCAGTGATTCACTTAATGACTGTGGCAAAAAAAAGGTTGTAAAATGGGACAAAACTCACTGTCTTGCTTAGCAATGGAAATTTTGGGCTGAATTGTGGTCATAAGTGAAGGCCGATCTGTACCTCAAAATCAAGCAAACTATAAATCCGATGTCCAGTTAATGACAGAAAATGCCTCTGGGATGTACACATAATGTAAGTTTTAGATAGATATACCTGTTATATCTGGATTCAAAGGGGGCATGTGCTGTGACACTGCATTTTCTTCAAACATCCTATTTTTATCCACGTAAGCAGCCATAAACTTCCTCTGCAAAACAATTCACCATGTAATGTTCCATTTCTTTAATTTCAGTTAAAGGAAGACATAACCGCCTTATTTGCTTAACTGACAATAAAAGGTATTTGCTCAATTCACAGCATGACACATTGTGATATGTGAATTTGGTTAACCCATAGGTTAAATGTACCAGAATTGAAAGTCTTGCTATAAAAGTGAAAGTAATGAGGGAATTTAAAAACTGTCAGAATAACCACAAGGGAGAAAACAGGTAGGTTTCTCTATCAGTTTTCTAATGGTTTAATCATCATCACTTTCTCAGATCACCTTGGCCACTGTATGAGAAATGAGAATGGTATGTATTTTCCCTTAGAAATTTAAAATACTTTTCACTAACAGTTCCCTGCAGGAGAAGTTTCCCTTTCAGAGAGGACTCCACCTTCATTCATTTACAGAAAATCATATACAAAAAAAACAAAACAAAAAACAAAACAAAACCCTACCTTCCTTTCTCATTGGCAACGTCGCACAAATGAGATTCGGTCTCTGTTAATGTGACTGATTTGTGTCAGCACAAACCTAATGCTGTTAAATCTATCTGGGGGAAGTTGGTGTGCCTGTGTGTGCAGATATGTGACTGAAATAACTACTGTAAGGACAACTCCAGTGGGGCTTTTTTTCTGGGTAAAAATAACTAAATTGGGACACATTTTTTCCCTGTGCAAAAACAAGTACATTTTGACCTGTGCCTTCTGATTAGGTTTATTAATTTATTAAATTTATTTATTTATTTATTTATTAAATAAATAAAATTAATAAATAAATAATAAAAATTAAGTTGGCAGACAGGCTTTGTTCGTTTTGGAAAGAGATTGCTGTTATGGCCTACAGGTAGAGTATAAAAATAAGAGTCATATCCTGCTCTAAAGGAGGAGGAATAGTAATGGACAAATTTCATCCTTTTCCTAGGGGACAATATACTTTTTTAACGGAAGTTACCCGAAGCTCTTTTTCACTTCACAAGAAGTCAAATATTAACTTTTCCCCATAGCTAACAAATTATTTATTTACTAAATTGATAAGCTGCCTTACAGGAGCTGAATAAGATGCAAACAGCATCACCTCTTCCCAGGTTTTCTCACCAAGAAAAAGCCATGAGGTAACAATAGAAGAGAATATCTGTAGCTCAGGGCTGAACTGTGGAATTCTTGGTGTTCTCTGAGCTACTGTTGTTTGTTTGTGGATGTTCAACTAGATTGATTAATACATTTAAATCTCGATCTTTCCAATAATATTCATACACCATACTGGCTCTCCCCAGTAAGTTTTAATCTGTGGGCCTTTTCTCTTATGTGTGTAGCTTTAGCCTTTAAACTTTCCTTCAGGTCTTCATGGGAGATGGAGTTGATCCACCTTCAATGAATCTACTTGGTGTGTTCCATCATCCTAGATCCAGATCTAATGTAAAGACAATTTAAACTTGTACTGTCAATATATATTCAAAGAATCATGTCATATGCAGGAAGGTTTTTTTAAAGCAAATCTACTGAATAATTAGGCATGCCTATAAACTTTATCCTAGGAATAAAGTAATTCAGATTTGCCTTTAAAAAATACCATAACAGTATATTTAACAGGAGTACTTAAAACAGGTGTCCTGCCTTTAAGTAATATGCACAACTACCTCATAACCCATTTTACGACTGATGTTAGGAAAGCAAAACTCCCACTATAAGATCACCCTCATTTTTGTACAAATTGGTTTGTGGAAATGTAACCTGTTCTGGTGCTTTAGTGCTGTCCTCTTCTTCTTCTTCATCATCATCATCACAGTCTAAACCTTGGTGGGAGATTTCAGTGGGACCATTCTCTTCCACCAGACTGTTCTCCAGCATCCCCATCCTTTTGCTGTCTGTTGTTACCCTCACTTTCAATACATGGAATCCAGTGGAAACAGATCCTACTTTGAGGTTCACAGGGTCACCATCAAAAAGAAGACCATCTGAGCTGTCGCCTTCCTTGAAGCCATGAGGTTGGTAATCAATGGGTGTGACTGCAAAGGAAGCAGGTGTGAAAACTGGAGCAACAGGTACTGACTCTAGGACAAGAATCTATCTATCTCAATCTATCTATCTATCTCAATCTATCTATCTATCTATCATCTATCTATCCATCCATCCATCCATCCATCCACCCATCCATCCGTCCGTCCGTCCGTCCGTCCGTCCATCTGTCTGTCTGTCTACGTATCCATCTATCTATCATGGGGCAAAGCATCTAAATACATTCCATGATCTTTATGCACATATTTGCCCCAATAATTTATTTAAAACATGTTTACTTTATGAGTTAGCCAAGAAGTTTCTCATAATGATTTTTTTTTAGATTAATAAAAATAACAACGTTACGGACAGAGATTATCTTGTCTACAAAACACAACAGGGAACAAAAAGAGGAGGAAGGGGAAGAAGAAAAATATAAATTCTTGTTCCTAGAGAGAGCAACTTGAATGCAAAGAACTGGGAGAAGAAATGATAGAGCTGGTTTTTAGCAGAATCAACGGTGAAGGCACTATTTTCCATTTCAAGATTCACAAGTTCTGAGCTAGGATTTTTAAGAGAGAGAGAGAGGGAGGGAGGGTGGGAGAGAGGGAGGGAGGGAGAGAGAGAGAGAGGGAGGGAGAGAGGGAGGGAGAGAGGGAGAGAGGGAGAACAAGGATCTGGTCTCTGTTTTATTATTGATTCCACATTTAGTTCTAGTTGGGTTGCAAGCCCCCAGTCTTGCATTGGCAACTCCATTGCCATTTCAACGGCAACTTCTAACATCTCTGGGTTGGGTTTTGTCCTAAGTGGAAGCCAGAACGGATAGGAAATCTTGCCACTTACCATCTTTGTAATAGAACAGTTTCATGGTCAAAGTAATATCATTAGGTAGGGGTCCAAGATGCTGCATCAATATATACAATTTGCGGATCAGTAGAATACTGGCTTTTTTAATTTCTTTGCTATTTGTTCCATTGTGAAAGCTGACTTGAGAACTACCAGGAAAAGAAAAGATATGTTAAAAATGATCTTGACTGATGTGGCTTTTTTGGGGGGGAGTAGTACAATAAAATTATATATCAATGGAAAGATAATTTAATCAAGAATCTAATGCCATAACTTTTATGAAGGATTTGCTATTAGAATAGCAGTTACAGTATAAAGAAGAAAAGTGAAAAGAGGACTTTTTGCAAGCCTTCCAAACCTCAGATGGCAATGTACTTATATATTTATTTATTGATTGGTTCGATTTATATGCCACTCTTCTCCGGAGACTCAGGGCGGCTTACAATGCGTTAAGCAATAGCCTTTATACTTTTGTATATACATGCTTAGTAGGGCTTTCGGCCCCCCAAAGCGGTGTTCTTTTTTTATACAAAGTCAGCTTATAGCCCCCACAAACTGGGTCCTCATTTTACCTACCTCGGAAGGATGGAAGGCTGTCAACCTTGAGCCTAGTGAGATTTGAACTTGCAGTAATTGCAGGCAGCTGGTGCTACTTAACAGCACTTTAGTCTGCTGCGCCACCAAGGCTCTACTTCACGGAATGGGGGAAATAATTTGAAAAGTGTACGATTGGGTTCCCATTCCCTTCATTTTCCTATAAGCGCAGTTAAAGAACTGTGATTGTAATTAATTGTGAAATTAAATAGAATCATACTATGATATTGCCTGACTTGCAACTTTACAGTATTCACCAGAATAAGCTGCTCACAAAAGGAATAATTTAGAGACATTAACAGAACAAAACAAATGACTTCACAGGGTACTAAACGATTAAACCATCCTAAAAATGGGACAAGAGGCACAAGGACTAAATCTAAGCCATATGTGCCATCCAAAAGTATTTTGGGCACTAAGTAAAGTCACTGTGAGTCCAGTGTTAAATACCTAAACCAATGCCACATTGATCCAATGCCAGATGGAGTCCCTACTGAAAAAGACTTGTTAGAGACAGCTAGAGTATCCAGATGGATTTGCCACAAATAGGATGATGATGATACATTAATTAAGTCAGATGTCTATATTCCACAAGTAAGACATTTGTTAGGATTGGGGTACCATTTCTCAGTTGCAGCATAAGCCAAAAGAGTAAAAACTAAACACTGCATTAGGACAAATATAGCGTACCCACTGACTCATTTTACTGGAAGGACAGGACAAAGCTGTAGAGTCCTTTTTATAATTTCAATAAGATAAATAGGGCAACTAAGGCATACTGGTGGTTGGCAATTGTCTAGAATTGCAAACTGGGTCATTAACAGTGAATTGACACTATGATGCACCAGGGCACATCTCCAAATACACAAAAAGATGATGAATACTCTTTTGTCGGAGTACTGAACTTATGTCTCTGGGTGTCCCCTCTAAAAAAATAATTCCCATTAGACAGAATGGACCCAGCTTAAATGGAAAAAAAAAAGGCTGGATGGTAGGTACAACATATCTCTCTGTTTTTCACAAGCAGCTCCAGTTCACACAGTGAGCAGAGACTATGAGACTGGTGCATAATGAAGGATGAGCTGTCCAAAAAAGCAGCTGAAGGGGCAAATTATTTTTTTGTCCTCCCACAACTTCCAAAAATACCACATTATACCGAAACATGCTTCAAAATTAGAGTATATTTCCACATGAATTGTACCACCAGGTGGAAAAAAAAGTTCCTTTTAGGTCTATGCTGAGATTTTTTTAAAATCCACCTGCCACTTTCCAACATGGTCTTGAGCTATTATGATTTCAAGCTGTTTAGATGCACAACGACTGAGACATGATTGTGTTTATAAACGTTTGCTCCATAAGCAGCAATTTGCTACAGTAATCAGTTTCCATAGTTCTGAAAAAATAAAGGATTTGTTAATAAACCTACATTAGAGACTACACTTACACAATGAAAATATTAAAAATTAAAGAAGTCAGAATTTGCATTCCTGATGACAATTTCCACTCGTGAGATATTTAATATAAAGTGCCTGCTGTTTCCAGAAATTAAAGAACAAGAAATTTACCTAGCAAAGTCCATCTGAGGTCCATTCTTTGTGTATTTGAATTTGAACTGATAGAATTCTGTCAAGTGCTAAGGATTGAACAGGAAACAGAACTTGAGCTTGTTTTCCTTTTTTTAAAGAGAAAACTGAAGTATTTAATATTCAAATACAGATTTATATTCGATCAGTGATTCTATTATTATTCAGAAAAATTTACAATTCTTTCAGTCAATTAAAAAAATATAGCAACATGAAAGGAAAAAAAAAACATCGTAAGAACAGAGACAAGAACAGGCCTAGAGATAGGCAAAGGCATTGAATAGGAAATAATCTAATATCACTGCTACAGCATAAATTTAATATCAACCTTTCTCTTAAAGATAGTTTATTAATTATCAGAATAACAGAGTTGGAAGGGACCTTGGAGGTCTTCTAGACCAACCCCTGCTCATTCAGAAGACCCTACACTTGGTGCCGAAACTGGAGTGCACATGTGCGCATGTTGGAAAGCAGAAGAACAGCTCCCCGGTGCATGCATGCACACCAGGCAGCTGCACTTCAGGTTTTCAGCACTCCCACATGCTCAAAGAGTAGCTGGCCGGCACGCATATGCACGCCAGAATCCAGAAGAGCTCATGCCATAGGTTCACCATCACTGCCCTATACTATTTCAGACAAATGGCTGTCCAGTCTCTGCTTAAAAACTTCCAGTAATGAAACACCCACAATTCCTGGAGGCAAGCCATACCACTGATTAATTGTTCTCACTGTCAGGAAATTTCTCCTTAATTCTAGGTTGATTCTCTCCTTGATAGGTTTCCTCCCGTTAGAAATTTTCTGTATCTTGAGTACTAGGCAAATTTAATGCACAAAGATAATCAGAGGTTTGGGCAAAAAAAATTGTCTGAAGGAGGGTGGAAAAAGTGTGAAGTGGCCCACGTTGAATGAAGCAAAAGATAGATGTAATAATGATACTAAAGGGAATTTATATATTTGAGTTGCCTCATTATCAAGGCAACTAATCAGATGAATCCTGGCTGACTTAAATATGAAATGAAAAAAATTCTGTCTGTACAGCTTGCGGTTTACAGCTTGCACCTCTTACCTCAGGGTCTTTGGGATTGGTATAGATCTGTTTCAAGAAAGTAGACAAAATTAATATGGCTCTTCAATGGATTATCGTAACAAAACAAAGCCAAACCACAGCTTTGTTTGATCACAGACTGATAATCATAACTGCAGGAATATTTCTTTTTGTCATTCTTCCTGCATCTGTAACTAGTCACATAAACTGAGCAAATTATGAAATGATGAGAAGAGTGTGTCTATATTTGGAGAAATTAAGTAATTTTTTCCATAAACCAAGCTCGTATCCAGAGAATTGTTCACCACCTACATAGATAACTGTGGTCAATTCATCAACCCTTCCAACCCACCAGAAATTTGTTTTAAAAATCTCCAATAACAGAAGTGTGTGGCCACATTTAATTTCAGTGAGGGGTTTTTTGCAGAACAGAGATAACACGATCTATTTAGCTAAGATGGTGAGGTGTTTTTGTGCTTCTTTGAGGTCTCGTTCAATTGTTCCACTAGTGGAAGAAGGCTTTATCTTTCCAATAGCAAACAGAAGAGTTGGAAGAGAAGTTATCTTTCCTGGCATTAGTACTTCATTGTTGCCTTTTTCCCCTAGTGGGAGGTGTTAATGCTTGGTGAAACTACTTTGTCATGAAAATATCTAGCACAATATCCCAGATTGTCAGATTCAAGCAGAAATATAATAAATATAATAATCTATATCAGTGGTGGAATTCAATTTTTTTTATAACTGGTTCTGTGGGCGTGGCTTGCTGGACGTGGTGTGGCTTGGTGGGCGTGGCTTGGTGGGTGTGGCAGGGGAAGGATACTGCAAAATCTCCATTCTCACCCCACTCCAGGGGAATGATATTGCAAAATTTCCATTCCCACCCCACTCTGGGGCCAGCCAAAGGTGGTATTTGCCAGTTCTCTGAACTACTCAAAATTTCCACTACCGGTTCAGAACCTGTCAGAACCTGCTGAATAGCAGCTCTGATTTATATGATTTAATTGATTGTTTCATGTCGACTCTTGTCAAGCACGTAAATTGGGAACTTCAGATGAATATAAGGATTTATTGCAAGCTCTCTACAAGAATCTGAAGTATTAATGGTCAAAGCAAATTGGCGATAGATAACAGTCTCAAGGAACTCAAGATGGGCTGGACTCAGATCTCTCATGGGCACAAACTTCTTGGCCTCAGCCTGGTCATCTCCTACAAACCCTCAGCAACATTAGATAGATTTTTCTCCAGAAGGATCTGTTCCCAGCCTGGTCTTCCAACAGTGCATCATCACCACTGTACCTAAGCCCATCTGCCTCTGGCTGCTGAATGTTCTGTTTCTATTTTTCTTTCCATCTTTACCTACATTATAGACTTCTGCAGAAAGCTACGACATCACCTGTCTGAATTATTATCATTTGACCTTGGTCATTTGTGCCTTGAATGAGAATTCTGGGTTTAACAGATTTAACAGATTAATAGAGTTGGAAGGGACCTTATACTGTAGGTCATCTAGTCCAACCCCCACCCCCAGCCCAAGCAGAAAACCCTGCACCATCTCTGACAAACGGCAGTCCAATCTCTTCTTAAAAGCCTCCAGTGATGAAGCTCCCACAACTTCTGAAGGCAACTTCTGTTCCATGAGTTGATGGTTCTCACTGTCAGAAAAATTCTCCTTATTTCCAGGTTGAATCACTCCTTGATCAGTTTCCATCCATTATTCCTTGCCTGGTTTTCGGGTGCCTTGGAAATTTTTTTGTTTGATGTTCCATGGTATTCTCAGGTGTCTTCTCCAACAGCAGAATTCAAAAATGTCAATATTCTTTCAGTCCTGCTTTTTCCAAATTCACTTTCACTTCTATAAAGTACCACAGAATGCCTGCACCATTCTTATTTTTGTAAGTGCGGACATATCTTGGCATCTGAATACCTTGCCCATGGCCTTGTTAACCTACCAAGCACCATATTTTGTGACTACTTGCTCTTTTATTATTAATAGTTGCTCCTAAAAGGCAGAAACTATCCACCACTATTATGGTTGGTTGGTTACCTATTGTCCTTAGTTTGATCTTCTTTACGCTTAGTTTTAGCCCTATATTTTCACTTTGCTTCTTGACTTTATTATTACACTTTACACTTCACCTATCAGGGTAGTGAAGAAAAATGGAGGTGAGAGTGCTATGTATGCCATCTTGGTTAACTACCACTCTAATAAATAAATAATATGCAACAACTCTACACATGACCCATCACAATGATGGTGATGGAATGAATTTTTTTTTTTTTAAAAAGAGTTCAGATGACAATATTTTGGATGTGAAAGACAAACCCTTCTGTATTTGCCATGATATGATTCCTCAAGCTACCCTTTCCAAACTGAGAATGAAGAAAATTTGTACATAGTACTTACTGCCAAAACTGCCATATGTAGCTGCAAAACAGAAAAAAGGAGACTGTTCAAAATCTGCATTTTATTTACAGTGTGCCCATCACTGCCTGTCAACCAGTCACCAGAAGAGAAAAATTCCGTCTATTTAGTGTGCCACTTTTTATTTGCTAGTTGGTTGCCATAAATAAATAAGTGCTAATGCTTCCTTCCTTGTTAAGGAAGAGGAGAAGAAATAGTTCTCCTGCCTCCTGACAATGGGACAGACCTGCTTCTGCAATAGATGTCATTTCCCCATCAAGAATTTGAAGAATTTCAGGACTCGGATGAATTGCAAGAACATCACTGACACTCTGTGGCCATTTGGCTTCATTACAAAGAAAGAACCTGGGGTTGATTTTTCTTTCCTTTCTTTTTTCAGTTGTGTTTCCCTCTGTCTAAATACAATATAAATTGTCTTTCTATACCAGAAGAAAATTCCGAACTTAAATCACTCTTTTGCATATTGCAACTGCTCTTCCAAGGACCCAAACTGCATCACTCAACCTTTTTTCAAAATTCAAAAAAATTCATGAATAAAACTATTTCCAAGCATGCAAATATTTCCTTCATGATATTTTATGTCTGTAAAAAGCAATAATAAACCTGAGGATCAAGGCACTGGAACTTTAGATGTGGCACTTGGCATTGCACTGTTAGGATCACTTGAAACACTCAGCCAGTGGCATGAAGATATTCGGCACCAAGCACGAAGGTTTAAGTAATTTATCTTCTCTTGATTAGATAAGGACTGGGAAAACCAGGGATCAAATGCATACTCAGCTTAAAATTTACTGAATGACTCTGGTCCAGTCTCTTTCTTAAAATCTTTTATAATTATAGCAAGTTGTGGTCTTTGCATGCAATTTAACACCTACCTAGCACAAAAATGCGAAAATATACATTTTACACAGAGACATAAGGCCCTTTCATGTCTCAAGCAAAGTATTGCAGTGCATCAGGCAATCTTTAAAATATGCCAATTAATTAGATTTATTAACATTTCTATAGTTAAGCATTTGAAAGTTTTCAGCACACCATTTGTGTGGAATTGCTTTTGTGTATATGGTCATTCAAGCAAAAGAACAAGAAGATTTTTTTCTTGAAAATTTGGGGTGAAATCACATTGCATCAAAGACACTTTCAATATGAGTTTAACTACAGCTTACATAATTCTTTTCCAGTGCATCAAAACATCCCTGGATCCTATCAAAGAAGAAATGTAGATAAGTAAAACATCAAAAATCTGTTGGTACAAGAAATTTCTAAACTCACAAGTGCAATTAACAGCTGATCACTAATAAAATGAAGAATTGAAATGCAAAATTTAAACCAGATTTAACAGTAAAGATAATACCTCTGTCTTTGTACAACCATTGGTTAATGTTGTATATTTAAAGTATACCGACAGGTGCTCAGTACTGTATTCTGGCGTTATTTTCTGACTCTTACCATTTAACTACTTGAAGTGATCCCTGGCAACTTTTATCTTCTCGGAGGATTTTTAAATATATATCTGGAAAAAGAAGTGCATAATAATCTAGATGATAATCATGATGATTAGAATTAACCAACGCTTTATCAGCTTCATTTTCAGGTGCTGTGAAAACTGAACATTGTGAAACTGTGAAGTGTGCAATTACATTTTAGTGCATTTCAATGACAGTTCTAAGAACAGCCTTATAATGTCAAAATGTGAGGTGATTTTCCCTGCGGAAGCCAATTTAATTACAGGTATGATACTCACTTGATGGGCTATGGGTAAGAGTTGCCTTTTAAAACTATTGTCTTTTGTCTTTTTATTTTATTATACTAAGCCAGATCACTTTGAAGAACATATGTCAATTTACATGGTTGATTTTCATGACAATATACGATTATGAAATTATTGTGAGATGAACAGTTATTAGGCGCTAGATCTTCAACTGGGACGAAATGAAATGAAATGCCATGATTAGTGTGATGGTAAAAGGTACCACTCACACATGTGTGAGCTGCAATCACTCCCAAACCTCTTAAATGTCCCTCCTAGATGTGAACTGCTTGTACGAAAACCTCCCTGAGTGGACTTTGCTTATCAGAAGGTCACAAAGGGTGATGACATGACCCCAGAATACTGCAACTGTCATAAATATGTTGGCAAGCGTCCAAATTTTGATCACTGTATTGCAACAGTTGTGAAAGATAGTCATTTGTTGCTTGTATCATTTGTACCCTATGACTATCATTAAGTACCTTATGATTCTTGATGAACGTATCTTTTCTTTTATGTACACTGAGAGCATATGCACCAAGACAAATTCCTTGTGTGTCCAATCACACTTGGCCAATTAAAAAAAAAAATCTATTCTATTCTATAAGTCACTTTCTTCAGTACCCTTGTAACTTCAAGCAGTCACTAAATGAATGATTGCAGGTTCAGCAGTACTTGTTTTACTTTTTGCATGCAAATAAATTTAGCACATTGGATCTTCAAAATGCTTTGGCTGTTTTATGTGAGACAGGTTTGGGCCACCACATTGGACAGCTGGGGCCTGCCAAAAGGGAGGTATGCAAACGGCTGGCCCATTCTTGCTCCAAAGCAATCTCAGTTTTGGAGTTAAGGCAGTAAACATGTTTACCCTCTAAATAGCAGGTTCCATAAGAGCTTTCCGGGAAGAGACCTCGCAGGTAACTGATGCAGGAAATTGAAACTGCAAGCAGCCTTTTCACCAGAACCAGGGATTCTTGCTCAGAAGCAATTCGGCTTGGAAAGAGGGCCGTTTCCTGCCTCAGACAAAAATGAGTTGCATGTCTGTTAAGAAAGCAAATTCAAAAGCGAATCCCCAATTTTCTTTCCTAACCATTTTGTTCATCTGGAGTTTCATACCTTCAAGGTTTTATGCTTCTGGCCGATGTGTGTGATTTGGGCCGTAGCCATATTAATTTAGAGACCTGGCTTTTGGGTCACAACCTAAAGGAAGATGAGACAGTTCTATGTTTGATATAATTTTTACATTCAATGTGCATCCAGCTTGTGCTTATTCTTTGATTTGTGATGAGCACAAATTGCCATCAGCACCCTCCTGAATATGAGTTTCTTTTGTCCTCAGATTCTGCCTCTGAAATATTTCTGAATTTTTCTCTTTTCAAACTATGCATTTTATGCATTGCTGTTTTTTATGCATTTTTTGCCTTTAAGTCTTTTTTTTTTAACCTTTTAAATCTTTATTTTAAAACATTTAAGGAGCAAAATAAATGGCTGGATAAAATGTAACTGAAGGAAGTTTTTTAAAAAGACATTATAGATAGAAAGTGTAACAGAATAACAGATTTGGAAGGTACCTTGGAGGTCATCTATTTCAACCCGCTACTCAAGCAGGAGTCCCTATACCATTTTTGACAAGTGGCTATCAAATCTCCCAGTCTCTCCAGTCTAGCCTACAACTTTTGATAAACAAAATTTTACAATTTTACAATATCATAACTTTTAAAATATATTGTCTGTTTGGCGGCTGTTTGTTTTAATTATTTTTTTGAAAAGCTTAAACATTTGTTTCAAAACATGTAAAGGATAAAACAAATGGCTACATATAAAAGACAAATCGGCATCATGGGTAAAAATACATCTGTGAATAAATTTTAAATAAAATTTAACATGTTTTTCATTTTGTTTTTTAAACCAATGCATTTTATGTCCTCCTGTTTTCTTTTTAAACATTAAATTTAAAATTTTAATTTTTTAACATTTAATTTAAATGTTAAATTAAAATCAATTTGATGAGCAAATGAAGAGAAAAGTTCTTTTTAATAATAATTTTAAGGTACAGGTAACTGAAGAGACAAAAGGTTTTTTTTAGAAATTTAAGGAATAGCCAGGTGAAGAGAAAATGTACTTTATAGTAATAATTTAAGTAAAAGAAAAACAAAGAGTTCTTTTTAACAATAATTTAAGGGGCAGACAATGGTGGAGAACTGAATTGAGACAGAATATCAATTTATTATGACTAATTAAATAAAGATAAAAATGTCTCAGTTTTGAGGGGGTTGTTTGTTTTTATTGTTTTAAAGATTTAAACATTTGTTTCAAAACATTTATAAAAGGCAAAATAAAGAAGATGATAAAGACAAAAAAAGACATTAGGGGTGAAAATAAATCTGTGAATAAATTTAAAATACAATTTGACATATTTTCATATTGTTGTTGTTGTTTTAAATCAATGCATTTTATGCCCTGGTTTGTTTTTTAATCAATGCAACAGGCAAGTGAAGCTGAAAAAAAATATTTTTAGTAATAATTTAAGGGGCAGGCAATGGAAGAGAAAAAGCTCTTCATAATAATTTATGGAATAACCAGTGGAAGAGAAAATATACTTTATAGCAATAATTTAAGCAATAGGGAGCTGAAGAACGAAAGGCTCTCTTTAACAATAAATGGTAGAGAGCTCCTTTGAATATCAATTTATTACAAAGATGGGAAAAATAAGAGTAACTTTTCAAAAAGCTGTGAGGGGATTTTGGCGGGAAGAAGGAGGCCATCTTGGTCCGCCATCATTTCCCCTCAGGTGCCTCATCCCTCCCTCAAGCCCCACCCAGGCAGCTCTCTTCTCAGTCGCTCTTTTAACTTTTTATTCCTTTTTCTTTTATTCCTTGCTATTTATTGCATCCCTCATTCGCCCTTGGGCTTGGGGCAGCCTATAAACCTCCCAACAGAAAAATTAAAATAGCTAAAATAATATTTCTTCTTGTAGGGAGTTGGGTACTGACTGGGCTGCCTGCTTTTCTCTTTCTTTGGAGCATCAAAGCTCTTTTCATTTTATTTGGGAGGTAAAAAAGTGGCCCAATTGTTAAAATTCTGTTTTGTTTCGTTTTTTTCCTCTCTCTCTGCCGTCCCCACTTCTGTTTAGTTAAGCCTCAGACGAAGCTCTCTTTTCAGCTGAAGGAAGATAAAAATTTGGGCGGGAAAAGGCAACATGCTCATTTTTTTTTTTTTAGTGAACTCAATTTTTTTTAGCTTTAATGAAGCACACAAAATATTTTTTTTTCTTCTTCTTCTTTCAGATCCTATCCTGCTTTTGCATTTGTGGCCTGTTATTATATAATAGAGGATTTTATATATAAGGGAAGAAAA
The DNA here is from genome assembly GCA_022577455.1 of Arizona elegans. NCBI lineage: Eukaryota > Metazoa > Chordata > Lepidosauria > Squamata > Colubridae > Arizona > Arizona elegans. The sequence continues at coordinate 248,424 of JAKOOJ010000046.1, forward strand.
TTAAGTCATCTTCCTCCTTAGGGGGAAAGTTAGAATTATTGGCAGTACTACAAGAATTATATAATAGATTTAATGTTAAATAGCCTGTCTTATATTGTCAAGGTTCAATTTCTCTTTGAATTCACTGCTGCTTCACCGCAGTTAACAAGTATCCTTCTAACATTGTGTGTGTGTGTGTCCCTTTGCTGTAGTTTTCCCCTCTTCCAGTTAATCTAATCTAACCTCCTCCTGCACCATTCCAACCGTTTTCCCCTGAACGCATCCTAAACTCTGTTGCTTTACAACTTCAGCAGCTTTAAGCCTGTGGACTTCAATTCCCAGAATTCCCCAACAACTCCCAGAATTCCCCAGCCGCCATGCTTTAAGATGTACAGGCTTTTCAACTGCTTTTCAACTTCAGCAGCTTTAAGCCTGTGGACCTCAATTCCCAGAATTCCCCAGCCAGCATGCTTGAAAATGGGTGGACTTCAACTCCCAGAATTCCCCAGCCAGCATGCTTGAAAATGGGTGGACTTCAACTCCCAGAATTCCCCAACAACTCCCAGAATTCCCCATGCTTTAAGATGTACAGGCTTTTCAACTGCTTTTCAACTTCAGCAGCTTTTAAGCCTGTGGACTTCAATTCCCAGAATTCCCCAGCCAGCATGTTTGAAAATGGGTGGGCTTCAATTCCCAGAATTCCCCAACAACTCCCAGAATTCCCCAGCCGCCACGCTTTAAGATGTACAGGCTTTTCAACTGCTTTTCAGCTTGACCTTTCCCCAGCCAGCATCCCTTTATGGGTTTTACTTCCCAGGATTCCCCAACTAGGAGGGTGGACTTCCTGAATTCGGGCTGAGAAACGCTAATCTAGCAATCCAAAGTCGTTTTGTGAGCTGTTTTAATTCAGGCTGGAGCCTCTCTCTCCATTTTAGTATATAACTTTGCTCATTTCTCTGCTTTTGCAGACCGCTTTCTGGATTATGTTTTCCTGGCCTTCCCGGGATATGATTGGTCTGTAGATCCATTTTTTCTTTTTAACTTTTTTTAAAGATCACATCAGCTCTTTTCCAGTCCTCTGGTACCTTGAAAGACTTTCAGATCTGGGAATCAGAGGTGATTCCCAGATCACCTCTGGCTCTTTCCTTGCCACATCCAGCTTGGCCTCTATAATAATAGCTTTGTTCTTTTCTATGTGTTGGAAGATCTGTTTCTTGATTATCTTTTATTATTTATTATTATTAATTATTTATTAATTAATTCAATTTGTATGCTGCCCCTCTCCGAAGACTCAGGGCGGCTCACAATGCATTTAAAATTATTATAAAAAACATTTTAAAAATAAAAACATTAAAAACTTTTCCGGGATCTTCCCAGCTATTAATGTGAGACTGATTGGTCTGAAGTTTCCTGGGTCCTTTTTTTTTTTTTTTTAAGATAGAGGGTTGATGTGGGGGGGGGGCTTCGAGGACCGCCTGCCAACCGCTTGCGGTCCCCGACCCCCGGCCCCATCTCTTGGAGCCACCCAGCCCAAAGCCGCTTTCGCAATGCCTCCGGGGGTGGAAGAGCTGTCCAAAGATCCTTTTCTCTTGTTGCAATATTCATCTGGCATCCCGCATGGGAGGGTAAAAGCGCCGCCCCGGCCGCCCCGCCTGCACTTCTTAGCGGGAGCCTTTGCGGGAACAGGGAAGCTGCGGAGCGCTCCAGGACCCCTCTCTCTGCAAACATGGAGGCGCCTCGTATAGGGAACCCCTATCTGGAAGACCCCTTGCTCCAGGGTTATCTAAGAGCCCATCTGCCCGCCCAGGTGGGTCAGCGCCAGGCGGGGACTCGGCGGTGGGAGCAGCAGGGCTGGCTCGGCGCTTCTCCCCTTTGCTGCCCTTGGCCCCCTCCCCACTGCTTTTGCTCCTGCGCCCCTGCTCAGGTCTCTTGACCGGATAGGGACTGGAAGGTGAAGGAACCGCAGCGCTAGATGAGCGAGGATTCCTGCCCGGGCCAAGGGGGTGGACTAGAAGACCTCCGAGGCACCTTCCAGCCGGAGGGTTCTAGGAGAGTGCCAACCAGGTTGGAAAGCTCCAATTCTCTGCGTCTCAGATTTGGGACCGCTGCCTGCCTCGTGCTTGCAGGGGCAAAAAGCAGAAAAAAGGGAGAAATTAAAATACTGGAGGCGGGAAAGAGCAGCGCTTCCCGAACCTGTTCCTTCATTCTCCAAAACTGCATGTCAGGAGGTCCTTTTTACTTAATGTAGTTAAAACTCTTTAAGTCTATTTAGATATTCTTATTGGGATTGGGTAATGGGTTTGTGCCTTGTTACCATTATATATATTTTAAAAAAAACGCTGTTACCCAATTTTACAACGACTAAAGCTGTGCAAAAGGCACTTTGGCTTCCAGGCACAGCTCTTACCTTTTTAATGCAGAGGTTAAAGAGCAAAGACCAGTTGTTCTTTTGTAATGGGAAGTAGACCAACTGGGATAAATAATTGTCTAATAAATCCTTTTGGTGTGACATGCCAACTAGAACTGGGGGAGTTGCTCAATTTCTGTTCCCCAATGCATGAACATGTTTCAGATTCAGTACGAGAGACAGCTGATCGGGAAAAGGAACTTTGTTTCAGAGATGCCTTTCCAACTATCGTTTCACCCCAAAAATGTGTGATACGAATGCAGTGAAAGAATATAGAATAATAGAGTCGGAAGGGACTTTGGACTGAATTGTAATGAATATGTGCAGAAACTTCAGGCTAGTTACCAGCTCACATGTATTCCGAGTGTTCTTTAGGAAAGACACTGAGATGTAACTAGATTGTACCAACCACAAATTTAGCTTGAGGTTTGAAGAAGCAACATCAGCTTCAACCGCAAGTGAAACTACAGACCAAATAAGAGAGAGAGAGAGAGAGAGAGAGAGAGAGAGAGAGAGAAGGAAAGAAAAAAAGAAAGAAAGAGAAAGAAAGAAAGAAAGAAAGAATGAAAGAAAGAAAACAAGAAAGCAACATTTCAACTTACCTTCTTTTATTCCTCTCTACTTTCTGGTTGTCTGTGGAGATTCTCAGTTTTCTCATAGTTCTCTCAAATGTGCTTTTTCAAAAGGCAACTTTCTGGTTCCTGTCTTTCATATTTATGCATTGACCTTGTAGGTGTTTGCTGAGGTGAACGTTGACCTGGAACGGTTCGGAGCTCGTTTGAGAGATGAAATTGACTCTTTGGGTCGTGAGTGTGAGCTAAACCCTCCTAGATTATTGCATTTTGATGCCTGGGGACAACGTGTGGACCAAGTGACCACCTGCCCAGCCTGGAAGAGGTTGAAGGACATCTCTGCTGAGGAGAGCCTTGTGGCTGAAGGTTATAAAAGGAGATATTCCCGTTGGAGGTACTGCTGTGGTTTATGGGAGCCATGCAAAGCCATGTGAACCTGTTTGGGTATCTCTTGCATATTCTTGAATCTTAGCATGGCTTAATGTTTGGTAGGATTCTTTTTTGTAGTAATAATTAATTAAATTTAGATGGTACCCAACTCCCAGTAAATCTCTGAGGGAGATGGGCAGTTTAGAAATAGGAAACACAAACACACATGTCATATTAAATGACAAAGTGTACTTTATGTTGCCTAGTCATTGAGTGCTTTGCACCAAGGACTGTTTTTGCAATAGTCTTCCCTTTTTTTTTTTTTTACAAAATAATGACTTGTATTAAAGTTTTAAGATACACAGATAAAAAGCTAATGCAAATTAAGAAAAATATTAAAAAGTAAAAACAAAATATAAAAAGTGAGTGCAGAGAAAAATATAAAAATATATAGTAAACAGGAAAAAAGATATCCAAAGACTTGACTTCCCCCATCTCGCATGTACAAGCAATTTAAATAACTTATAATAATTCCCAAGTGCATTGTTTGCAAATATCCTGGAATTCTTCCAAAGTTAGAATATTTTGCTCCATTCTGTCACTTCTCTTTTAATTATAATCTTTAGTTTGTTTTGGTTCTATGTTCAACCTTCAAAGTCCTTTTATCATGGTTTGTTCTAATCCACAATATTTTTCCCACAGGAAGGTTTATTATATTTAATTTCAAAAACTTCCTCTTTTTACAGAATTCTAAATCATCCATAAGATGAATTATTATAATTATTTTTTTTAAAAAATAAATCTTTATTTACATTTATAGTTAAAAAAGAAGACAACACACCACACAAATAACAAAACAAAACAACAAAACAAAAAACATAAACGCATATAGATAATGCCTTAGTAACCTAATATTTAGTACAAACCTATACAATAAATTCATACTACATTCCGGGGGAGACAGAACAACCTATTTTAAATTTATAAATCAGTCAGGTCTATCCAACCTCACTTTATGTGTATAATAAAATATTTTCAATAAATACAACGTCTATTTATATTATTCTGATTTTGATTTTGATTTTCTTTTCAATAGCCAAGTATACCATTTTTCCCAAAATAAACATGTTTGCATTTGGTCTCTATCTTTCAATTTTTTTGTCAATCTATCTGCTTCCGCGCAGTCCAAAATCTTCTTTATTATTGCTTCATCTGATGGGATATTTTTATCTTTCCAGAATTGAGCAAATGTTATTCTCGCTGCAGTAATAATATGTAATACGAGGTACCATGAATCCTTTTTAATGTTTTCTGGTTTATATTTATTTATACGCAGAACTATCCCCTCTCCCCCACATCACTGCCACTGGTCTGCAGAGCCAGAAAGGTTAGGGACTGCTGCTCTAAGCCTTCTGGAGACCACTGTCATACATTCTCACTGCAGGGAGCTGCTGTCTGCAGCGGGTGTGGGTGATCCCCAGTCCTCTCTTTCTCTGGAGACGAATTCTGAAAAGCTGGTTCCTATATCAGCTCCTCATTCCACTGCACTTTTGGGCTCTCCAGTAACCAACTTCTTTACCATTGCTTCCTTGGAAGTCCTTTTCCCAGTAGTGTTTTAACTCTGGGAGTGACAGGACATTTTGTGGAGGCACGCCAAATATAGCTTCATATATTTCTCTTTTCATAGCCGTGTTCATCAAGCTGCCAAGCTCTATCTTTTTATATTTTCTTCTGCTTGCTACACGTCCCCTCTAGCCATGACTGATGGAGCAGCAAAAGTAATTGAGGTAAGCCTTTAATATTCAACAGGTGAGACTGTTGGACTAAGCGACTCTTATTATTATTTAATACCTCCAAGTGTACTTACTAGTGTCTGTAAAATAAACTCTATTGTATCCTCTTAAAGAACAGATTGTTAAATTTATTGGAAAGTCATATCCATTTTGTACCTGTTGAATAGTCATAGCTCTTTCCATCTACACCATCAAAAAATTCCTTGAAGGATGGTTGGATTCTGCCCCTCCTCTCCCCTCGCCCCCCAGCAACACTCCCAGGATCTGGTTCCAATTTCAAATCATTTTACTTTGTAAGCCATCCAGAATCATCAAGAATGAATTGGGCGGCCATGTATATTTTCATGAATAAATAGATATAAGTCATAAATCATGTCCTATCACTCCCAGAGCCCGTACAACAATACTGGACCTGTGTGCCAAAAGCCACAGTTGATGCAACTTAGCAACTGGTTCTCAAAATCGTCTTGACAGGGAAGAGGTGAGCATTTGGCTGCTGTGATCATGGGGAGTAGAAGAGCTGGTTGGACCACAGCATCCTTCAACTGCTGCCTATTTGCTGCTACTGTTGGTGGGATCAGCAGAAGTGTGGTAGCACACTCTGATGGCTGATTTACTAAGTCCAGAAGTCAAAGGCAGACCGGTTGACTTTCTGCAGATAAAAGGTTTATGCGGCGAATGGGTGAAGCAGCCAGAGCTGAAGGCACAAGAATAATTGTCAAGCCAGCGCGTAAGGGGTCATTTCCAGGCATCACGAAGCCTCCACCAGAGAGATTTTGTAGCCCAGGCTGCAGCTTTTTACTCCAATTCAGCTGGCATTCATTAAGGCTGAAAAGCCAACCAGGAAAACAACTCAAGGCATCCTGTCTTAGAAGGAAGACTTGGGGCACCTTTTAATTGGAAGCCCCTGGTTGAGTAGCTGCATGGGTTAATCCAGCTCAGAGTCTTGTGTGCTAGTAGGAATTGATTTTGGAATTGATTCCAGCCTGGTTCCCCTCTGTGGTGTTACATATAGTACCAAGGCCTTGGTGATTGTCCCACTCCTCTGAGCATGCCTTAGGCCATGACAGTTGAGAGCTGAGGGTGTAACATCTCTGGAGATGCTACCTTGCCTAACTTTGCTGCTCAGCAACTTTTGCCATGAACCTGTTTGGCAGCTATCCTTCTGTGCCAGGGTTCCTGATTACCTTGCTGCTTTTGATATTAGATGCAAGTATGATTATGATGAAGGGATGCGGTGGCTTAGTGGCTAAGACACTGAGCATATTGATCAGAAGGTCGGCAGTTCAGTGGTTCAAATCCCTAGTGCCACATAACAGGGTGAGCTCCCGTTACTTGTCCCAGCTTCTGCCAACCTAGCAGTTCAAAAGCACATAAACAATGCAAGTAGGAAAATAGGGACCCCCTTTGGTGGCAAGGTAACAGTGCTCAATGCGCCTTTGGCATTGAGTCATGCTGGCCACCTGACCACGGAGATGTCTTCAGACACCGCTGGCTCTTCAGCCTAGAAATGGAGATGAACACCACCCCCTAGAGCTGGAAATGACTAGCCATGCATGTGCAGGGGAATCTTTACCTTACACCTTATGATTATGATGGTGACCACCATGTACTTTTAGTCCTCTTGCTTGTGTCATCCCATCTCACATAGGAATTGAAGGCCAGGCTGACAGATATTTCATCTCTCCATCCATCTATATACAGTATCTGCCTTTTGTCTCTTGCTTGCAACTCCAACAGTCTTTAGGTATCCCAAAACCCCTGGAAGAAGCCTATGCTCATTTGACATCAGGTGACCCCAAGACATTCTGGATCTCTGGCCAATGGATGACTGAACGCAAAGGCGGCTCTGATGTTGGTAAGGGGATGCAACATGGGAGACCCAATCCTTTCTTTCTGAAATAATACAGGTTAGCGAATAAGATTGTATTTGGATAGGCTGACTTACTCAACAGTCTGCATTTAAAGAAGTTAACATTCATATGTTAGGCTATTTTTCCAGGCATGGGGTTTTTTGTGGGGGGGGTTTCCTACATTTTGAATTTATTTATGCATGCTATTCTATAAAAAAGGGAATGGGAAATCCATAAACTACAACTTGCACAATGGCTATACAAGTTACCGCCTTCTAGATTAATCTTCAATGCAGTTCTTCTGCAATCACAGATGGCAGATAAAATCAGATATATTGTTCACACAGAGGCTACCCAATATCCCTGATGAAACACCTCTTCAGAGGCAGAGGAATTGTGCTGTCGGCTAATTTAAACTTTAATAGCTAGACTATTAAATAGTGATTGACATTAATGAGAAAGTATTGCATTTTTAAAAGGCATTTTGGTGTTTCAACGTTTGGGATCTGGTCTGGCTATAAGAAAAGGTTTGTTTGCTTGAGCAAGCACTACCTCTTGAAGTCCAACCTACCTCACAGGTTTGTGCTGGGGAAAATAAGAAAAGGGAGTTGCAAAGGTCACCATAAACTCCTGAATGGAAAGCAGAAGCAAAATTTAATCAACCAGTGGTCATTAGTCCTCTTTTAGGAAAAATTCCCAGCCCAAAAATGTGGGGTTTTTTTCCAGGAGGTGGAACAGAAACTGTTGCACGGGAACTTCCAGATGGCTCCTACAGCCTGCATGGATTCAAATGGTTCACATCAGCGGCTGATTCAGACATGACGCTGACCCTGGCAAGGATCATGGGCCCTGATGGGCAAGTAAAACAGGTCAGTTTCCCAGGCCAACCCAAAGAATATGAAACAGCAGCTTGCAAGTAGTTACACGGTCAGTAATGTCCGAATTCCAGCTCTGTTTATGTGGTCTGAAACTAGCATCTTTTGTGTGGCAGGGCTCCAGAGGCCTCTCGCTCTTCTACCTGAAAATATATGAGGATGGGAAGCTGAACGGCATAAAAATAGAGAGGCTGAAAGAGAAGCTGGGCACGAGGGCGTTGCCAACGGCAGAGCTGTTGCTGGATGGAGCTCGAGCACATCTGGTAGGAACCACGGAGGAAAGTATTTCGTCCGTTCAGGACATTGAGAGGAGCACAGAGAGTGCGGTCAGGCAGGGAAGGCTGCTGACTTTGAAAGGAGGGAATCAGCAAGATGGAAGGGCTCACTTAGACCAGCGTTTTTCAGGCTTGGCAACTTTGAAATATGTAGACTTCAATTCCCAGAATTCCCCAGCTAGCATATGGATTTATACCAGGTGGAAAAGCTATGCATGGGAAGATCCTCACCTTTAGTGTCTGGTGCGGCTTACTTCAAACGATTTCTGTTGTTTTTAAAACTGTTAGAAGAAAAAAAAAAAGCTTGAGACTTCTGAACAATGGTTCAAAAAAATTTTGACCCCAAAGGATGGTACAATAGCCCTCTTTGGTGCATTCAATTGCAAACATGGTTTTAGTATCGTATGTTGCTCCTTTGCTTGAATTGTGTGTACTCAGCTTTATGGTTCCTCTGATACACAGACTTTGTACATTTTTAGAATTAGTTATTTAAATTGAAAGGTTGGTTTGTAGCTCCACTCTTCCTGCCTTTGCTTCAAGCCAAATGCTCCTCTCTTTCTCTGATCCTGAAAATGGTATTTAAGAATTTTTTTGGGGGGGAAATGTACCACTGCTGCCCATTTAATTGCAATTAGCTTTTTAAGGGGAACCGAATCAAATCGTTTGAAGCTGTTCCTTGTTGCTTTCAGATCTCTACGGAAGGCCAGGGGATACCTTACATTGCCAACATGTTGAACATCACTAGGATCTATAATGCTGTGGGTGCAGCAGGAAGTATGAGAAGGTGATTTTCAAGCCTGAGAAGTAAAAGCAACTAAGAAAAACTATATCTGGACAAAATTAAAAGCAATTCAGTTCTACTGTTATCTCAAGGATAATTGGGCAAAGAGTGAGAACAATTGGGAAAATGTAGTTTGGCATGTCCTAAATTTCAAACTGCTAAAGATGTGATGACATCACCTGAAAATGTTGGTCAACTTCCTGCAAACTATAGAGGATTACTCAGGTGTATTAAGCATTTCAACATCGTCACACACCTATCTGCAAACTTTGTTTTAAGCAAAAAGAATATGCCAAAAAAAATACCCATTTTGTTCTCCAGTATTGGCAGCATGTGTTGTTGTCTGCCAGCGCCTGCAGAGCTGGCAGCAGAGCCGGACAGTGAGGAGGCTGGGGAGGAACATGGGTTCCTGAGTGGAGGGGTTGTTCCCGTAGTCTGTATAACGAGAAATGGAAATAATTTTGCTTCCTAGAGGCTGGATTGATAAAGAGGAAAAAATTCCTAGCATTTTTATTATATTAATGTTATATCCCTCCAGTGTATATTGTTATATATTGTCTTTGGTGATATCAGAAATAGTACAGGTCTCCTGCAAGAGCAAGAGGTTGGACTAGATGACCTACAAGGTTCCTTCCAATTCTGTTACTGTTACAGTGTTATGCCTTAATTAAAGAATGAAATTAAATGCTGGGAAATAGCAGAAATACATTTTAAAAATAGGAGCAAAGGCAGCAGTTAATCCCTGTGGCTGGCTTTGTTCCCATCCATAGAATGGTCGACCTGGCACGGGATTACGCCACCAGAAGGGAAGCCTTTGGAAAACCCCTCAAAGATCACCCTTTGCACATGCAAACTCTGGCACGAATGGAGGTGAGCACACGCCCTCTTGGGTCCAGGGGTACTTGGGAAAGATTCCAGAATGTTCTCCTATGGTTGTTTGGAATCAGATGCCAGTGTAGGGAGAGTAGCATACAATTGGAGAACTTTAACAACAGAATGAAGCATGTAAGATTCAGAAAGTTTAACCCACTATGGAAGGAGAGGTAGTTTGCTGTAGTGGTGAGGGCACAAGGCTGGGCAATGGGGACTTCTAGTCCGACCTTAAGTCCAAAGCCAGCAGGGTGAACTTGGGCCAGTTACGCGCTCTCAGCCCTAGGAAGAAGAAGCAGGCAAGGGTAAATCCTTCCGAAATCCTTTCCAAGAGAACTGCAGGGATTTGTCCAGGAACTTGCCACACACAGGGAAACAGCCATTGCCACCCGCAAACCATGGTTTGTACTTTGCCATGTGATTATTGTTCCAGGTAGTTGTAGAGGGAGGAAGCAGGAGGAGGAAGGGCGGAAGTTGCCGGCCTCAAGTTGCCAGTTTGCTCAGACGAACTGCCTTCCCACTTGTGCAGGTGCAAAGCCAAGCAGCGTTCCTGCTGATGATGGAGCTGGCGAGACTGCTTGGCCTGGAAGAAACGAAGGCGGCGACGGAGCAGGAGAAGCACCTGCTGAGGCTGCTCACCCCTCTTGCTAAACTTTATACTGCAAAGCAGGTCACGCTCAGTTTGATGCCATGGGCTAATCAGTGTCCACGACTGGCAAAGAGGGCGCCTATACAGGGCCATTGAGTCTACAGGATCAAAGAATTGGGAATCATTGTCAGCCCCTCTTCCCCTAGCAACGTTTATTCAAAGGCATCAGTTTTTGTTACAAACTCATGAAGGCAGAATGCCTTTGAGCGAAACGGGTTTGTCAGAAGAGGGGCTAGTGGGATCCTGGTTATTTGGTTTGGCAGAAGACCATAAGCAAACAGGCCCCTGAATCCTCAAGTAAATGTGGCTTAGATAAAGATCAAATGCACAAAAGCAAAAACATTCAAACATGTACATATCTGGAGCCTGGCAAATTTGTCAGGTGTGTAAACAAGTCAGTTTGTGTTTCAGGGGATCGCTATGAACTCGGAAGGCCTGGAGTGTTTTGGAGGACAGGGCTTCATGGAAGACACAGGCTTACCTGTTATTCTTCGGAATAGCCAGGTAAAGAAGCACTGGACTTTTTATTTTGTTTTTTACTCCTTCTTTACTTTCTTGCATCCTGCTGCTAATTTAGGGAGAAAAAGCAGGAAGAGAAATTTGCACCTTATTTCCTTTGTTTCACTTTTTCTTCCTGACATTCCTTTTGTTATCGCAGAATTCTGAGATCAAGAAAAGTGAAAAAGGTAATTCAGGCCTCTGAATACTCAGAAATACTTTCTTAAGGAATGCAGTCTCTTATAATGAATATTTGCCTTTGAAAAAACAATAGTAGCATTTCATAACACCTGAATGTGTTCCAAGTGCATTTGGAAAATAAATTCACTTACAAACCAAACTATTTAAAAATTACATTTCTAAGGTCATTACTGAGAACTGCTATATTTTGAAGCAAATCTAGTGAGAATAACATATAAAAGATCTTTCTGATCACATAAAAGGTTTTAAAGTACAGAACTTTCGTTCATAGAAGGGGGAAAAAACCCTTATCCTTGAGTGTTTATAGGGCTAGATTAGGAATGGAAAACCCGAGAATGTCATGGAAGCTATTGGGAGACTTTGGGACTGTTATGCCTGGTCAGCCCAATTTATTCCTCCAGGTTGTTGCTTTAGCATCTGTTTCTTGAGCTCTGCTTCCCTTTCACCGCCAGGCGCTTTCAATCTGGGAGGGAACCACGAACATCCTGTCCCTGGATGTTCTGCGCTGCATAATCAAGAGCCAAGGAAAAGCGCTGGATGTCTTTTTCTCCACTGCCCAGGTAGGCTGTCTGAAGGCACCCATACCTGAGTTTGTCACACCACCTATAAATGTTAACATTTGAGATGCACCTAGTAGAAGCAACATATAAAACTGAGGTGGTCTTTATTGACGTTGATTTGTGCTGCTATTGCCCCTTCAGAACTCACTCCTGCTGTAGTTTGCAGTTTATTTCATCTTGTTCATAGTTAAGAGAAATTGGTTCACGACAGAAATTGGTCTTTTAAGTAGCACAGTCCAAATTTACTGCCACTTCTTATTTTGCCTCCATTCATGGTGAAAAATGTAGCCTTCATCTGCCAAAGCAGAAACCAGTCCAAGGGTCTTAATTCTAAAGCACAGGCAGACCCTGAGACCTCTAAAAATGATAATTCCAGAACAACATTTAATGTGTCAGAAGATATGACTGGAGAGACATTGTATGAAGTACATTTTAGCTTAGTGCAAATGGTTTAAGATCAGTTGTACTAGTTCCATCCACAAATTTTGGGTACGTAACCCTCAAAAGACCAGCACAGTCCTTAGCCTGAACCGTTACACTGACCTTAGCTGTGACACTGTTCTCCACAGGTGCTTCGGTCACCAGTTCATTTTGAGGTGCCACTAAACCTATCCTCATTATTTTGCAACTGTCTTGGGGGGAATAGAGAATCCTATCTTCAGAGAAGTAGCAGTTGAGTAACCTCTTTTGCCAGGCAGACGTACTGTGAATTATTATGTGCCTTTATTCTGTGACTTGAGGGGTGGGGGGTTCCTTGCAGGCCAAGTTGGAGGCAGCTACCCGGCAGCCCGAACTGCAGGATTCTGTGCAAATAATTCAGAATAATCTGCAAAAACTCAAGCAGTTTGTTCGAAGAATGGACTTGAAGGGAGAAGCTGGCTGGCAGCTTGCAGCGAGAGACTTTGCCTATGATCTGGCATGGATCTATGAAGGTAACGAAAGAATTGCCTCAAAATATTTTGCTTCCTTACCACAAAATCATCTCAAATTGTTGAATGTTGCTCAGAAAGACATTGAGTGTTGCTCAGAAAGATTATCTGAATGATAATCCTCTGAAACAACCCAGCATTCGGAGTTTGTATGCAATGCTTAAAAAAGGAGGATTCTATAGCCAAAATAAATAAATAAATAAAAGCACATAGAAAGTGGCTCTTGTTGGGGTGATGGAGTATACAGAAAACCGAACAGAAGATGTCAGTGATGCGCTACGGTTAGAAATGTAATAACACCAAAGATAATAGTGCAAGACCGAATTGATCAAGGAGGCAGGAAAACCCACAGATTTTGAGCTGGGATTAAATTTAACTTCAGTAAAATTAGCCTTCTCTTCTATACATGGGATTTGGAACAGTGCAACCTGGGGGTTTTAAGTCAGGAGCTCAGCCAAGCCTCTTATTTCTTGCCTTTAGCTGCTGCATCACCTTCCTAGGCATCCTACTGATATTTCACCTTCCCAGGCATGCTTCTGATTATTGAACAGGCTCAGGATTCTTTCCTAATTCCACACCTCATGCTGTCAACTGTTCTCCCAAACCCAAGCTTGGCAGTGGCAAAAGAAGAAGCAGGAAGACCGTTCTTTAGGAGAAAGTGGTTCCTGGAATGCTGCTAACAGGGATTAATAGGAAGACTTTAAAAGGAGCTTGCAAATTATTCCCTACAGTGGAGAATTCCCCATGTGGTCAAGTGTGGAGCCGATTCAGGTTACAGGGTAGAACTTGTTAGGAGAATAAATCAAAAATGTTCATAGACTATGTATTTAATTCCCACAGGAGTCCTTCTACTGGAGCATGCCGCCAGGGCTGGTGCATCGGCCACAAACATCTATGCTGCTCAGAGGTATCCATTAAATCTAACAAGACAGAAACCCAAAAGATTGCACGCATTAACATCAAACACATATCCTGATGAGCAGGGGCAAGCATGTGCATGTGCCATTTAAGTGAGCGGCAGGGGCACGTGCACATTGGCCGCTCGCGTGGAACGATCTCCTATCCCCGCTCCCCACCAGTCCGCAAAGCCGGAAACATTGGGAAACTCTGTTCTAACTGTTGTGTGAACAGGTTCCCTTCCTGGATTCTGAGAAAATCATTCACCTCTGTCCTAACGAGGGGGTATGCAATAATTTGTTTACACCAGCTCAAAATGGTGAGCCAAAACCTCTTTCTCCAATTTTCTGATATATATGTGTCATTAAGCTCAAGGCAGATGCCATCAAAGCTTTCTGCTGTATACTCTTATTGAATGTTGATTTTCACAGACCTGCGTCGGTAGCCAAGAGGCTTTCAATCGTGGCAACAGGAAGCAATGTTGAGGTAGATGGGGTCTGAAACTAAGAAATCCAGTTTGAATTTGAAGGCAGAAGGCTTTCTTCTCTCTTCTGCAGGTGGTGTCAGGAGGATGTCTGCCTTGTGGACAGAGAAGAGAAGGCTGGTTCTTACAATTCTACAGCAGCTTCCCTGGATAAATCTTTGGTGTATGATGGGTATCCTTCTCTGAGAGGAAAACTGTAGCAAGTATCAGCTGATCACTAATAAAACGAAGGACAGGAATACAAAATTAAATCCATATTATTTAACAGTAACGATAATATCTTTGGCTTTCCACAGACTTTAGGTAATGCTGTATATTCAAAGTGTACTGGCAGATGCTAAGTATTATGGCATTCAATTCTCATTTTTACCATTTGACTACCTGTAGTGATCTCTGGCAACTTCTATTCTCTCAATTAAAAGTGATTCTTAATATACTACTCCCATCTATATAAATAGGTGTGAAATTAAAATTGTTTTCATAATGACAATAATGTCATGATGGACATAACACTGTAGATATCTGACACCTGTGATAAATGTCCTTGAAATATTGAATATGGATGTTTAAAAAAATTTCTTTCTCTTTTAGATTATAAATATGCTTTCGTGATTCAGAACAATGTGGATTTCCTTTTTCTTTTTGTGTAATTCTTCCATTCTGATTTCTTTTTTAAAAAGAGTTAAACTTTCTTTTTTAAAAATTCTTTTAACAAGAATTACACAGAACCTTTTCTAAAGTTTTGTTTATGCATATAGATTTAAAAGAAAAGAATGTCTATGCCTTTGCATACTTTGAATAAAGAAATATCTGGCTTGCTATAATTATTTTCTTAATAATTAACAAAATATATTAAATCTGGTATTCCCTGTTTGACCTCTTTTCAGAACTCACAAGTTTGCACTTGTGTATTATGAAATTGATTCAACATAACTTGGGTTAAACAACTAAACCCAAATAAATTAAGACAGTGGATTATTATTGGAGCTCAAGCTTATTTTCTACCAGCGTAGTTTGTGATTAATGGTTGATTTTTCTCTTGATGCCATCTGGGGTCCTGGGACCAGAATATGTGGGACAACGAAGTCAAGAGGTGGGCTACATAGAAGCAAGGACTACCTACATAATTTAGAGTTCTGCCTTTGCTAAGAGCTACCCCAACCAACTTTGCTGGGAATCCAGTGTACATTGTTTCACTTTTTGCATGTAAATAAATTTAGCACATTGGATCTTCAAAATGCTTTGGCTGTTTTATGTGAGACAGGTTTGGCCACCACATTGGAGACGTCTCTGGAGGCTGCCAAAAGGCAGGTGTGCAAATGGCTGGCCTGTTCTTGCTCCAGAGCAATCTCAGTTAGGGAGTTAAGGCAGCAAACATGGTTACCCTCTAAACAGCAGGTTCCATAAGAGCTTTCCGGGAAGAGACCTCGCAGGTAACTGATGCAGGAAATTGAAACTGCAAGCAGCCTTTTCACCAGAACCAGGGACTCTTGCTCAGAAGCAATTTGGCTTGGAAAGAGGGCCGTTTCCTGCCTCAGACAAAAATGAGTTGCATGTCTCTTAAGAAAGCAAATTCAAAGGCAAATCCCCAATTTTCTTTCCTAACCATTTTGTTCGTCTGGAGTTTCATACCTTCAAGATTTTATGCTTCTGGCCGATGTGCGTGATTTGGGCCGTAGCCATATTAATTTGGAAAGCTGGCTTTTGGGTCACAACCTAAAGGAAGACGAGACAGTTCTATTTGACATAATTTTTGCATTCAAACAACGTGCATCCAGCTTGTGCTTATCCTTTGATCTGATCATCTGTGATGAGCACAAATTGCCATCAGCAGCGCCCTCCTGAATATGAGTTTCTTTCATCCCCAGATTCTGCTGAATTTTTCTCTTTTCAAACTATGCATTTTATGCATTGCTGTTTTTTATGTATTTTTTTTGCCTTTAAGTCTTTTTTTTTTTAACCTTTAAAATTTGTGTTTTAAAACATTTAATACTGGATAAACTGCAACAGAAGACAATAAAAAAGGACACTGTAGCTTGAATATAAAACGTGTCAATAAGCAAAATGTTGCAATTGTCAGAACATTCAAAATGCACTGTTTCAGTTTTGAGGGGGTTGTTTGTTTTTATTATTGGTTTAAAGGTTTGTTTCAAAACATCTAAAGAGCAAAATGAAAACAAAGACAAGACATTATGGGTGAAAATAAATGTAATTGAATATAATTTGACATGTTTTCAATTTGATTTTTAAATCAATGCATGGATGCCCTGATTTGTTTTTAAATCAATGCCACAGGCAAGTGAAGAGGGGAAAAAAAAACATTTTTAGGAATAATTTAAGGGGCAGGCAACGGAAGAGAAAAAGCTCTTCTTCATAATAATTTAAGGAATAACCAGTGGAAGAGAAAATATACTTTATAGCAATAATTTAAGCAATAGGGAGCTGAAGAACGAAAGGCTCTCTTTAACAATAAATGGTAGAGAGCTCCTTTGAATATCAATTTATTACAAAGATGGGAAAAATAAGAGTAACTTTTCAAAAAGCTGTGAGGGGATTTTGGCGGGAAGAAGGAGGCCATCTTGGTCCGCCATCATTTCCCCTCAGATGCCTCATTCCCCCCCTCAAGCCCCGCCTGGGCAGCTCTCTTCTCAGTCGCTCTTTTAACTTTTTATTCCTTTTTCTTTTATTCCTTGCTATTTATTGCATCCCTCATTCGCCCTTGGGCTTGGGGCAGCCTATAAACCTCCCAACAGAAAAATTAAAATAGCTAAAATAATATTTCTTCTTGTAGGGAGTTGGGTACTGACTGGGCTGCCTGCTTTTCTCTTTCTTTGGAGCATCAAAGCTCTTTTCATTTTATTTGGGAGGTAAAAAGTGGCCCAATTGTTAAAATTCTGTTTTGTTTCGTTTTTTTCCTCTCTCTCTCTGCCGTCCCCACTTCTGTTTAGTTAAGCCTCAGACGAAGCTCTCTTTTCAGCTGAAGGAAGATAAAAATTTGGGCGGGAAAAGACAACATGCTCAATTTTTTTAGTGAATGAAGCACACAAAATATTTTCTTCTTCTTTCAGATCCTACCCCGCTTTTGTATTTGTGGCCTGTTATTATAAAAAGCTTAATAATGTAAGGAATAGCCAATTGAAGAGAAAATATACTTTACAGTAATAATTTCATAGAGAACTGAAGAACAAAGGAATCTTTTTAAACATTAATTTAAGGGGCAGGCAATGGTAGATAAATATCTCCTTTGAATATCTATTTATTACAAATAATAAAATAAAGAAAGTAAGACTAACTTTTCAAAAAGCTCTGAGGGGATTTTGGCGGGAACAGGGAGGCCATTTTGATCCTCCCTTCATTTTCCCCTCAGGCACCTCATTCCTCTCTCAGCCCTGCCTGGTCAGCTCTTCTCTCTGGCGCCTTTTTAGCTCTTTTATTCCTTTTTCTTTTATTCCTTGCTACTTATTGCCTCTCCCATTCTCCCCTGGGTTCAGAGCAGCCTATGAATCTCCCAACAGAAAGATTAAAATAGCTAAAATAAAATTTCTTCCTATAGAGAGTTGTGTACTGACTGGGCTGCCTGCTTTTCCCCTTTCTTTGGAGCATCAAAGCTCTTTTCATTTTATTTGGGAGGCAAAAAGTGGCCCAATTGTTAAAATTCTGTTTTGTTTTTTCCTCTCTTTCTCTTACTCTGCCATCCCCACTTCTTTGTGGCTCAAAATAACATTTCTTCCTGTAGGGTACCGACTAGGCAGGCAGCTTTTCTCTCTCTTTCTTTTGAACATCAAAGCTCTTTTCATTTTATTTGGGAGGTCAAAGGTGGCCCAATTTGTAAAATTCTGGGTTTTTTCCCCTTCCTCATTCTGACATCCTTGATTCTCTCTGTCATGTGAGACCAGCTCAGGGGAAAAGCTGTTTGCACATGCTCTATGGAACTCTTCTCTTAAATAGAGAACGTTGTTGGTTAGAAGAAATAGAATAAAGTTCTATTCTCAGCTCAAGCTGGACAAAAAATTTGGATCCAGTTTTGGTCGCCATGATATAAAAAAGATGTTGAGACTCTAGAAAGAGTGCAGAGAAGAGCAACCAAGGGGGCTGGAGGTTAAAACATATGAAGAATGGTTGCTGGAACTGGGAATGTCTAGTTTAATGAAAAGAAGGACTAGGGGAGACATGATACCTGTGCTCCAATATTTGAGGGGCTGCCACAGAGAGGAGGGGGTCAAGCTATTTTCCAAAGCACCCTAAGGCCAGACAAGGAATAATGGATGGAAACTAATCAAAGAGAGAAGCAACCTAA
Source organism: Arizona elegans (assembly GCA_022577455.1). Lineage (NCBI taxonomy): Eukaryota > Metazoa > Chordata > Lepidosauria > Squamata > Colubridae > Arizona > Arizona elegans. Next base: position 266,713 of record JAKOOJ010000046.1, read on the forward strand.
AACTAAGGAGAAATTTCCTAACAGTGAGAACAGCTGATTGAAATGAAACCCTATCCCATTTCAGACAAATGGTTATCCAACCTCTTCTTAAAAACTTCCAGTATTGGAGCATTTACAACTTCTGGAGGCAAATTGTCCCACTGGTTAATTGTTCTCACTGTCAGGAAATTTCTCCTTAGTTCTAGGTTGCTTCTCTCCTGGATTAGTTTCCATCCGTTGTTTGTTTCTCAGCTTCTGGTGCTTTGGAGAATAGCTTGACTCCCTCTACTTTGTGGCAGCCCCTCAAATATTGAAACACTGTTATCATGTCTCCCCTAGTCCTTCTTTTCATCAAACCAGATAGCCAGTTCCTGCAACCATTCTTTGTATGTTTTAGCCTCCAGCCCCCTAATCATCTTTGTTGGTCTTCTCTGCACTCTTTCCAGAATCTCAGCATCTTTTTTATAATATGGGTACCAAAAGTGGATGCATTAATGTATTCAAAGTGTGGTCTTATTGAGGCGTTGTAAAGCAGTACTAATATTTCAGATGAACCAGGGAACAAGAGGTCTGTCCTTCCAATTTTGGAATGAGGAACGGCCAGAAGAAGTCAGGAGAAAGCAGCCCTTTAGATATTGGAAGTCTGCTATCATGTCTCCCTGGTCCTTCTTTTCATCAAACTAGACATCCCCAATTCCTGCAACATTCTTTGTATGTTTTAGCCTCCAGTCTCCTAATCCTCTTTGCTGCTTTTCTCTGCACTCTTTCTAGACTAGTCTCTCAACATCTTCCTTACATCGTGGCGACCAAAATTGGATGCGATATTCCAAGGATGGCCTTTCGCTTCCTCCTTTGGGGAACTTCGGGGAGCTCGCCCTGTGCTCGCAGAGGCACTGCAGAGATTGCACTGCTCTCGTTTTTGCCACCTTCTTTTGCAATGGGAGAGGATGAATTGGGGAGCTTCCCGCCGCCCAGCAGCAAAAAACAGGCCGAAGAGCTGCCTGCCAACCGCTAGGCGTCCCCGACCCCTTTCTTGGCCCAGCCCCGAGTCGCTCTCGCAACGCGATCTTTTGCTCTCGCATGAAGCGTTAAAATCTCCTCCCCGGGACAGCCACCTGCATCAAACCTGCGTAGGACTCGCCCCGACCGCCATGGCACTTCACCAGCGGGAGCCTTTGCGGGAACCGAGAAACTGCCGGGCGCTCGAGGGTGCAAGCATGGAGGCGCCTCGGATGGGGAACCTGTACCTGGAAGACCCCTTGCTCCAGGGTTACCTGAGAGCCCATCTGCCCGCTCAGGTGGGTGAGCGCCAGGTGGGGATTTGACGGTGGGGCCGCAGGGCTGGCTCGGCGCTTCTCCGCCTCCTTTGCTGCCCGTGGCCCGCTCCCCATCGCTTTTGCTCCTGTGCCCCCTGCCCCTGGCCAGGTCCCTGACCGGATAGGGACAGGAGGGTGAGATGCGCACCCAGTTGGGAACCGGGCAAGGGGATGGACTACAAGACCTCCGAGGCTCCTTCCAGCCCGATGGTTCTATGACAGAGCCAAGGAAGCTGGGAAGCTCCAATTTCTGCCTCTTATGTAAGAGTGTCTCCTCCAACCTTTTTCAAAGGGGTGCTACTGTACAATTCTCTTCCCCCAGCCAGCTGGTGTGAGGTTACAAAACAGCCCAGGACAGTTTACATCATACTGAGAAGGAAGGAAAACTGGCAGAAGAATATTAGAAATTGATTAGGGACTTAATATGTTTGGAGGAGGGGAGTAAACTGAGTTTCCATGAAAAGAGCTCCCTCTCCTTTTAGAGTTATGATGGCAGAGTTCGAATCATGTTTTTCCTGAAGTAGTTTTAAACTTTGATATTTCCATTTTTAGGAACCTTGTCACAATTTTGAATGCTCACTGATTAAGTCCTCGTTCATTAAGTGAGGACTACCTGTAGAATATGCTGTCTCTGCTGTTTATTCAAACAAATTGTATAATGCAACATTATCAAAAGGAAAAATCTTTAAGCCTTTGGCATATATATGTTGGATACCATTGCTTATCTGAGGGAGATGGAATGTTCTGTTCCATTCTAAACAAATAGAATGGAACAGAATGTTTACATGAGCATCCTGATTCTGGAAACACAAATTTGCAGCCTTGAAAAAAACAGCAATGATCCAATTCACTCATTAGATTACAGCCACAGAGTTTCAATTTGATACAATAGCATTGCAAACAAATGATTATACAAAAACATACCTTAACTTGTAGCATCTACAAGTTAAGCACCTGTGGTTCTTGTAATATTGCAGTTCACACCATTAGCCATGGTGATTGAGGCTATTTGGAGTTCTGGCTCAGCCACTTTGAGTGAGTAACATTTTCTACCACCCTTACCTTATGCAGTGCAACCTGAATATTGTTAAATCATTATGTACAACAAATGTCGCACACTTTGTAATATTCCACCATAAGTAAATCAGGGGTGAAATCCAGCAGGTTCTGAAAGGTTCTGGAGAACTGGTAGCAGAAATTTTGAACAGTTTGGAGAACCGGCAAATACCACCTCTGGCTGGCCCCAGAGTGAGGTGGGAATGGAGATTTTGCACTTTCCTTCCCCTGTCACACCCACCAAAACACGCCCACCAAGCCACACCATGCCCACCAAGCCACGCCCACAGAACCCGTAGTAAAAAAAATTGGATTTCACCACTGAAGTAAATCATCCATATCACCAGCAACTCAAAGTTTATAAGTCACTTTTTCCAAGGCCTTCATAACTTTGAACTGTTATTAAACAAATGCTTATAAGTCAAGGACTAGCTGTACATTTAATGTACTAACAGTATATATTTGTTTTTTCCTCCAGCTGCCCAAAGACAAATCATGTATTAGATTCCCACTCACGCTAAAGAGCTAAACAAGCTCCGGAGGCCTTGGGAGAACCATCAAAAACTTTGATTCATATATATCCCTTTTCAATGCTGTATTTTCATCAATTGTTTTACCCAAGAAAAGGATGATGGGAATACAGTGAACGAAGCTTGAAACTGAGCCCATATATAATCTGCGTGTTCTTTAGGAAAGACACTGAGAGGCAACTTGGTTGTTCTAAGAACTAACCACAAACATAGCTTATTTGAAGAAGCAACACCTGATGAAACTGCTGGCCAAATAAAGAAATCAGCAGCCCTTTAACTTAGCTTCCTTTGTTCCTTTCAAAACTACATTTTGATACCTGTCCTACCACCTCTTCATGTTCCATATTTATGCATTGACCTTGTAGGTGTTTGCTGAGGTGAATGTTGACCTGGAACGGTTCGGAGCTCGTTTGAGAGATGAAATTGACTTCTTGGACCGTGAGTGTGAGCTAAACCCTCCTAGATTATTGCATTTTGATGCCTGGGGACAACGTGTGGACCAAGTGACCACCTGCCCAGCCTGGAAGAGGTTGAAGGACATCTCTGCTGAGGAGAGCCTTGTGGCTGAAGGTTATAAAAGGAGATATTCCTGTTGGAGGTACTGCTGTGGTTTACGGGAGCCATGCAAAACCATGTGACCCTGTTTGGGTATCTCTTGCATATTCTTGAATCTTAGCATGGCTTAATGTTTGGTTTTGTTTATTTTTTTTAATTATTATTTTGTTTAATAATAATAATCCACCAATTTAAATAGTATAAAAAGAAGTCCTTTTCCTTTTCCAGTGTGTTTCAAATCTGCCATTTAGGCATTTTGGGGAGGCATGCCAAGTTCATCTCCATGTATTTCTCTTTTTGCAGTCGTGTTTATCAAATTGCCAAGATGTATCTTTTTATGTCCAATTCTGCTTGCTATGGATGCCCTCTAGCCATGACTGATGGAGCAGCAAAAGTAATTGAGGTAAGTCTGCAAAGGGGGAACTGCTAGACTAAGTGACCGTTTTTGTTATTTAAAACGTCCAGGTGTCCTTAGTAACATTTGTAAAAATCTCTCTGTCCTATCCCCTATCCCTCTGTTTTATGCTAACAAGTTGGAAAGTCACATCCATTTTGTACCTGTTGAATAGTCATAGCTCTTTCCAGCTACACCATCAAAAAATTCCCTGAAGGATGGTTGGATTCTCCCCCCACGCCCCAATAATACTCTCCCAGGATCTGGCTCCAATTCCAGATCATTTTACTTTGTAAACCATCCAGATTCATCAAGAATGAATTGGGTGGCTATGTATATTATCTTGAACAAATAAATATAAATAATAAATTATGTTCGTTGACTCAGGGAGAATTGCCATCTTTGGTCCTGGATGGGATGGCACTACCCCAAACAGACCCTGTGCGTAATCTGGGGATTCTCCTGGACTCACAACTCCTGCTTGAAGAGCAGGTGATGGTCACAGCCAGGAGGGCCTTCGTGCAACTGCGAGTTGTGCACCAGTTACACCCTTTCTTGGACTAGCAATCCCTACCCACAGTCATTCATGCCTTAGTCACTCCCCGTCTTGACTATTGCAACACGCTCTACATGGGGCTGCCGTTGAAGAGCATCCGGAAGCTCCAGTTGGTGCAAAATGCAGTGGCCCACATGGTTTTGTGCGGACCCCGGTATGCACATATATCATCTCTCCTGCGGGAGCTGCATTAGCTGCCAATTTGCTTCCGGGTGCAATTCAAGGTGTTGGTTGTCACCTTTAAAGCCCTTCATGGCTTGGGACCAGGTTATCTGAAGGACTGTCTCTTGTCAGTCACATCTACTGGACCCATTAGAGTGAGGAGGCAGGGAATGCTGCGGATCCCATCCCCGAGGGAGATACACCTGGTGGGACCCAGAAGGGCCTTCTCCGTGGTGGCTCTCTCTCTCTCTCTCTGGAACATCATTCCCCCAGACCAGAGATTAGAACAGCCCCCACTCTAATTCTCTTCTGGAAGGAGCTGGAGACCTGGATCTGCCAGCGGGCTTGGGGAAACCAGAGTGGGATGGAGCCGATTAAATGGCTCGTGTGATCGGCTGTCGCTGGGGTGGGAGGTGGGGGTCGGGTGATTTTATTACATTAACTAGATTTTTTTATGAGTTGTACTGTTTTTAAATGTGGTTTTTTATATTCTGTAAGCCGCCTTGAGTTGCCATGGGCGAATAGACGGCAATATAAATCTAATAAATAAATAAAATCTCCCGTCACTCCCAGAGCCTGTACAACGATACTGAACCTGTGTGCCAAAAGCCACAGTTGATGATGCAACTTAACAACTGGTTCTCAAAGTAGTCTTGATAGGGAAGAGGTGAACATTTGGCTGCTGAAATCAAAGGAAGTAGAAGACCTGTTGGAACACAGCATCCTTCAACTGCTGCCTATTTGTTGCTATTGTAGGTGAGATCAGCAGAAGTGTGGATGCACATCCTAATGGCTGATTTGCTGAAAGAGACATACTACATTCAGAAGTCAAAGGCCAGGCCAGTCTGAGCCTCATTTGAGTTTCTGTAGACAAAAGGTTTATGCAGTGAACGAGTGAAGCACCCAGAACTGAAGGCACAAGAATAATTGTCAAGCCAGTGTATAAGGGGTCACTTCCAGGCACTAGGAAGCCTCCACCAAAGAGATTTTATAACCCAGGCTGCAGCTCTTTACTCCAATTCATCTGGCATTCATTAATCCTGAAGAGCCACCCAGGAGAGCAACTCAAAGCACCCTGTCTTAGAAGGAAGCCTTGGGGCACTTCTGGGTCTTTTAATTGGAAGCCCCTGCTGAGTAGCTGCATGGGTTAATCCAGTTCAGAATCCTGTATTGGAATTGATTCTAACCTGGTTCCTCTCTGCCATGTTCCATATAGTAAAAAGGCCTTGGTGATTGTCCGCCCCTTGCCCTCCCCCTTCAGACCTATGGGTGCAGTAGTTCCCTTGCCTAACTTTGCTGCTCAGCGACTTTTGCCATGACCCTGCTGTGCCAGGGAACCTGATTATCTAACTGCAAATAGGCCCCCAATTTTGATGGTGACCACTGTGTACTTTTAGTCCTCTTGCTTGTGTCATCTCATCTCACATAGGAATTGAAGGCCGGTCTGACAGATATTTCATCTCTCCATCCATCTATATACAGTATCTGCCTTTTGTCTCTTGCTTGCAACTCCAACAGTCTTTAGGTATCCCAAAACCCCTGGAAGAAGCCTATGCTCATTTGACATCAGGTGACCCCAAGACATTCTGGATCTCTGGCCAATGGATGACTGAACGCAAAGGTGGCTCTGATGTTGGTAAGGGGATGCAACATGGGAGACCCAATCCTTTCTTTCTGAAATAATACAGGTTAGCGAATAAGATTGTATTTGGGTAGGCTGACTTACTCAACAGTCTGCATTTAAAGAAGTTAACATTCATATGTTAGGCTATTTTTCCAGGAATGGGGTTTTTTTTGGCGGGGGGGTGTTTCCTACATTTTGAATTTATTTATGCATGCTATTCTATAAAAAAGGGAATGGGAAATCCATAAACTACAACTTGCACAATGGCTATACAAGTTACCGCCTTCTAGATTAATCTTCAATGCAGTTCTTCTGCAGTCACAGATGGCAGATAAAATCAGATATATTGTTCACACAGAGGCTACCCAATATCCCTGATGAAACACCTCTTCAGAGGCAGAGGAATTGTGCTGTCAGCTAATTTAAACTTTAATAGCTAGACTATAAAATAGTGATTGACATTAATGAGAAAGTATTGCATTTTTAAAAGGCATTTTGGTGTTTCAACGTTTGGGATCTGGTCTGGCTATAAGAAAAGGTTTGTTTGCTTGAGCAAGCACTACCTCTTGAAGTCCAACCTACCTCACAGGTTTGTGCTGGGGAAAATAAGAAAAGGGAGTTGCAAAGGTCACCATAAACTCCTGAATGGAAAGCAGAAGCAAAATTTAATCAACCAGTGGTCATTAGTCCTCTTTTAGGAAAAATTCCCAGCCCAAAAATGTGGGGTTTTTTTCCAGGAGGTGGAACAGAAACTGTTGCACGGGAACTTCCAGATGGCTCCTACAGCCTGCATGGATTCAAATGGTTCACATCAGCGGCTGATTCAGACATGACGCTGACCCTGGCAAGGATCATGGGCCCTGATGGGCAAGTAAAACAGGTCAGTTTCCCAGGCCAACCCAAAGAATATGAAACAGCAGCTTGCAAGTAGTTACACGGTCAGTAATGTCCGAATTCCAGCTCTGTTTATGTGGTCTGAAACTAGCATCTTTTGTGTGGCAGGGCTCCAGAGGCCTCTCGCTCTTCTACCTGAAAATATATGAGGATGGGAAGCTGAACGGCATAAAAATAGAGAGACTGAAAGAGAAGCTGGGCACGAGGGCATTGCCAACGGCAGAGCTGTTGCTGGATGGAGCTCGAGCACATCTGGTAGGAACCACGGAGGAAAGTATTTCGTCCGTTCAGGACATTGAGAGGAGCACAGAGAGTGCGGTCAGGCAGGGAAGGCTGCTGACTTTGAAAGGAGGGAATCAGCAAGATGGAAGGACTCACTTAGACCAGCGTTTTTCAGGCTTGGCAACTTTGAAATATGTAGACTTCAATTCCCAGAATTCCCCAGCTAGCATATGAATTTATACTAGAAGGTGGAAAAGCTATGCACGGGAAGATCCTCATCTTTAGTGTCTGGTGTGGCATACTTCAAACGATTTCTGTTGTTTTTAAAACTGTTAGCAGAAAAAAATAAGCTTGAGACTTCTGAACAATGGTTCAAAAAAATTTTGACCCCAAAGGATGGTACAATAGCCCTCTTTGGTGCATTCAATTGCAAACATGGTTTTAGTATCGCATGTTGCTCCTTTGCTTGAATTGTGTGTACTCAGCTTTATGGTTCCTCTGATACACAGACTTTGTACATTTTTAGAATTAGTTATTTAAATTGAAAGGTTGGTTTGTAGCTCCACTCTTCCTGCCTTTGCTTCAAGCCAAATGCTCCTCTCTTTCTCTGATCCTGAAAATGGTATTTAAGAATTTTTTTGGGGGGGAAATGTACCACTGCTGCCCATTTAATTGCAATTAGCTTTTTAAGGGGAACCGAATCAAATCGTTTGAAGCTGTTCCTTGTTGCTTTCAGATCTCTACGGAAGGCCAGGGGATACCTTACATTGCCAACATGTTGAACATCACTAGGATCTATAATGCTGTGGGTGCAGCAGGATTTATGAGAAGGTGATTTTCAAGCCTGAGAAGTAAAAGCAACTAAGAAAAACTATATCTGGACAAAATTAAAAGCAATTCAGTTCTACTGTTATCTCAAGGATAATTGGGCAAAGAGTGAGAACAATTGGGAAAATGTAGTTTGGCATGTCCTAAATTTCAAACTGCTAAAGATGTGATGACATCACCTGAAAATGTTGGTCAACTTCCTGCAAACTATAGAGGATTACCCAGGTGAATTAAGCATTTCAACATCGTCACACACCTATCTGCAAACTTTGTTTTAAGCAAAAAGAATATGCCAAAAAAAATACCCATTTTGTTCTCCAGTATTGGCAGCATGTGTTGTTGTCTGCCAGCGCCTGCAGAGCTGGCAGCAGAGCCGGACAGTGAGGAGGCTGGGGAGGAACATGGGTTCCTGAGTGGAGGGGTTGTTCCCGTAGTCTGTATAACGAGAAATGGAAACAATTTTGCTTCCTAGAGGCTGGATTGATAAAGAGGAAAAAATTCCTAACATTTTTATTATATTAATGTTATCTCTCCAGTGTATAACGTTATATATTATCTTCGGTGATATCAGAAATAGTAGAGGTCTCCTGCGAGAGCAAGGGGTTGGACTAGATGACCTACAAGGTTCCTTCCAACTCTGTTACTGTTACAGTGTTATGCCTTAATTAAAGAATGAAATTAAATGCTGGGAAATAGTAGAAATACATTTTAAAAATAGGAGCAAAGGCAGCAGTTAATCCCTGTGGCTGGCTTTGTTCCCATCCATAGAATGGTCGACCTGGCACGGGATTACGCCACCAGAAGGGAAGCCTTTGGAAAACCCCTCAAAGATCACCCTTTGCACATGCAAACTCTGGCACGAATGGAGGTGAGCACACGCCCTCTTGGGTCCAGGGGTACTTGGGAAAGATTCCAGAATGTTCTCCTATGGTTGTTTGGAATCAGATGCCAGTGTAGGGAGAGTAGCATACAATTGGAGAACTTTAACAACAGAATGAAGCATGTAAGATTCAGAAAGTTTAACCCACTATGGAAGGAGAGGTAGTTTGCTGTAGTGGTGAGGGCACAAGGCTGGGCAATGGGGACTTCTAGTCCGACCTTAAGTCCAAAGCCAGCAGGGTGAACTTGGGCCAGTTACGCGCTCTCAGCCCTAGGAAGAAGAAGCAGGCAAGGGTAAATCCTTCCGAAATCCTTTCCAAGAGAACTGCAGGGATTTGTCCAGGAACTTGCCACACACAGGGAAACAGCCATTGCCACCCGCAAACCATGGTTTGTACTTTGCCATGTGATTATTGTTCCAGGTAGTTGTAGAGGGAGGAAGCAGGAGGAGGAAGGGCGGAAGTTGCCGGCCTCAAGTTGCCAGTTTGCTCAGACGAACTGCCTTCCCACTTGTGCAGGTGCAAAGCCAAGCAGCGTTCCTGCTGATGATGGAGCTGGCGAGACTGCTTGGCCTGGAAGAAACGAAGGCGGCGACGGAGCAGGAGAAGCACCTGCTGAGGCTGCTCACCCCTCTTGCTAAACTTTATACTGCAAAGCAGGTCACGCTCAGTTTGATGCCATGGGCTAATCAGTGTCCACGACTGGCAAAGAGGGCGCCTATACAGGGCCATTGAGTCTACAGGATCAAAGAATTGGGAATCATTGTCAGCCCCTCTTCCCCTAGCAACGTTTATTCAAAGGCATCAGTTTTTGTTACAAACTCATGAAGGCAGAATGCCTTTGAGCGAAACGGGTTTGTCAGAAGAGGGGCTAGTGGGATCCTGGTTATTTGGTTTGGCAGAAGACCATAAGCAAACAGGCCCCTGAATCCTCAAGTAAATGTGGCTTAGATAAAGATCAAATGCACAAAAGCAAAAACATTCAAACATGTACATATCTGGAGCCTGGCAAATTTGTCAGGTGTGTAAACAAGTCAGTTTGTGTTTCAGGGGATCGCTATGAACTCGGAAGGCCTGGAGTGTTTTGGAGGACAGGGCTTCATGGAAGACACAGGCTTACCTGTTATTCTTCGGAATAGCCAGGTAAAGAAGCACTGGACTTTTTATTTTGTTTTTTACTCCTTCTTTACTTTCTTGCATCCTGCTGCTAATTTAGGGAGAAAAAGCAGGAAGAGAAATTTGCACCTTATTTCCTTTGTTTCACTTTTTCTTCCTGACATTCCTTTTGTTATCGCAGAATTCTGAGATCAAGAAAAGTGAAAAAGGTAATTCAGGCCTCTGAATACTCAGAAATACTTTCTTAAGGAATGCAGTCTCTTATAATGAATATTTGCCTTTGAAAAAACAATAGTAGCATTTCATAACACCTGAATGTGTTCCAAGTGCATTTGGAAAATAAATTCACTTACAAACCAAACTATTTAAAAATTACATTTCTAAGGTCATTACTGAGAACTGCTATATTTTGAAGCAAATCTAGTGAGAATAACATATAAAAGATCTTTCTGATCACATAAAAGGTTTTAAAGTACAGAACTTTCGTTCATAGAAGGGGGAAAAAACCCTTATCCTTGAGTGTTTATAGGGCTAGATTAGGAATGGAAAACCCGAGAATGTCATGGAAGCTATTGGGAGACTTTGGGATTGTTATGCTTGGTCAGCCCAATTTATTCCTCCAGGTTGTTGCTTTAGCATCTGTTTCTTGAGCTCTGCTTCCCTTTCACCGCCAGGCGCTTTCGATCTGGGAGGGAACCACGAACATCCTGTCCCTGGATGTTCTGCGCTGCATCCTCAAGAGCCAAGGAAAAGCGCTGGATGTCTTTTTCTCCACTGCCCAGGTAGGCTGTCTGAAGGCACCCATACCTGAGTTTGTCACACCACCTATAAATGTTAACATTTGAGATGCACCTAGTAGAAGCAACATATAAAACTGAGGTGGTCTTTATTGACGTTGATTTGTGCTGCTATTGCCCCTTCAGAACTCACTCCGCTGTAGTTTGCAGTTTATTTCATCTTGTTCATAGTTAAGAGAAATTGGTTCACGACAGAAATTGGTCTTTTAAGTAGCACAGTCCAAATTTACTGCCACTTCTTATTTTGCCTCCATTCAGGGTCAAAAATGTAGCCTTCATCTGCCAAAGCAGAAAGCAGTCCAAGGGTCTTAAATCTAAAGCAGAGGCATACCCTGAGGCCTCTAAAAATGATAATTCCAGAACAACATTTAATGTGTCAGAAGATATGACTGGAGAGGCATTGTATGAAGTACACTTTAGCTAAGTGCAAATGGTTTAAGATCAGTTGTACTAGTCCCATCCACAAATTTTGGGTACGTAACCCTCAAAAGACCAGCACAGTCCTTAGCCTGAACCGTTACACTGACCTTAGCTGTGACACTGTTCTCCACAGGTGCTTCAGTCACCAGTTCATTTTGAGGTGCCACTAAACCTATCCTTATTTTTTTGCAACTGTCTTGGGGGGAATAGAGAATCCTATCTTCAGAGAAGTAGCAGTTGAGTAACCTCTTTTGCCAGGCAGACGTACTGTGAATGTGTGTTTGTTCTGTGACTGGGGGGGGGGGGGGGGGGGGTTCCTTGCAGGCCAAGTTGGAGGCAGCTACCCGTAACCCTCAAAAGACCAGCACAGTCCTTAGCCTGAACTGTTACACTGACCTTAGCTGTGACACTGTTCTCCACAGATACTTCAGTCACCAGTTCATTTTGAGGTGCCACTAAACCTAGTACTGCGAATTATTATGTGTATTTATTCTGTGACTTGGCGGGGGTGTTCCTTGCAGGCCAAGTTGGAGGCAGCTACCCGGCAGCCCGAACTGCAGGCTTCTGTGCAAATAATTCAGAATAATCTGCAAAAACTCAAGCAGTTTGTTCGAAGAATGGACTCGAAGGGAGAAGCTGGCTGGCAGCTTGCAGCGAGAGACTTTGCCTATGATCTGGCATGGATCTATGAAGGTAACGAAAGAATTGCCTCAAAATATTTTGCTTCCTTACCACAAAATCATCTCAAATTGTTGAATGTTGCTCAGAAAGACATTGAGTGTTGCTCAGAAAGACTCTGAATGATAATCCTCTAAAACAACCCAGCATTCGGAGTTTGTATGCAATGCTTAAAAAAGGAGGATTCTATAGCCAAAAAAAAAAAAAAAAAAAGCACACAGAAAGTGGCTCTTGTTGGGGTGATGGAGTATACAGAAAACCAAACAGAAGATGTCAGTGATGCGCTACTGTTAGAAATGTAAAAGCACCAAAGATAACAGTGCAAGACCGAATTGATCAAGGAGGCAGGAAAACCCAGATTTTGAGCTGGGATTACATTTAACATCAGTAAAATTAGCCTTCTCTTCTATACATAGGATTTGGAACAGTGCAACCTGGGGGTTTTAAGTCAGGAGCTCAGCCAAGCCTCTTATTTCTCGCCTTTAGCTGCTGCATCACCTTCCTAGGCATCCTACTGATATTTCACCTTCCCAGGCATGCTTCTGATCAATAATCAGAATAATCAGAATAATCAGTGGCAAAAGAAGAAGCAGGAAGACCGTTCTTTAGGATAAGTGGTTCCTGGAATGCTGCTAACAGGGATTAATAGGAAGACTTTAAAAGGAGCTTGCAAATTATTCCCTACAGTGGAGAATTCCCCATGTGGTCAAGTGTGGAGCCGATTCAGGTTACAGGGTAGAACTCGTTAGGAGGATAAATCAAAAATGTTCATAGACTATGTATTTAATTCCCACAGGAGTCCTTCTACTGGAGCATGCCGCCAGGGCTGGTGCATCGGCCACAAACATCTATGCTGCTCAGAGGTATCCATTAAATCTAACAAGACAGAAACCCAAAAGATTGCACGCATTAACATCAAACACATATCCTGATGAGCAGGGGCAAGCATGTGCATGTGCCATTTAAGTGAGCGGCAGGGGCACGTGCACATTGGCCGCTCGCGTGGAACGATCTCCTCTCCCCCCTCCCCACCAGTCCGCAAAGCCAGAAATGTTGGGAAACTCTGTTCTAACTGGTTGTGTGAACAGGTTCCCTTCCTGGATTCTGAGAAAATCATTCACCTCTGTCCTAACGAGGGGGTATGCAATAATTTGTTTACACCAGCTCAAAATGGTGAGCCAAAACCTTTCTCCAATTTTTTGATATATATGTGTCATTAAGCTCAAGGCAGATGCCATCAAAGCTTTCTGCTGTATACTCTTATTGAATGTTGATTGTCACAGACCTGCATCGGTAGCCAAGAGGCGCCATCACCTTTCAATCGTGGCAACAGGAAGCAATGTTGAGGTAGATGGGGTCTGAAACTAAGAAATCCAGTTTGAATTTGAAGGCAGAAGGCTTTCTTCTCTCTTCTGCAGGTGGTGTCAGGAGGATGTCTGCCTTGTGGACAGAGAAGAGAAGGCTGGTTCTTACAATTCTACAGCAGCTTCCCTGGATAAATCTTTGGTGTATGATGGGTATCCTTCTCTGAGAGGAAAACTGTAGCAAAGAATGCGAAAGAAGCCATCTGGTGAAGGACATGACCTGGATGAGAAGTGTGTCTGTATTATGTATGCATATACGTGAGTCTCAAGTTTTCTTTTCAAAACAAGTCTTGAAAGGACCCATGTAGACAACATTCCAACATTAAGCACCTCTATTGTATGTTAAATGGCCAGTTGGCTTCTGAACTCACAAATTGACTTTTTAAAATAATTCTTGAAGGTAGAAAGTGTGTCATCACTCTACTTTAAACATGTAAATTTAACAATCTTTCCCATTTCTTGCTCTCTGGATGTGCTGGACTTCAACTGTCATGTTTCATAGAACACTAGGCAGTGGTAGTTGAAGGACAACACATGTGAAAGGGACTGGACCTGGAAAGGTAGTACTACTAATTGCTGGCAGCCTTTGCAACTCCTCTATTTAGCATTACAGCTTAAAGATACAAACAGAGCACATTGTAATGAAACAGTCAAAGCAGCTCAATTTTTTTTTATTTCGTTTTTTAAACTATTTTAATTGGTACAGGAATGTGAACTATAGTAACCAAATGGAGACAACTGGATACCAGTTGGATTTGCTAATGCTGGACCAGACTCTGCTTAGCTTGATGCAATAAACCTTTTCTTGGATATATATTTTTCCACAAAAATAAACTTTATTCTGACTCTTCTGCCTTATTGTATTCCACATTTTTCCCCATGAAGGTCCACTGTTGATTTCCTTTTGAGTTGAGTTCCTGCATTCCTTTTACCTAGATATCAACCATGAAAACTTCCATAAATTTAAATGGCATAAATATTTCCCATGGTCAGCTGTTGCTGATGAAGCAAGTTCCAAATTACTGGAATTACTTGTAGATATGGATAGCGGAGGATCAAAGTTCTGCTTGCAGGGAACAGGATGCAGAACAGCTTCGCTTTTCCAATGTTGTTTTGATAAAGAAAAAACAAAAACAAAACAAGAACAATTTTTCCAAAAGGATATTGCTCCAAAAAAACAGCTAAAAGCAACCAACACAAAAGAACTTGGGCTAAATTACGAATTGGATTACAAGTCATATGCAAGCATGAAGCACAACTTTTCCTGTGAATGTTCAGTCTTTCATTAAACCCTCTTTCTCAGATGGAAGCCTTTGGTTGCCATTTACTCATCCAGGGAGCTAGCTAGCTTGTTGGCTTGTTTGTTCTTGCTACTGTGACACTGGGTGGCACATCAAGTTTAAAACCATCATAAGAAGAGAAACCCATGATGTCCAAGTTAAACAATAACACACACACCCCAAACAGAACTCATCCGGTTGCCTGGTTTAGTAATCTGGAAGAAATTTCCATAAAACCTTCAGTGATTTACCATCCTTTCAGCCAGGTAGGGTTCCTGGCAATTGGAAATACAGAGAAAGTGGAAATGCTGATAAAAAGTTCTTGATTTATTGATATGAATTGTGTCACACTTGAGAAATCCCCAGCTATGGAAGGTGTGATTAGTACAATTAACTGGGAATACAGAAAAGCGATGCTGTACTGTCATTATACTGGACGTACCATTGTCTCTCCACAAGTGAGGATTGTAGTGCTTTTAACTTTGTCAAAGTACCTTTTCAAACCACGTTCAACATCCTCAGGAAACTGACTCAAGTCCTCTCCCCCCCAGCCTTCATCCCAAAGACGACCAAATTTTTCAATCCCGTAAACTTTGCAAGGAAGATCAATAGGGACTATGAACAGACAACAAAATCCCATTGAAGATTTACTAGCTTATTCCAGAATGAGAAATGAAGGGAATCTGGTCTAGGCATCAAGCAATATAAGGATTCCTTACAGCTACTGTATCTAGGAAAATAAAATTTACCTGGTTAGCTTTTAAATGTGATGGCCTTGAAATTAAGGGAAGTTTGAGCAAGAGAGAAACCTCCAGACTGACCTATTTCAGCAGGAGGAAATAACAGTACAAGGATTGGGGCAGATAAAAATTAGGAAGTAGCTCAACAATTGTTCCTGTGTGCAATTTCTAAAGTTTATTTCATTTTTATTTATATATTTAATCATTCTAGAGTATTTAAGTCTACATTTGACAAAAAGTGAAAAATATAAAAGTAGTTTTGCTCCTCTTTAGAAGATCTATGCAGTACATTTATTTGTTCTCTCTCTCTCTCTCTCTCTCACACACACACACACACACACACACACACACACAGAGCCAGGTTTCCTAATTCACATCCAACGGGACAAAATATGAATAAAAAAAGTGCTCCATTGATTCAAAAGACTAAGAGCTGCAAGCGTTTATTCACACTGTACATCACAGACCCCCAAAACCCGTATTGGAACCCCTTGGCACCTCTTACGAACTGCTGAACATTAGACCTTCTGTTTGTACCATAAAATCACACTGGCTCAAGTGCATCACACAATACCATTCCCCTTTATTATTCTTTTTTGCTTGTTCTAAAATGTCTTGCTGCACACCAGTTGCATTGGAAAAGCATAGATTTAGCCAGCTTTCTGTATGTCACTTCAATAACCTGTTTCCACATTCCCAACCTGGAACCTCTGCTGATTTTCCCAGAGCATTTCATTCCTTATTGGGGGTGGGGTGGGGAGAAAACCATATTGAAATTTTGTACCGGTCCTCCCAGTTGGAAGCAGACAAGGAGTGTCAAGAAATTACACCCTGCCTGCGCTAAGCCAGAGATGGCGCCTCTGGCTATGCGCTCCTGGAATTTGGATCCTTAATTTCAAATGTCTTCCCTGCATTATTTTGTTCTATGCAAGACATGCATCCTTTACAACCAACCTGGAAAAATTGAAACATCAAGAATTAAACGGACTGACAAAAATCTTCCTTCTTGGAATCAGCATGAAAACTAAAACTGTTTGACAAGCCTCACTTTTATATTTCTTCCTTGGCAATAGGCTCACTAAACCAGTTTCCTTTTGGAAGGCCAGTCTAGTAATTACAGCACAAACGCTTAGAATAGCTTAGGTGGTGTTGTTGTGTTGGTGTTTCTTGTTCTTTTTACACCCGTTGCTGTGTAGCTTGCTCTTTATGGCTCTTGCAGAGCTTCACGCCAGGATTTATGGCAGTTCTGGGTGTGGGAACCTCCCAGGCCAGGGTGTAGATCTATATCGTGTGAAAATTAATGTTGCAGAGAAAATATATGGAAGATGTTTGAAGATGTTCTGTGGTGACACAGAAAGACAGGAATGGCATGTACCGATCTAAGTTCTCCAAGACAAAACAGGCGAGAGCAATAAGAAGAGAATTGATTCTAAATGGATTCAAGCATCTTATCACAGGTTATAAACTCTCTATTATAATTCTTCCTCCCACTCCAAAACCATAAACTGAGCACATTTTAAAGAGAGTGAAGGAGGGAAAATACAAAATTTAGAAAAATAGGAGGACTCTATCAAATGTTGATGGGGTGACATTAATGAAGTTAGCGGGAGGAAAACAGTTTCAGATTGTTCTGGCCAAGTCACGTCTTTTCCTAACACCTCATTTGGGGGCTTCCAGCAAACCCACCTTTTCTAACCAGCTCTAGAGCAAAGTAAAACCATCCCACTTCTTGCTTCATGGGGTTCTTTTGTGAAAAGGACACCTCGATGCCATTAGGCCACCTGACTTTGCACAAAGCCTACTGAGTGCAGTGAAGCAGCTCTACTTTCTGTGTAAACTAGGTTTAAAATGGGGGCAAGGAGAGGCATTTCAAAAGCTACCGTCAAAGCCTAGGCACCAATTCCTTTACAAAATAAAAATAAAAATGGATGTACAGAATTTTACACCGGGGGTGACGGTTTAAAGCCACCCTTTTCTCCTCTCGCTTCCCCTCAAAGCAAGCAGGCATCTCTTCTTAGCCAAGGCTTCTCCGCCCTCGGCCACAGAGGATTGCCCAGCGTGGAGAACTGCAATCCACCCCTTGCATTTGGGCAATGGGAATAATCCAGCCCGCTCTTGGAGGACAGAGAGGGGGAAGAGTCCTTTTGAGAAGGCCGTTTCCGTTTCTTCTAGCAGCAACAACTCTCCAAACAGCATGGGGCTGCTGGGAAGTCACAGGAGTGACTGAAAGCACTAGTCCTAACGCTACAGGTATTCACAATCTCTCTGGCAATTCACCTTTCTCTCCTCTCGCAAAGGGAGAACAGCCTGCCTGCGGGTGCACGTCTTCAGTGGCAGGGCAGGGAGACTCCCCCACTAGACCCCTTTCATGGTCTTCCTGCAAAATCCACACTAAATTTACATGAGAAGGATGGAAAGGGAATGGGAAGTAACAGTGGGGAAGGACTGCTCCTGCTCCACCAGGATCTACCTACCAATCATCCTCTCTCTCTCTCTCTCTCTCTCTGAGCAGTAACCTGTACTTCCAGCTCAAAGTGCATAGCTCCTCCAATCCTACCAGCTTCAGTCCACTGGCAATCGGTGTGTCTCCTTCAAGGGACAAAGGCAGCTTTGTCTCCTCCCAGCTTTCCTTCCAGACTGGAGCCTCAGTTTGAGGTGGCAGCAATGGGTTTGTCCAGTTCGAGGTCAAGGCTGGAGCTACTGGGGTGCAAGCTGCTGTAGCAGGTTTTGCAGACCCGGCTGGGTTCGAAGAGCTGTTGGCTGGGGACCGGCGCCTTCTGGTTACAGCAGCTGGAGCAAAACACATTTCCACAATTCCTTTGGTCAGAAACGGAAAGAAAAAGAAGAACAAAACATGAACATGAGTTTGCAATGCAGAAACGAAATTTCTAAACAAGAAGAGCTTGGTTTAAATTAGGCAGTTAGGAGTCCTCCTGGAGAGAGAAGAACTCCAGGAGTAGATGTTTGAGTTCCTTCCCTTCAAGGATGGGCCTATTCCTGCAATGCAAGGGTCAGGTGCTGAAGGAGTGAACAGGAGGCATAAAATCCCTTTTGGATCGTCAACGTGTCTGTGTTGGCTACAACGGGGCACTTGAACTCTGCCTCCAGATGATTCCCCAACATCAACCACCAACCGATCCTGATGATGGCAAACAAATCACATTGCCTGAGAGAAGTTCTTAGGACTCGGAGGGAGTCCACTGTAGCCGGCTGAGGCTTCAGCACCAGAAAACGTGAAACTGCCATGCAAAGTCACACAGCAAGCCACAAGGGAAAACAAGATGCAGTCCACGTGTCGTGAGTGATGGATGCAGAAGCTGAACGGACTGGCCAGTAGTCAATCAGCAGGGGCATTCTAGCACATGCGCCTGGACTGGGTCACCAGAGACAATGCAAGGGCATCCTCGTTCCTTATGGCACCATTTTCTCAAACTGAGAAATGACTGGAGAAAAGCCTTTTGCGTTTCACCCCAAAGTCTTATTCCATACCTTATGCGGCTTTCCTAGAGAGATATGATGCTAGAGAAAAGGATGTAATAGAACAAGTCCGCCCCCCTCCCCACTTTTGATTTAAACTTTAGTATTTGGCTGTGATTTTGTTTATGTTATCTGTAATCTAACTGCAAGAACAGCAGGAGGGGAACTTTGGTAAAAGGGAAAGAAAAACATGATCCCAAGCAAAAGCAAACTCTTTTGTTAAATCAGCATTGCTGATTTAGGATGGAAGAGATCACAGCAGAATCTCCTGCTATGGGACGAGGGGCTATTTCTGAGATATTTTGAGAAGCAGAGGCTGTTTATTGGATCCTGCCTGGATATATCTCAAAAAGATAATATTGCCCCCAAAGAAGGTTCAGGCCCACAAATTTTTCTTTTTGCCAAAATCCTAAAATTGACTGTTGGGACTGATAGAAAGACAGAGTCCTTGATAATCCACATGACTAGCATGTGGAAACTATGGACAATATTGCCTTATCCCCCAACCATTACTTTTTACCTAAATTTTATCCTTTGGTGTTAAAGTTTGTTTAGCTCTTTTATTTGGGACTGATTGTTCCAGAATCTGTGAGCTACCATCAGCTGCCCCATAACACCAACAAGACCAAGACCAAAATAAACTGATGAAGCAGTGTACATGAGCCAGCTGCCGTTGCAAGGGAAACATTTCGCAGGTTAAAACATTGGCAGCCCCCAATGTTCAACAAAAAGCAGTGGATTCCACATCTTATCGGCTGCTTGCGCTTTATGACTTCTGGGAAAAAGGAAGCGCAGAGGGAAAAAAAGGCAAATGTTAGTCTGGAGAGCTGATCGGAGAAATGCGGACAAGACAACAGAGGCCGATGCAAATGCTCACCAAGTCTGATCAACACGTTCGGGATCCCTGCAGGGAGGGGAGAAAAAACTCAGAGCTGAAACTAAACCAGAGAAATTTAAAAAGTACCACTGATGCCTTTCGGGGTTTTTTGGCCTAGAGTGGGGAACTTGCGGCTCTCCAGATGTTGCAAGCTGCAGGTCCTGGCAACCTCAGCCAGCATCGCCAATAATGAAGGATGCAGCAGTGTCTGAAGGGCTTTGGCTTCCCAACTTGCCTGCAAGTGGCATTCTTAAAAGAAACTGGTCACTTCTCTGTATCATACATTATAAGGAAATACTCTGCACGATGAGCTCTGGGGAACACATTCAGGTCAAAGATTCTTACAGAGCTATGTTATCCATCTGTTGAGGCTGTCTGCGATACCTCTACATAGCGGCTACTCTGAGTTCTTCTATTTCCAGTCAGGAGGTATGGTAAGAACTCATGCACAGGTGGTCCCCCGTGAGAGCTCTTCTTTAACTAGAAGAGAAATCCAAAGTCTAAGAAGACTTCATGAGCTTTAAATCAGGATTCACAACAAATTCTCATTAGAGAGCCACCAAGGACACTAGTAACGGTTGCTAAGGTTGCTAAGGTCACTAGTGGAAAATGATGGTCAAACCCAACAAGGGAGCTGCTGCTCAGGGCGCAAACAGAAACCCAAAGAGACAAGACTAGGAAGATGATCTTCCAATTAACCATTAACTAGAGACTCAGGAAGGGTCTAGCCCAACCTTTACTTCAAACATGAACCAAATGGGCTGCTTTCAGGCAGGCTACTCTCGGCCTCGGCTCCCCCCCTTGCAATATGGAGACAAAATACAGATATCCATTATTGCAGGGATCTGAAAATATTTCCAATAGAAACACCCTGGAACAATTGAAAGTATGCTCTATCAACAGAAGAGGGTTGCATTTTTATTCATAAGCCAGAAAAACAGATTAGATGAGGGAAGTGACGAGAGCTACATAGTTATTTACTATTGGGAGAGCCGATGGGGATGGCGGAAGCACCGGAGAGCAACATCTGTCTGCTGCCCTACTTGCCAAACAGCTGGATGTTTGGCTAGGGAGCTGCACTAACAGGGAAGGATGCCGGCCAGAGGTCCAAAGGCCTAGTGGGAATTGCAAAGTGCTCTCTTGGTGGCACCAAGGCAGCCTGCATTGGGAGGCACAATACCTGCAGTGGTGTTTTCTGCTGACAAGCCAGAAGACAGTGTCACAGCCGTAACAGTGTGCAGCCAGGTGATCAGGCAGCCACCGTGTCACCTACAAAGACAAGAGAGCCCTTGCTTTCAAATGTAACACCGACATGTGAGCACCAAAGCAACGAGACAACAGCGGAAAAACAAATGGATTGAGAAGCTCCAGCATTTGGGAAGGAGGAGAGAAGAGAAGAGGAGGAGGAGGAGGAGGGGAAAACACCTAAAGATTCTTCTGGCAGAGAAATCCCAAACCCAGGTGACTCAATCTCTGAGAAAGCCGTCACATGCTCCCTTTCCTCTGCACACGTCTGCGAGCAACTGCCCAAATCCCCAAATGGCTTTCATCACTTCCCAAAGATGCAGAGCGGAAAGCAAGCAATTCTTTGATACAGGCAGAGAGGTGGAAAAGTTTTTGAGATGGCTGCAGAGTCGAGGAGGAAAGCTTATCAAGACCGGTGTTAGGACCAGAGGGAGGGAATCACAGAGCGGCATCGTTAGTATATTGTGTGCTGATTAGACAAGGAGAGGGCGCCGGAGATGGATGGAGGCCTGTACCTCTGTGTCCTGTTTATCCACCTGCTCCCAGCTGGCTTCAGAGAAAATCTCTGTACTGCAGCGAGACAAGCAGTTGTGATCCGGATTGCTTTCTGAGTCAGGCACTGAAGTCTGTTGGCAAACAAACACAGCTGAGCATAACCTACTCCCAGTCCACGGAAGGGGTTAGCAGCTGAGAACAGGGCCTCTTCTACATCTGCTGTGGGGAGCAATCAGATCAGAGGTTGGGAAAAGCGGGGTGGGAAAACTGATCCTGTCAACCTCTGGAACACGACCTCCCCCAGAACACTGAGATGAGTGTCTGTCTGCCTATCACAATTATCTATCTATCTATCTATCTATCTATCTATCTATCTATCTATCTATCTATCTATCATCCATCCATCCATTATCTGTCTGTCTGTCTGTCCATCGATCCATCCATCGATCCATCCATCTATCATCTATTATCTATCTGTCCTTATCCATCTGTCCATCCATCTATTTAAAAAAAACCCTTACAGTGAAAGAGATCCACATTGCTATCTGAAAAGCAAACAACCGTCCTGAAGATTTGTATCAACCTCAGCAGAAAGTACAGTGAGAAAACTTGGACAAAGAATTCAGCAGGGAGTGGATCCTGGCCAGCTGACAGTCTTACTCAGATGACTTAACAGACTGTTGCTTCTGATCTAACTTGTTAGATCAGCCAGCTAGCTTTCTAACCCGTTTCCTTGTTACATGAATGCAGATCAGCATTTATCAACCTTGCAAAATTTAAGACGTGTGAACTTCAATTCCCATTAATCTTCTGTTCAGCTCAATTTCTAGTTTAATTTGACAAACCTGTTTTGGTGAAGTTCGCCTTAATCAAACGGGAGGAACCAGCTAGAGACTGAACATGATGGAAAAACACCCCCTTCCCCAAATGAAAGAATTAAATGAAGCCACTATTAAAAATGATATCTCTCCCCAATCAAACATTTACTGATACATACACCTCCTTCAAAATAAAGTAGTTAGCCTTTTAAATAGTCCTGAAGATGCTCCAAATGATTAAGAATTCATTCCAAAGGACCAAACCAGAAAGCTGTTTCAGTTGGGTGCCTCTCGGTGGCCTTCTGTGCAGGAGATCCTGTGCTCTATGCTGGAGGGGCCAACAGCGTAGAGATATTCTCCCCCCACCCCATGCCGCTTATCGTCTTAAGTTTTTAGTTTCTCATTTAATCTTAATTGTTTCATACTATCTTTCTTTTAAACCTTGTCACCATTTTCTAAGGTGCTCAGAGTTGCTCCAACAGCAAGAGGGGCAGCATATTAATTTAATAAATAAACCAACTCAATCAGTGATAAGCCATCGATGGGCCGCATGTGTCCAGTGCAGCCTTTGGTTTGGGGCTGTTCTCTGTGCTGCACTTCTGCCCTGGGCAGTGGGGTTGGCACGAGCGGAGCCAAGCTGAGAAGAAGAAGAAACGGCTGTACATACTTACCACTTCATCCCCGTACTCCCCGTTGAAGCGCAGCGAGCTGTTCAGATACTGGCTTTCCAACCGGCTCTTCAGCTCCTGCACCTGCTTCTTCAAGCTCTCCACTTCCTGCTGGTGCCCGCTTTCAATCTGACGGAGGCGCTGCTGAATGATGTCAGCGTAGATGGGCATCCCGTCGTCATCCAGATGATTACGGGCAGGCTGGTCCGGGCTACCCGCTGTTTGCTGCCGACCCGGGATGGCGTGAACCCATTTGTGGTGGAGGTTCCTTAGATGCAGCGGGGTGGAGCTGCTGCAGCTGGCCGTGGAGATCTGCCGGCCGAGGGGAACTTTCACCCTGCTTTCTTCCCCGTTCAGGCAGTGCCCGTTGGGCGCAGAGTATTTCTGAGGAGCAGCAAACCCTGCCGGGCTCTCGGCTATCTTGTTCTCGGATGCCAAGTCTCCATTGCACACCACTTCTTTATAGTCCGTTAAAGGCAAGGCACACGGGGAAGGGTTGCTGCTGTAAGGAGTCCTATTTAGAGCTACGGCCAACTTGTGTGCGTCCATCAAGTCCTCCCTCTCCAGCCGATTCTCCACCGTCTGGGAAAGATCGCCGACACTGTTGTCCGCGGGATGACGCCAATGGGAAGACACTTTCTGTACCCTTTCTGCCCTGGCTCCCGTTTCTGTTAAGGTCTCGGTCGAGCTCTCCATGTTTGGTGTAACCACCTCAAGTCCTACAGGCAACAGTGGGATGGGATGGGCAGGACTAGGAGCATTTTCAGCTTCTGCTGAACTACTACTAACACCCTCCTCCTCCTCCTCCTCCTCCTCTCTTGAAACTTCGCTATTTCCAGGATTGTCCCAAAAGCTAAGTGGCAGCTCTCCCCCCTGAGTTGGCTTCTGGACCGTGCAAGGGACAGCTGGGTGACCCTCCTCTTGCCCTTGGAGCTCAGAAGCACCCTGTGATACCACCTGTTGATTAGAAACTGGATTGTCTAAGGAGATTTCTGCATCCGCGTCAGACTTTTCACAAACAGTAGCAGAACCAGCCAGGCGTTCAGTCCTGCGTTCCTTCTCTAGCGTGAGATCCCCTTCTCCTTCCTTCCCTGCCCTTTCCTGACTACACCTCGTATTCTCCTCAAGGCTCCCTTCTTCTTTGGTGGCTTCTTGCAAGATGTTTTCCATCTGCCCCTCGGCCACCGCTACTGAAAGCTCTGCTCCAATCAGAGTCCTGCCTTGCTTGCCCAAATTTTCGCTCTCAAAGAGGTCGTCTCCTGGGTTCCCAAGGTTGCTGAGCTCCAGGGATCGGCGATGTTCCTGCCATTTCTCGTTGAGGCTGGGGTCGCTGCTACGCCGGTTGGTGGTGGCTACGCTGCTGTCACAGGCTGTGGTCAGATTGTCAAAGGACCTGGTCTTTGGTAGCCTGCAGAAGAACAGCAAGAGCAATGGAAGGTAAGTTTAACTTTCTTATAAAGCTCTTATATAAGAGGCTGGAAACCGTTGGTGGACTTTCTACGCGCTAAATATAATAAGAGATAGTTAACAGAGGGATTTGGAGATTAATGTAATGTTTAACTTAACCTGTTGACTGCTTCCCTTCCATCCCTCTCTCCATCATCTATCTATCTATCATCTATCTTCTATCTATCTATCTATCTATCTATCTATCTATCTATCTATCTATCTATCTATCATCTATCTATCATCTAAAAAGCAGTAAATTTCCCTCCCCTTTAACACATGTAAAAGGGGCGAATTACGGCTTTTTCTTTTTCTTTTTTTCCCCCAGCACTCAACCAGGGTGGATCCTACCTGTTAAATGTTAAATTTACTTGAACACTTTTCCTCTTTTTCCTTTGTACACTATTTTGTTTTTTGTTGTTAGGGTTGAATGTATGCTTTTGTCTTGTTTCATTTCGTTTGTTTTTCTGTTTTGTATTTTACTTTTTAGGATAAAACAATAATATATGTATTTTTAAATTTAAAACGTAAGTTTAGCTTTCGAGTAAGTTTACATTCAACAGCTGCAATGTCAGCAGTCATAGCAGAGGGTGATTTTCTGCAAACCAGTACATTTTATACACTGTGGCTGTTGGTTCAATGTGTGGACAGTGAAAGGAGCACGGCAGATCTCCTGAAATCCGGGCTCACCTGCTCAGAGGCTGATCCTCAGGGTTGGAGCCTGGGACGGGATAAGGGGCACAGCTGTCATCCACAGGGGTGGAAGGTGAGGAGCAAGGCAGGTACACGGCACTCCACAGCATTAAGTTGCGCACATGGCACACAGGATACAGCACCTAAGAAAGACGACCAGAGACTGAGCCCAAGCTGAACTTACAGTTTGTTTAGTGACTGTTCAAAGTTGCAACGGCACTGAAAAAAGTGAGCTATGACCATTTTTCACACTTTATGGCCATTGCAGAATACCCACAGTCACATGATTTATATTGGGATGCTTGACAACTTCCTCATATTTATGATGGTTGCAGTGTCCCAGGGTCATGCAATCACCTTCTGGCAAGCAAGGTCAATGGGGAATTCACTTAACAACAGATTCACTTAACAACAGTGTGACTAACTTAACAACTGTGGCAATTCACTTAACAAACGTGGCCAGAAAAGTCGTAAAATGGGGCTAAGCCCACTTAACACATTTCTCAATTAGCAATATAAATTTCGGGCTCAATGGCGATGGTAAATCGAGGACTACTTCTATTTAAGGCTGCAGTGGTAAAGCATTACGAAGTTGAGGTTATATAAATTGTGATTTATTATTATTAGAGACCCTGAAAATAAGACCCAACCAGAAAATAAGCCCTAGCATGATTTTTCAGGATGCTCATAATATAAGCCCTACCCCTCAAAATGAGCCCCGGTTAAGATCATCAGCCAGACAGATGCAATTAGTACCGTATTTCCCCAAAAATAAGACGTAACCAGAAAATAAGCCCTAATACAACTTTTGGAGCAAAAAATAATGTAAGACCCGAACCGCCGAACTGCCAACCTTTCAATCGACAAACTCAGCATCTTAGCCACTGAGCCACCACGTCCCTTTATATAGCTTTAGTCTGGCAAGATTCTGTCCATTAGGTGCAAGCAAATAAAGGGTTGAACTTAGTTGGGTTTGTGTTTGTGTTTGTGTGCCTGACAGCCAGCTGCATCCTCTGCTGAACCTGCTTCACAGGGCAGTTATGAGAGTCAAACAGGGAAAAGTGGGGGGGAGGCTTAGGACCCTTGGAAGAAAGACTATAGAATGAATAAAAACTAGTACATACAGATTCGGACTGAGAGGAGTAAAGCAGGTTTTTGAAAGCTTTGTTTCCTCCTCGTAGTAGGGACCACACCGAGCAGGTCCTTTCTTGGGTGTGCTTCTCGCCTCTCTCCTTCGCGTTGTTGCACAGGAATGTACCAAAGAGGCAGGAGTAGGTGTGTTGCACTAGCTTGACCTAAAAGAAAGGACAGTCCTGGGACCTGGGCTGACAGAGCCGTACGCCAAGGGAGAGACAATATATCCACTTGCTTACTTGGAGCCCATCAAGGTCTAAAAATACACGCATGCACGGATTCAACCACTGGACCCATGGCAGCCTTCTCCATCTTTGATGAAATGAACTTTTTTCAAAGTATTCAAGGAAGTACAAAGAAAGAAAAATAAAGTGTTCACTATTATCTAATTCCTATTCAAGAGGTGCTTGAAAATAAGATAATGAAAGAGTACAAAAATCCCCGGAATGTTATCCTTCTGTTTTTAAGATGTGCCTCATTCTGATAGTTTGTGTTAGGAATTGGTACACAACACCTACAATTCTATATAGTCAAATCCTTCTGGACAGTGATTGGACCTACACCAAAACTGCGGCTAAATAGATCTTATCACTCACTTGGAACACTTAGAATATTCTTGGATGATAAATTATTCAAATGAAAATGTCTCACTAGGAGTTTACACAAAGAATTGTGAAAATCCAAACTGTTTGAGAACTGGATGCAAACTCCTCTAGTTTTGTCTGTTTGAGGCTTTGCCTCAGAATTTGCAAGGCCTGCCGTTGTAACAGTTCTTTTGCTGGAGAATATCTCAAAGGAACCCACAAGTTGCAAAATTTTTGCCAACAGAAGGTGCAGTTTCCTCTTACACAATGTACAATCCACAACAATGGAACAGACTGTGTCAAAGATTAAGAGAGGAGCCTGAATCGGCGATTCATCACACGAAACTCTTATTTTTTTGCCAGAGTAAACAGCAGAGCTGAACTGAAGCCCTCCCAAGGTAGGATCTGGACATTCAGACAGATTGTGTAGACTCAACGCATTAAATCTGTTGATGCGGGAATTATTTGCGGGAAAAATAATCACTTACAAGGAATGCTTCGTTAAATTCGAAGGAGCAGGGGAACTGCCTCTGGAGTTGATGGACGCAATCGAGCCACTGCAGAAACACGGGGCAGCGTTCGTTGAGGTCATCAGAGTTTTCACCGTGGCCACAGCGGTCTGCAAACTTATGGCCAAAGTCCAGCCATTCCATCTCCACCAGCACTTGGAAACCCTGCGGGAAACAAGCCCCTCCTCTTTTGAGCTCCTGGAGCAACTGAAGCCACTCTGAGACCATCGTAGCCCTCCATGCCCCTGACAATCTACATGGGGAGGGGCGTCTGATCTTCGCAACTTTTAAGACCTGTGGACTTCAACTCCCAGAATTCCCCATGCTGGCTGGGGAACTCTGGAAGTTGAGGTCCACAGGTCTTAAACTTGCCAAGGTTGGACGCCCCTGATCTACATGGAATCAAACCACCACGAAACTTCACTGAGACTGATTTAGTGCAACAAGGAGGGATGTATGTGTGAACTATTTCTGATTATGTGTACAAGAGCCAGATCACTGTCACTTGGCCTTCTCCAAAATTAACCTAAGTCCCTTCCGGTCTCCACCTGTTTCGCTCATCCTAGGACACAACTTTGTGTATCTCTAAATACCTCCTTACTCTGCCTTCCCTTCTTCCAGTGAGCACCACCACAAGTGTTCTAGCTCAAAGCCTCTTCTCAACCCAAAGCCGAAGGTGTCCCCGATCTAGACCTGTTCCGGCATGACAAACCTCAATGGTCCGGTAATATGGATCCAGCAGCAGCTTGGACAGAGCCACGATCTGCGGGGTCCGATCCCAGCCATCGGAGCAGTGGACCAGGACAGGCCGCTGGTCTCTGTCCACCGCATGAACCACCAGCAGGGCTGATTTCAGAAGCATAGAGAGATGCTGGAGCCATTTGGTGCTCTCCAGAGCCGACAGCCAGCTGCAGAGGCAGACAAGAGGACAACCTGAATGAGGATGGCTGCTCATCTTGGATTAGTGGGGGGAGGGGGGGCAAAGGAGTCTGGGATAAAGAAGCGAGAGGGGTGAAAATGTTTATAGGTAGTCCTCGATTTACAAGTTTGTTTAGTGACCGTTCCAAGTTACAAAAACACTGAAATAAGAGACCTATGGCCGTTTTTCAGGCTTATGACCTCTGCAGCATGCTCACAGTCATGTGATCAAAATTCAGATGCTTGGCAACCGATTCATAGTTATGACTGTCGCAGCATCCCAGGGTCACACGATTCCCTTTTGTGTCCTTCTGACAAGCAAAGTCAATGGGGAGAGCCGGATTCACTTAACAATCATGTGACTAGGGGCTTAAGAACTGTGGCAAGGAAGGTCATAATATGGGGCAGAACTCACTTACAACTATCCTGCTTAGCAACGGCAGTTTCCAGCTCAATTGTGGTCTTATGTCAAGGACTTCAACTCCCAGAATTTCTCAGCCAGCTACTTGGTGACTTCAGTGGCCAAGATTGGAGACCTTTGTACTAAGGCAAGAAGGGAGGAGTGGGGGAGAGGGGCCGCTTACTTTCCCGGGTCCGGCATCTGCGTGCAGAGCAGCCTCAGTGACTGAAAACTCTTCCGAATAGAGTGGATGTTAGCCATTCCCATGAACACCACTTCACAGTTGGGATAATACTCTGTTCAAAAGCGGAAAAGAGAAGAGAAAGCAGCTCAGAAGAGGCCGGGATGAACCGAATCACAAGATTTACTGTGGAAACACGCTGGCAACCAATTGGGGCCCATATTTAGCCCCCCTCCTGCCTCTTGGGGACAACACAAGGGAATCATTCTGACACAACGTAAAGGGACCATATATTTATCTCCTGCCCTGGGACTGGAGCAGTGGGCTCCATCAATAACGGTGGATCTAAATCCAATTGTTCTGATTGCCAGCAAATGAACTTGGATGCCTTCCTGGCTTCACCAGCACTGTGAACAAATAACAGTGGGGAAGTAACAGCTAAGGTGTCGGCATGGCAGCTGCCAGTTGGAGTGGATCCCAGCTCTGCCCTCTCTGGCATCAGTTGCAACAGGAAGGGGCGGGGGGAAATGTTGAGGGCAGATCCTCAACATTTTTATGGCGTTGTCGTTCTTCCTGGTCTACCTTTCTAAAGCCATCAAGGCCAAGTCCGGACATGCTCTCTGCCTCCTGGGGTGTATAAATGCATGAGCACCTAGAGACAAATTTAATCTTACCTGGACATTCACAGCCCCCTCCTTTGGCTCTGTTGGCGACTGCGGCTGTATAGGAGCGTGCATCTAAGATCAAAAGCTTCTGAGGCTGGATGGCTAAGCTTTCTGCTCCCGAAGCATTGGAAATGGAAGAATCTGGGGAAGAAACAGGCAAAACAGAGAGATAAATTACAAGGTAGCTAGCACAAACGGGGCCTCCTACTCCCTAACGCTCACCCATTTTATCAGTGTTTCTCCATCTCAGCTACTTTAAGATGGATGGACTTCATGGCTGGCTGAGGAATTCTAGGAATTGAAGTCCACCCAATTTCAAATTGCCAAGGTTGCAAGACACTGGCTTATATTAACCTGGAGTCCTCCAGATGTTCAGGGCTGCTATTTCCAGAATTCATAGTGAGCACAACCAGGGAAGCGGCAGTCCCAATGGACGTGCAGCAGGCCAATTTGGAAAAAAACTTTGTCAAAAGAGATGGTGGGAGATTTATACCTTCACACTTGCAAGATTCTGTTTGTGTAGCTTTACAATAAAGTAGGAAGTAAGAGCTGTGGTGGTGCAGGGGTTAGAGGGCAGTATTGCGGGCTAATTCTGCCAACTGCCGGCCTCCAGCAGTTCGAGCCTCACATTTGACTCAGCCTTCCATCCTTCCGAGGTCAGTAAAATGAGGACCCAGATAGTTGGGAGCAATATGCTGACTCTGTAAACCGCTTAGAGGGGGCTGGAAAGCACTGTGAAGCTGCATGTAAGTCTAAGTCTGTATATATCGCTATTGCCAAATAGCTCCTCAGGTCCTGCTTCCTGTCTGGCCTACCTGGGAAGACTGGCCTCAATGGATGTTGGCCATTTGCATTGCGTAGACAGCCGACCTTTTGGACACAAAGCAAGGTTACCAAGTCAAGCTTACCAAATTCTGCGTCGGAGAAGTCTCCCCCATTGGAGAACTCTCGGGAGCAGTTCCCATTCACCAGTTTACCGCTGCTCGACTTGGAATCGGAGGCGCAGGCTTTGGCCACCGACTGGACAAGATGTTCATCGTCAGCATTTCTCCAGCCCCACCAGCTGACCTCAGGCTGCCCACAGCGAGAAATGACCGCCCCGTTGTTCTGGTGCCTGCATGGAAACAAAAACCAATCCAGCACCATTGTAACAGGAATTAACTGCAGGTCATACGTGCACATAACTTTATTTTATTGTCATTGCACAGACAACGTTACTGTAACTTTATTGTAACTGCCACAGAGAACAAACAAACAAGCACTTAGAACAGGGGCCCCCAACCTCCAGGCCATGGCCTATTCAGAACTGGGCTGCAGAAGTGGCGGGACAACAAGTGTGTGCAGCTCCATTTCTACAAGCGGCAGTGGGCATATGTGCGGAACCATCCACCTTCTGCTCCCTCACCGAAGGAAAAGCCAAAAAGTTGGGGACCACTGACTTAAGAGCCTTAGGAAAGCTCTCTGAAGAATTCCAAAGGCAGTTTAGTTGTCTGTTTAACATGATGGCCTGAGGAACAACTCTCAATATTGGCCACCATTGTGATAAAATGCATGAACTAACATCCGCTGGGATTTAAATGAGTTTTGTGGACACTGGCGAAGGATGTGAAGTCATTGTCTAAATATATCTGAATACTTCGGAGGATCTGAGTTTGCTTGTTTTTTGAAAAAAAAACTACCAATGAACAGCAGACCCGTAAAACATTTAAAAAGTATGCGAAGAGAAAGAAAAACAAAAACTAAAGACTGAATCAGCTTTTGCAGAGGAGGGTGAAATAACCCAGAGCTATCTAGAACTCCGAGGTCAGCCGACAGTAGCTGGGTTAATGCTGAGTAGCAACGTCAGCAGTTTGGATCTGCCTTTTGTTCAAAAAACGAGAGAACAACCGAGGGACTCATCTAGAGTTTACGTAACCTGTGAAGGTCCGAAGTCAGTCCCCTCCTGGGCAACTGAGACCTGAGAAACATTATAATGATCCCTTGCGGACTTCTGCTCTAGGTAATAATCTGCAGAGGATAATCATCCATTTCTACAAAACGAAACGGCATTTAGTCCTGCCTCTCTGAGCCTGAATTTGGAGGAGGAATCAGAAGCTCAACAGCCTGAAAAATGTCAACGTATTTGGAAAGGGGAAAAGCTTCTCTTCTTACTTTTGCTGTGTGTCACATTGCTGCTTTTATTATAAAACTATCCTTATTTTTAACAGGATAATAGCCTGTTTGAAAGCTTTTTCTTTTCGTCTTTACAGGAATACAGATAGTCCTCGACATACAACCCACCACTGAGGCCAAAATTCCCATTACTGAGAAAGACAGTTTTTAAGTCAATTTTGCCCCATTTTAGAACCTTTCTTGACACGGTTATTAAATTAATTACTGCGGTTGTTAAGTGAATCTGGCTTCCTCAATGACTTTGCTTGTCAGGAGGTCACAAAAGGGGATCAGATGAATAGAACAGAATAGAATACAAGGAAGAGGAGGAGGAAGCAGAATAGAATGGAATAGGAATAGGAATAGGAATAGGAATAGGAATAGGAATAGGAATAGAATAGAATAGAATAGAATAGAATAGAATAGAATAGAATAGAATAGAATAGAATAGAAATTTTATTGTCACTTTAAATGTACACTAATGTACAGTGACCTTTGGACACTGCAGCTGTCATAAATCTGAACCAGTTGCCAAGCAGCCAAATTTTGATCCCGTGTCCAAGGAAAGCTGCAACGGTTGTAAGCACAACTGACCGTCGATCATTTTTTTCAATGCCGTTGTAACTTCGAACAGACACTAAACAAACGGTTGTTAAGCTAAGGACTACCTGTATCAATCCTCTCCCTTCTATCCTCAAAGGATGTTCACTTTGACAGCAAAAGGCATCTCCCAGAAGTCTCTCCGAGATCCGGCCCTGGGATTCAGCAAACCGACCCGCAAAAATCGATCCCCTAAAGATGCCAGAAAGACGCCTCCGGGAAGGCCTGACCTGTAAACCACCACAGGGATGCGTTTCCAAGATCGGAAATTGGCCACGCTTTCCAGCTCTTTGTCCGTTATCCAGACAGGCACGATGAGTTCTTGAGGGTAGCTACTGCAGAGCCTGCGTGGAAGGGAAGAGACGAGCCACGTGTGAGCAGGCACATCCTGCCTCTCTTTCCACGCTGTGGCACACATGAGGAGTAAGCAGCAAGGAAAATGCAGATACACAGTAAGACTAAGTGCCTTTTCCCCCTCCGTTTTGGTTTTTTTGGGCTAAAACAAGAGAGGCTTGTTCACATCCTTCACTGTTCAGCTTAGAACTTTGTAGGAGATGGAGGATTGATTCAGCCACCTTTTGCTTTTTTCCCCCTCCCCCCGGATGAGAATGAAATTTTATTTCAATTAGGTTTTAAGTCACAGCGATCCGTTTCAAATCTAAAAACATTACATGCGCATACAGCTGTAAAAGAGAGGGCATGGCGTGACCCTCGCTGGTTCACCTAGCGAGTGCTTTTTTTTTTAAAAAAAAATAATGCTAAGGGGTAAACGTAACAGCCTTGGGAAGAGGCATCTAGGGAAATGACCCATGACATCCAACTTGCTGCCCTGCATCAGAGGGCAGCACTACAAGTTCCAAGTTTGTAAAACTGATTTCATTTTTTTTTATTTCCCACCTTTATTATTTTTATAAATAAACTCAAGGCAGCAAACGCATCCAACCTATCTACCTTCTTCTATTTTCCCCACAACCACCCCCCCTGTGAGGTGGGTAGGATTGACTCTGACTGGCCCAAAGTCACCCAGCTATCTTTCATGTCTAAGGTGAGACTAGAACTCACCGTCTCCTGGTTTCTAGCCTGGTGCCTTAACCACTAGACCAAACTCTTTCTCTTTCTCAATAAATAGATGATCATTTAAAAAAAAACACAAAATTTTTCTTTCCTATCCCACAGTCTTCACAGTCTCACTTCCTCAATCTCAGCAGGCGGTTTCCATTTGGGGAAAAGCAGCAATCATAACTGTTTTTTGCTGGGGTACAATAAGTTTTTTATCTAGAATTTATTGAATAGAACTGGCTAAGCTGTAATTCACTGTTGGGCTCTCATATGTATTGAAACAAAACAAAACAAACCCCAGGACAGTTTAAAAGCCAAAAGCGGACTCATATGATGGTAGTTGGGTGTCAAAAGTCCAGCTTTTTGAGACCAGAGAGCAATAGCTGCGTCCATCTTTTCACTGATTAGCTCATAAAAGCTTGACAGAACACCGACAGTGGAACGCCAGGTTCCTTCGATCTGCCTTCGGAGGCATTAAAAGCTGTTCCCAAAATGTCAAGTTGCTTCAAATAATTAGCGGTATTGGCATACGATCACAGCCAGGGCCATGTACAGCTGAAATGCCCAGAAATGTTGGGCTTTTGACGAGAGCAGATGGTTTTCTGAAGGGTAAAGCCTCCGTGATCATCTAAAGGGCTTACTTGTACTTCTCGTTGATGTTGGAGATCCGCCAGGCATTGTTCATGTCAAAACCCATCCGTTCCACTTCGTTTTTGAATCTCGACGTCACGTGCTCTCCTAGATATGGCAAGAACAGCGAGAAGCAAACAGAAACCACGCGGGTGTTTGTAGAGTGAGAGATTCCCCAATGACTGAACAATAGCAGAGCATTCCTGAACTCATCTTCACTCCTGAGTCTATTCAGAACTTTGAAAAGCTCATTAATCCTGCCTAACAGCAAACACAATGCTCCGTAAAACAGAGGTGTCCAACTTTGACAACTTTAAGACTGGTGGACTTCCAACTCCCAGAATTCTGGAAGCTGAAATCTGAGAGTTGAAGTCCACAGGTCTTAAAATTGACGAAGTTGGACATCCCTGCTGCAAACGTCTTATTTGCTCCACTGAAGAGAAGCCGAACAATCCCTGGCACGGGATAGCGCCATGTAGGAAGCACAATGCAAAGGCTAACTTGCGGCTGACGCTCCACAAGGTCAGGACCCTCATCTCGTGCACAAGCCTCTCCTCAAAGAGTCATCAACTCCAATGTGGTGCTTCAAACATTCCTTCGTACCAGGGGTGTCCAATCTTGGCAAGTTGGGCTTTAGGAGCCGTGGTGGCACAGTGGTTTATGAGGACCCAGATTGTTGGGGGCAATAGGCTGACTCTGTGAACCGCTTAGAAGGGGCTATTGCTAGTCTGTTCTACAGTCTGTCCTGTCCCATCCTATTCTCAATTCTGATCCAATTCCAATTCCATTCTGTTCTCCATGGTGGCACAATGGTTAGAATGCAGTACTGCAGGCTAATTCTGCCGACTGCTGATTGCCAGCACTTTGGCCGTTCGATCCTGACTGGCTCAAGGTTGACTCAGCCTTCCATCCTTCTGTAAAATGAGGACCCAGATTGTTGGGGGCAAGAGGCTGACTCTGTAAACCACTTAGAGAGGACTGTAAAGCACTATGAAGCCGTATATAAGTCTTAAGTGCTATTGCTATTTAAGACCGGCAGACTCCAACTCCCAGAATTCCCCAGCCAGGAGCAAATGGCGATCACATGACCATTTCGATCATGTGGCTGTTGGGAGACTGCAATGGTTGTAAACCTGAGACTGGTCATAATTCAAATTTTTTTAGCGTGGTTGTAACTTTGAATGGTTGCTAAAGGGATGGTTGTAACTGGAAGACTGCCTGTAGTGTACCAGGTAACGGTGGTTGTAAAAACAAAAAACCTGTCCAAGTCCTAGCCTGTTGCTGTGCAAGCCAAAGACCCATCGTACCTGGGCGGCACAAATCGCCATGTTGCTCCTTTTCACTGGCGTAGACCTCCATGCACCAGGCATGGTAAGCAAAAGAGAAAACGTCCTCTATCTTTGAGGGGGGGCGGATGGCGTTGTTCAGCCGCTTCAGCCACTCTTGACACTGCTCAAAAGTGGAGAACTGGCACCTGCCAAAAAAATAATAATAAAAACCCATGCAAAAGCCCTTCACAAATATGATGCAGCTGACGGATGAAATGAGAGACTAAGGTCAGAGCAGACCAGAAGGAAATGATCTATTGAGGCTTAACCTTCAGGAAGAGCTTATTTTATAAATAATAATGCGCTGTTCATTATGACAGGTCAGAGGTCTCCAAACTTGGCAACTTTGAAGACTTGTGGACTCCAACTCCCAGAATTCTCCCAGAATTCCCCAGGCAGGCAGCAGATAAATTTAACAAATACATAAATGAGCCATTATTTCTGACATCCCAATGCCATCCACTGCTGAATTAAAACTTTTGAGATGATTCTGCCAGTATTTTGCTGGTACCACAAAAGTGCTGTTAAAGGGTAATTTGTAATGATTAAAAAAAGGCAGTTGTATTCATTTTAGGGAGGGGAGGCCTCACTTGCCATTAACTAACATGAAATACGGACGGTGTTGTGCAGGGACCGTACCCACCTGATCACTTTGCAATCTTTGCAAGTCAAGTGAAGCTGGAAAATATCCCGACATTCCACGCTTTCTACAAGCTGCAATGGAACCTGTGACAGAAAAAGTGACATAGGTTTACTCCGAAAGGCTAACACCCATTTTCTCACAAGGATTTAGCAGACAGCTGGAGCCCTGGAATGAAACATTACTCATGCTGTCAATTACTGGTAGCATTTCCCTCCCTTTATATAGAAGTATCCAACGTTAAGTCATGAAGCAATGCGATGACATAATATGGCACATTGATGCATTTCTCATTTCGATCTAAAATTCCACCTTGAGGAAATGGTGTTGCGTTCAACTCTACTGTAAAACTCGCCTACATTTTAGTACGTGTCTCTGAAATTTGGCCGTAGGGAATGAGGACAGTTGACGCACAAATGTCTGTGGAGATTCTCAATTATTCAGGTCACGGTTGTCCCAAAAGTGCTTTTCCAAAAGGCAACTGGACTTTCTCTGGTTCCCCCCCCCCCCCCCTTTTGAAAAGATTTAATTCTCATCCAAGAAGGGTTGAAGGTGCCTTCGCAACCAACAACTGTCTTCCTTAAGCAGCTCTTGCTTCACTAACTTTCAAAATTACTCTGAGAACTCTAACGAAGCCTAACTACACATGAGGAAGAGACTCAAGTGTTTTAGAAATTAGGAAGGTGGCTTGCAAAACTTCCCCACATTCAAGTCTGGCTTGACTTCCCCAAAGACTTAAAAGAGTGTCCAGGCTCACACAGGTCACGGTGCCTTCGTTACGCTGACAACTAGGATGAGCTTCAGGAGGAGCACCAATTAACGGATTCTGAGTGGGAGGCAAATTCCCCACACCCATAACATGGGCTAAAGTAGATAAATTAGGTAGAACTTAAATGTAACCTTATTAAATATAACCCATCAAATTAAAAACCAAACAACACAATGCCGTCACACATGGCCTGGGAATCAGAAGCATTCAAAAACCAAAATGGGCCCAATTATAGATAGTCCTCAACTTACGACCACAATTGGGACCCAAATTTCAGTCACTAAGTGCTGCAGCCATTAAGCAGGCCGTCTTGTGACCAGACTCCATTTTACAACCATGTTTACCCACAGTCGTTAAGTGAATCACCACGGCTGCTAAATGAACTGCACAGTTGTTAAGTAAATCAGGTTGCTTGTTGGAAGCCAGCTGGGGACGGTCACCGTGACTGTAAAGGTTGCCAAGCGACCAAATTCCTTATCACATGGCGCGCATGCGTGTGTGTGTGTGTGTAGTGCAATGATCATAACTTCGAGCCGATCATTTTTTCCCCTGAAGCTGTCATAACTTCAAACCATTAAAAGGCTACCTATAATCGAATAGAGAAGTCACAGAAATCCTGACCCCCAAGGTTGAAGGAATAATCAATTTTTGGAAAGGAGGGAGAGAGAGAAAGAGAGCCGGCCGCCAAGTGGCTGAATTTTGATCACTTGACCACGGAGAGGCTGCAAATGTTGTAACTTTGAAAAACGGTCACAAATTGCCTTTTTCAAGGCCGTTGTAACTTTGAACCATCGCTAAGCAAACAATTATAAGTGGAGGATTACCTGTGTTAGAATTTATGGACCAATTGGATGTCTTGGGAAGAAGGCTGTCCCACTGAGAGCCACGAAGGGCTTTAAAAGTGAATTATATCTAGAAGTCAAAGGCCTCGTATGTTTCACTAAACTAAATATTCTAGTTTTCTCTTGCCTTCTTCTTCCTACTCTTTGTTTCCTTTTTGATACTTACAGCCCCCTCAGTTGTCACTTCCTCTGCTCCTTCTCTCCATCTGTTCCGCTTTCCTTCCTTCTGAATAATTTTCTTCATGTACTTCATTACTCTCCGTAAAAATAGCGTATTTACGCCCTAGGAAAGGCATGTCATGCTCCTAAGGATTCTGCCTTTCTGTCAAGCATTATATCCCATTCCCCCGAGCAATCTCCATGCTGAAAATCACCACAAAGCAAAACATACCATGCAGGTCAATAATTAGTGCCAGCCTCCAATAACAATTTGCTGGAATTTTGTTAGCAAAATGCAATGTTTAATAAAACAACGAATTGACTGTTTTTTTTGGGGGGGGGGGGAAGGTAAACACTTTGGAAATAGGGAATGGGAAAAGAAACAACTTCCAGGAGAAAGAACAATAAAAAAAAAAGTATGCCGGGATAAAAGTGAGCAGGGGAGGGAGGGATTTTAGAAATGTGTATGGAAATGACAGGGACATGTCAAAGAGTGGAATTGAAATGGATGCTATTAATTGTCCGTGACCAAGAAAAATTGGCAAAATGGAAACCATGATTGGGAGAAAATTGAAAATAATAGGCTGCAGGGGTAGATGCTGTGACTGGAGAACAAGGAGGTGGTTTGCTTAGGAAGGCCGTTTAATATCAGTGTGAAGATTGCTTCTCTGCCCAGCAATTAGAAGGATCCTAGGAATAGCTCCTCTAAATTGGAGGGCCATACATTGGATGGGGAGAAAAATTGTAATTTATTTTTTCACTTATTGTTTTGTGCATTTAAATGTACTTTTCTACAGAGGGGTTTCTGGGTTTCAGATCTCAAGGTGGCCCCTAAAGATTACCCTACCCTCAAAAAAAAAAGTAGCAAGGGTGAAAGGTTGATTTAAATCAGGAATCTCCAAACTTGGTAACTTTTAAGACTTGTGGACTTCGTCTCCCATGGCTGGCTGAGGAATTCTGAGGTTGGAGACCCCTGGTTTAGGTAACAAAGTGTCTGCAAGAAAGCAACTAAGCTCAGAGAGCACCAAGGACCC
Source organism: Arizona elegans (assembly GCA_022577455.1). Lineage (NCBI taxonomy): Eukaryota > Metazoa > Chordata > Lepidosauria > Squamata > Colubridae > Arizona > Arizona elegans. The sequence continues at coordinate 305,424 of JAKOOJ010000046.1, forward strand.
CTCCACAAAGTCACCCCTGGATGAAGCTGACGAGGTCTTCCAAAATTGAGAGGTGGGATTAATGAACAAAAAAGTGTGATGGGTATGGCAGAAGTCAGGAAGATTTGGCAAAAAGCTACGGAAAAAAATAGTTAATGATAGTGGTGCAAATTAAATCTCGTCCCATTTCCCTTTCTTTGTCTTATCTTACCGCTTTAATTTCTTTGACTCGCTATTCCTAACCCCTTTTCAGTGCTCTTCGTAAGGTCGCTTCCTCCAAAAGTCAGATTGGTCCATACATTACCAATTACCTCCCTGGTTATGAATGTGCATGCAGAACTAGTCAAGCTTACCCCTGGCATTTCACAGAGTATAATCTCTAGGAATGCTGATTGCCTGTAATTAAATAAACCATCTCCTACAGGTATTAGAAGCTTCTGAACTGGCTGCGCACTGTGGCTGGGAAGAGTCACTTTGGGGGAAATACATGAGCAAGGGAATAAAAAAAAAAAAAAATCAAAATTAAACCAAATGGGAGAAGACAGACTGTGGTGTAATTCAACGTCAAATCTGAGCCCTTGGAACTGAGTGAACTTATCCAAGACTTATTAGGATCAAACTCAGTTCAAGCGCATAACTTTTGAGAGCAACCTGATTTGGACAACCAAGAGAGAAGCCTCTCACATTTCATGCATGCATAAGGAATCCTTGTTGAATCTAGCTGTTCCCAAAAGATGGGTGCGTCAGCCTTTCAGAGAAGCCGTCCTTCATTCCATGAGTTGGCCACTTGGTCTACGGAATCTTTTATTCAGGAGGCAACTTCATGCTCTGACATGATCCATGCATGCCTGCCTATGTCGCAAGCCACGGTCAGCACATGTTCACTGTATTCCAAGCAAAGGTGCGGCAGTACAAATGCTAAACAACAGTGTTCTACTTACTGAGATCTCATAAGCGGCAAACTTACAGACTTTCTAATGAATTGCAAACAAAAGAACAAAATTAGGCGAAAACCGAAGATGGGATATAAACCTACATCGGCTAGGTAACTTAACAAACGCAAATTGAACACTGGGCCCATTAAATCTCATGTCCTAATCGGAGGGAAGCAGAATGGGATTGTGTATTTTATGGAGTTCACACCTTTTTGTGCTTACGAAGGGCAATTCATGGAAGAACACAACATATAGGCCTGTTTTTTCCCATGGCAGTCTGCTAAAGTAAGGTTGATTAAGCCAAAGTGAATTTTGGGTTACTAATTTTTGCCTGGACAAGATGTTCTGAAGCAAAAACTCAAGAAATTCCCTCCAAGAAAAGAGCTGTTTTTGTGGTTCAGGGGCTAAGTCATGTCTGACTCTTCGTGACCCCATAGCCCGCCAGGCTATGTTGCTGTTCTCCAATATCTCCCGGAGTTGAATCAAATTCATATTCCTCGCATTGGAGACACTATCTAAGCAACAAGGGAAGAGTCAGGGGATCCGTTTTCAATGAAGCTGCGAGATAAAAGCTAACCAAGATAATCATGCCTAATAAGGATTTCGCTTAACTCTTCCGGTTTTAAAAAATGTTTAAAAAAGGGGAGAAGGGCTCTCCAAAGTACTGAAAACTGCAGCTGCACTACTTAGAATCAAACCATTATAAAATTAGCGAATGAGAGAATCAGAAGGGACTAGAGAGATCATCTTAACTGATTCCCCGTTCAGTGCAAGAATCCTTCCTTGATGAAATCTCCAGCCCTATTTAAAAACTCTAGCAGGAAGAGTTCCTTCCTGCTCTAGGCAGATTTAGGGTTTAATTCCCTAACCATTTTTTTTCTATTAGGAAATTTCTTGGAATCGTCATCGGTCACCCCTGTAAGGTAGACCAGATCGAGAAACCAACTCCACAGGAAGGCTAGAACTGTATTTACTGAGATAGGCCAGTGCGTCTCAATTTCAGCAGCTTTAAGAAGTGGCTGGGGGGGATTCTGGGAGCTGAAGTCCATGCGTTTTAAAAGTTACGACACCTGAGAAATACTATGACGGGGTATAGAATAATATACAGAATATTGCCACTCGGATTCTTTTTCCTTTCCTCCCTCTTATAACCAGCTCTGGGCAGCTGTCAATCAAAAGTTAAAAGAGCAGAAAAGCCATATCAAAACTATAAAACTAGACACATTAAAAACAACAAAGACCTGGCGCCAAGCCAACCTTCCAATCTTCACAGTTCTATGGAAGGCTAGCCGGGTGGAGGCCTGCTGGGTTTCAGGGGGCAGGGCCTTCCGGGGGCCGCTACGGAAGAGGCTAGCTAGCTCCCCATCAGGTAGCAGTATTTAGGGGGTGTCCTTAGGGAAAGGCAGCCCTGTAGATCGGGCCTTGTTGCCACCTATTTCAAGACTCATATTTGAATCTCCTTTCTCAAAATCTCAAGCCACCAATCCTCGTCTTGCCCAATTGCCACGGAGAACTGCTAGTACCTCTGAGGGGTCCTCTGAGCTCGGTGGTTTCCTGGCAGACGCTCCATTACTCAAACTAGAGTGAAATCATCAGTGCTCTGACGGCGTCATCCAGTTTGGGTAACAAAATGCCTTGCAAGAAAACCACCAAGCTCCAGAGAGCACCCAGGATCCCTCATTTCAACGCCGGACTACAAATATTCTCCTTTATTAGTGCCACCTCTCTTTTTAAAAAAATTGGGTTTTAACAATTAAACAATTCTTATTCAACTCTTGTGCATGACTGTGACCATTTACATATCATCACACTAATGTTCTCCTATACTCTTTATAATTTTACAAAATCTACTATCTGTTATTTCCCTTTTTTCTATCTTCAATCCAATTATACCATTTCTCCTATATTACATAAAAGTCCAAATCCATCTGTCCTTTTCAGTTCCAGTATCATTTTATCCATCTCAGCGCAATCTAATATCTTTCTAATTATTAAATCTTCGGAGGGTATGTTTGAACTTCTCCAACATTGCGCAAATGCCAATCTTGCCGCCGTTGTCATATGTAGAATAATATATGTTGTTGTTTTTTCATATTTCTTTTTCATTATTCCTAGAAGAAACAATTCTTGTGTATATTCTATCTGGAAGCCTGTTACTTCCTGTATCCAACTATGTATTTTCATCCAATATTTTTTTGTTTCGGAGCATAGGCACCACATGTGAAAGAAGGTACCTTGCTTTTGTCCACATTTCCAACAATTGGGGTTTAAATTTAGATATATTTTTGCCGGTCTAGAGGGTGCCAAGTACCAACGGTAAAACATTTTATATTGATTTTCTTTATATTTTGCCGATTAATTTATAATTTTTGTTCCAAATTATTTTCCAATCCTTAGTTTGATATTATGTCCAATATTCCTAGTCCAGCCTATCATAGCTCCTTTTACTATGTCTTCAGCTCTGTCAAATTCTACTAAATAATTATAAATTTTGGTTCCACCTCTCTCCTTGTAACCAACTATCACAGCTCTCCCTAGTCTTTCCCTGACAAGCAAATAATTGGCTGCATTTGCATGAGAGCTAAAATGATCGTTACTGTGTAAATCCTGGTGGTTTAATGGAGGGGTCCAAGATGATGTGGGAACCCAGCCACTTATCTCTGTTATTTTATGCAAACGAGGCCACATTACGCCAGTTTATGGCTTGCTTTCGCCTCGTCATGTTATAGGCACACTGCCGCTATATGGTTTGTGAACCGAGGTTAGGGAATTTGGTGTGTTGCACAACCGGAGCTCTTGAACTGCTGCTGCCTTCTGCTGTAGTTGCCCGAGGTTTCTCATCGCAGTCATTCCCAGGCAATATTAAGAGTATAAATTCATTTAATATTACATAACGATCTGAGACGGTAGGCATGCCTACTCATGAGGCATTCCAAGCGCTCGCTCTCGCATAGCCGAGCAATAACTCACTTTCATGTCAGCCACAGTTGCATTCTTTATTTAGAATGCTGTCAATTGCTAAACAAACAACATTTTTGTTCCTCTGAGTTCTTTGGGAGGTTAATTTTGCAACTGACTCGCTGCACATCAAAGGCAAGAATCAGCTAAAATGAAAACGAACTCACAGCTGCAAAGGAAAGAAAGAGGTGGGTGGGTGGGAACCAATCCAGCCAAGTCTGAACAGGGGATATCTTTCTGTTTAATTAGAGAATTCTAGTTTATGGATTAGCATAAGTCCCACTCCCCCCCCCAAAAAAGGGGGGGGGGAAGATTACAGATAAGTTTGGGTTATGGCTAATCATGTGAAGACAGGCCATGGAAGGTGGGGTGTAGAGATAAACCTGCCAAAACCTGGCTTAAGTTTGGTGTAGTGATTAAGAAACCAGGAGACTGGGAGTTCTAGTCCTGCCTTAGCATGAAAGTCAGGTGGGTGACTTCTCTTTCAGCCCAGCCCATCTCACAGTTATTGTCAGGGATGGGATTCAGCCGGTTCGGACAAACCAGGTGTTAAATTTAATCCGGTTTGCCAAACCGGTTGTTGCAAAGACTGGCTGACCCCACCCCTCCCCACCCAGGACTCTCCATGCAGCTGTTTTGGATGCCAGATGGTATCCAAAATGGTAAGTGCAGGGGCTGCGCGGAGGCATTGGGAGGGTGAAAAATGGGCCTACTGGAAGTCCGGAAACGGGCGCGTTCCCGGCCTCTGGAGCCTGGGGAGGGCGAAAAACAGGCCTACCAAAAGTACCGGAAGTCCAAAAACGGGCCCGTTTCTGGCCTCCGAAGGGCATCCGGAGTCTGGTGAGGGCAAAAACGCACCTCCCCCCCAAATTCAGCAGGATGCTGAACAGGCCACACCCACCATGGCCACGCCCACCCAGCAACCAGGCAGAGAACCGATTGCTAAAATTTCTGAATCCCACCCCTGTTTATTGTTGTAGATATAAGTAGGAGGTGGAAGAAGTATGAGATATTTTCTCCGCCTTATTTATAAAAAATAATAAAAAAACAGGATTTAAAAAATCTAAAATAAAAATCTAAAATGAATGAATGCAATTATTTTGTTTCAGCAGATCAAAGGCTCCAAGCATGGCAGCTGAGGCTACCAAAAATCCCTACAAAGCTCTGTCTGGCATCTGCCAGGACCCCGGCCCTGCTTGAAACGTCCCCCCCACTTTTTTTTAAAAAAAGAAAGTCTAATTTGAAACAGGTTAATAAAATGGCTGTGAGTCCTGGTACAAAGAACCAATCTCCAACATCTGTTTTATTCCCTAAAAGGCTTCAGAGTCTCACATCCATAGAACATGCATTCTGAAAAAATAAAATAAGGATATTGATGCTGTTTAGGACATTCTCTGGGAACAGGCCAAGCAGCACAAAAATGACACATCAGCTGGGGGTGCTGCAGGTGAGGAGGGAAGAGGAGGGCTCTAAGTAGGATCCTGACCGGCTCAAGGTTGACTCAGCCTCCCGTCCTTCCCAGGTGGGTAAAATGAGGACCCAGATTATTGGGGGACAAGAGGCTGACTCTGTAAACCGTTTAGAGAGGGCTGGAAAGCACTGTGAAGCGGCATATACGTCTAAGGGCTATTGCTATAAAGGAAGATTCTCCACGTTTTGTACCCTTCCTGAGATTTTTCAGCATTGCACGGCAGAACTTCACAGCCTGCTTACAATATTCCAACGGCTCTAATAACAAAGTTGGAGAATTGGTTAGCATCGAGGCCTGGGCCGAGTTACCAATCAGGATAAATTCTAATTGTACTATATTTCTTCTCCCTGTCATTGCTTTGAGATGACTCAGAGCTTCATGATGGGAGAGGAAGAAGAACAAACTCTTGCGGCTGCGCAGCTGCGAGGACGAGAAGTGTTCTAACTTGCCAGCTGATGAGGAAACTCGCAAGTTCCCGCAGCAGAATATGCAGGAGGATTAAAATAATAAAGTACGGCAATGATGCTCTCCTTGCTGTCAATCACCTGTTTTGAACAAGAACCCGTGAGATCGCTTTAAAATTCCACACGCCTCTCTGCACTGGCGCCCACAACCAGGCAGCACGAGAGTTGACGGGCAAGGAATTGAAATGCCACCAATGAGCGATATCACCCAAAATATTACACCATGCTGGCTTTTCAGATATTTTTGGTTTCGAACTGAAGCCCCACCGGTGCAGCTCCTGCTTCCCTCACCACTAAATTTCCACTTAAGAAAAGAGACAACTTACGTTCACCACAGATTCCTTAAATTTGATGTGAAGCCTGTAGTTGGACAGGGCAATGACGGCATCGTCCGCTCGGCCGACATACTCCGTGCTCTCCCCGTGAAGTTCGAGAAATGGGACCTGCAGAGACAGCAGAAAGATTCATTTCCTTTACGGGTGGCATCTACTTCAGAAATGCACACCCCTTGAAAGAACACAATATACCAATATACGTTTCCCAGGATAATGATGCAAGTTCAAATTTGGGTCGGTCGCCGGGACGAGAGATTTACTCTTTCAAGGTTTCGGACTCATGCTGGAGGCTTCAGCTTCAGGGAATTTCTCTCTACTGGAATAGGTGATTTGGGGTCTTCTGGGAGTTGTGTTTATATGGTGCCTTCCTATTGGCCGATTGGTGAGTTGAGGGCTGGCGATCATCTGTCGTTTCCTTATGCCGCCAAGCCCTCGGCTCCAAAGTATTTGATAAGGTATTGGTAATTCAGCCCCCCCACACCTCCCCGTTAACTGACAAAGGAACTGTTTCCCAGGCTTCAATCATTTCCCTGGCTGTTTTTGTACCTGCTCAGCCAACAATCTTAGTAAGGTGCGAAATTGAAAGTGTGTCCTTGTTCATGGCAATGGGAGGCTACCAATGAGTTTGGGTCTCCTTGTCTGACTGCTCGCTTGTATTCTCGCAAGCTTGGAAGACAAAACCTTTGGTCTCGGTGCCCCACCCAGATTGGATCCTGCAACATTATCCTGGGACACGTATCTTCGCCTTCATTCGTGACGTTCAGTGACCTGATGGTGGAAGGGCCTGACCATCGGATCTTTGAATCCCGGTTGTAAGTCCTCTGTTTTTCAGGCGTAGCCTTGAATGGTCGCTAAGGAACCAGTGCTAAGTCAAGGATTGTCTATACCTAGAATTTTTGCAATCAAACTCACCGCTTCAATCCAAAACATTTATCTTCTAGGTTGAAAGCAAACCAAGCACCTCAAAAGTTCTGCTGTCTGATCTAGACCTCAATCCCACACAGCCCCTGGATCCCACTGCAAGATCAAAGGAGAATCAAGTGAAGACCTGGAGATTTTCATCCTCCCGGATCAGCTGCTTCCTGGGGAAGATCTGATTAGCTTGGATGCATTCAAGGCTGTGATGAGTCTCTTCATCCTGAGAAGGATTTAAGTTTAGAAGTCAAGCCGACGATTCTGTTCATGTCAATACACTCGTACATTCTAGTCACATTTTTTTCTCCTAACTGAATGATCACGAAGAGTCATTCTTAGTCACCACATTCTGAAACTCTCTTCCTCTAACAAACCTTTTTGCATAGAACATAAAATATTAAGGTAAGAAGGAACTTTGGAGGTCTTCTAGTCTAATCTTCTGCTCAAGCAGGAGACTCTATACCATTCCGGACAAATGGTTGTCCAACCTCTTCCTAAAAACCTCCAGGGATGGAGAAAGGCTGGCTGGGGAATTCTGGGAAGTCTTAAAGTTGCCTAGATTGGACACCCCTGCTCTAAGATCTTCTACACTCATTCACAGGTTAAGCCTTAGCATGAGATACCCAGCTAGTGGTGGTTTCCTCAACAAGCAATGGTTAAACCACAAACTTAGTGTAATATGTGAACCCAGTCAAGTCCACTGTTTTAGCTGCACTAATGATGTAATTTATTTTTCTACCAGAAATTCTGGAAGCATCTCTCGTTGTACTGAACACCTGTTGTTGCTTTTCTCTGTCCATTGGAAACAAGGGTTCGGAAGCAAATAGAACTGTCTTTTTGTCTGTCCAGGTAAAACAAAAAAAAAGAGGGGAAGCAGCTTCATTTGGATGAGGCTTCCAGGGATAGCAATGATTTAACTTAAATCCTCAACTCGCTTCTTTCATTAGAACCTGAATTTCTATATGATGTCCTCAACAGAACTGAGTGAAGCGAACTGATTTTTGCTAGTATCAAAACGGTCTTCTGAAGGAGTTATAACCCTTTAGCATAGTTTCTCCACCGTAGCAATTTGAAACTGGGTAGATTTCAACTCCCAGAATTCCCTAGCCAGCAAAACTGGCTGGGGAATCCTGGGAGTTGAAATCCACCCAGCTTCAAGTTTACCAAGGTTGAGAAATAGTGGTTTATCACAATCAAACTTTGTAAGAGTGCTGTAAACACCTAAGGGTTGCCATCTTTAGCATTCCTTTCTTTTCTTCAGCTCTCTTTTCTTTTGCTCAAGCTTGAAGGATCTGTGCACGTACCATGACAGAGCCTAGCTGCAAGGCAAGGTCCTCACCCTTGCTTTCCAGTTCTGCAGCGCTATATATCATGGAAAGATCTGGAAGACAAAATAAGAAAGTGGATGCGAGAGCAGTGCATTTGTTATTTGCAAATAAATATTACAATATCGGAAATTAATATTAGAGTCACCCCACAGACCAAAAGGATGTATGTAGAATTCTAGTGATAAAATTTAGGAAGAGGCATTACTAATTGCATTATGTTTTGCTTAAAATATTCACAGACTACATTTCAACTCAAAAGTGGCTATGTATAACAAAAGGCGTAAAACATTCTTAAAATTAACCTATAATCTAAATAAAAATGTCAAAATTCTAAAAGACACTTTTAGAATTTGAACTAGGGTTCAAATTTGAATCTGACTCAATGAACCTGTTCTGAAAAAAATGACTTGCATAATACCTTTAATGATGATAATATAATCAACCACAAATCTGACTTGTTTCTCAACTGTTTCCTCTGCTACAAATTAATTCCTTTTTAAACCTTTCTGGTGTTCAAATGCCATGCAATTTAGGAGTCTGCTGTTCAAAGACTAAAACTAAAAAGAAAATGCATTTCATTTGCTGGGCACACCTAAAACAGCTCCTTGCATTCTGGGCAATTCATTTCCTAATTAAATCCAGCTACCGTAATGTTCAATTCAATTTTAATGTTGCTGATACTGCAATTTTAAGGTGGGTGTAGAGATCCAGTGATGTCTACCACTGCTGAATCTTAACTACAAGTCAGCAAAGCCACAACTGGGAATCATGGATACTGTTGTTCAATATGGCATCGGAAAGCAAAGTCAACCCTAAGCCAATCATTTTACAGGTTGGTCATCAGTTACATATTTCAAGCTTAAGAAATGTTCTTAAGATTCCAGTAAACGGATTAGTTCCAGTAACATTCCTTTTTTTTTTTTTTTTGGAAGTTTCTGGTCTGATTTCCTGAAGATGGTAAACTATAAGGTAGCTTGTTGGATTTTGGGTTAGTGCCCCATGTGGATCCGCCACAGCCATTTGCAAATCATGTTTTTGTAGGTCATGTTAACTTATCCAACTGCAGGTTATTAAACAAAACATGGCTTTGTATGATACGTGAACTACTTTTTGAGAAGCTGAGCATTCAGCGAATCAGTCCTAGAGAAGATATTCTGAACTGTACATTCAGCATGATATCGACAGAGTCCCAAATGCAAGGAAAGTAGGGTTTTAAAAACCAGGGAAGGTCAAGTATCTATTACAGCCATTTCTGCTATGATTCTGGCTAGGACAAGGGAAAGAATGACAGAAGTGCAAAACCAATCTTCCCCCAGTGACATTCTAAGTTGCATCACAAATACAATGACCACAACTATCAGCATCTTGGACTGTCCTGGCTAACTGATGCCATTTATAGGCATGAAAGCCAGCTGGGCAACTTTGGGTCAATCACCAGGAGACTGTGAGTTCTAGTCTTGCCTTAAGACATGAGGGTCATACTCTCCCTCCCTCTCAGCCCAGCTCACCTCACAGGGTTGTTCTTGTGGGGAAAACAGGAGGAGGGAGGAGTATAAAAATAATAAAGGCGGGATAAAAAATTCAAGACAAGGGAGAAGTTCAGGTCGGTGCTGACTAAGAGGCAGGATGGAAGGAGAGAGAGAGAGAGAGAGAGATTGATATGCATAGTCTATATGGATCTTTCCTAATTAGGGACTTAATGAAATGAAGGCTGCACACAAAACTGGTTTGGTTAAAGAGCAAAAGAAAAAACTGGTCCAGATTGTGGCTTTCCTGATCACACAATTTGTGGATAAGTAAGTGCTGGGAGAAAAGGAGGATGTATGAAATCTACATATTGCAGCAAAGAAAATATGATAGCCTTCCATCCTTCCGAGATCTGTAAAATCTGTAAGGCACCGTGAAGCGGTATAGAAGTCGAAGTGCTATTGCTATCTACCATCGAATCATTCAGCACAAATATTTGAAAGGTTAAAGAAAATAATTATTAAAAAAAGTATTGTGCCCTCTCAAGCACACTTCCGCTATAGTCTACAGGCAGAATCAAACAATTAAAAATAAATACCTAGAAAGTTAAACAAGATAAGCGATTGGCTACAAAATGATGCAAAATAATTAGATTTTTTAAAAAAAAACAAAAAACCCCCCCACAATTCTGGAAAAAGATAACTCTGCTAGGCATTAAGGATCTCTAAACTTACCGATTAACAATAAACCCCTTTGATAAATTTCAGGTGCGATTCACGATTGTCAGGTATTTCACAGTGAAAGCTGAAAGGACAAAAGAGTATTCTGTAATTAAACTGCAAAATGATTGCTTGTGAATAAGTTTCATCCTAAAACAACATTTAAGCAGCAAAATGAAAGGACTGCTTCTAACTTATTATCCTAATCTTGGTCAATAATACAGGTAATCCTCATCTTACAACCATTAACTGTGGTTCAAAGTTACAACGGCACTGAAAAGAAGTGACTTATGACCAGTTCTCACACTTATGACTGTTGCAGCAGCCCCGTAGTGACGGCATTCGAAGTTCAGGTTCTTGGCATTGGCATGTATTTACAACGGTTGCAGCATCCCAGAATCGTGGGAATTCTCATTTGCAACCATTCTTGGGCGCTTCTGACAAGCGGTTAATGAGGGGGAAGCCAGGGCTGGTATCTAAATCAAACCAGGATCTCCTGGTTTGTTGCTCCCCAACAAGCTAAGATCTCTGGGTCAGACAATGCCCTGAGATCCTCATTTCTTGACTGAAATGTTCTTGCTATGTGCCAAGCGGGTACAAATGAGCCAAGTCCAAGAAACGTTAAGTTGGCAAACTTTCAAATATTAGCTCTGAATCCAGTGATCTCAGATAATGCAGAAACCAATCCAGAACAATTAAAGCGTTCAGCTCAAAATTAAACATCCTAAAAACATGAGGGTTTTTTCCTTCCTTTTTTTTTGCTAAAAACAAGAAAGGGAGACCAGACACGGTCTAGGAGAGAGACAAGGTCAGGAGGCAATGCTTACATTCCCGTCAAATCTTTCCTGGGAGCCTGCCAATACGTTTTCTGGCTTTTACAAGTCAACCCTAACCTACATCTCTCCCTTACAAAATCCAATTTCCTCCTCCCCACCCCCCCCCCCCGGAAAAATGAGGATAAGCAAAAAATGAAAATAAAAAAAGATAAAAGCTCCACATGGACAGGAAATGAAAGGATGGTTGCCCGACTCTGTTACGTTTAAATGACAGATTATCGCACTTGATTATTACAAGTGAATATAATAAGGATTGTGGAAGACTTTCATTTATGAAGGCATGAAATGGAAATAAGAGATGTAAAGCTATCCGTCCTAACGTCTGCTCAATGAAACGACAGGCTGGATAGTCAAATTACCTTTCCAGATCTGGTCCTTTTTATGGTGTTTCTTCTCTGCCTACCCTTCCTTTCCAGATTTGGAAACCAGCCTTTGCAGATATGATCTGCTTACAGATAACAAACAAGGATTCCAGCTTCCCTTTTAAAAATGCCAGCTCCAGGCCGGCCGATCTGGCCAAAAGCCGCCCGGCACGCTGGCTTTACTTCTGAGTAAACAAACCCAGAGTAGCAGATCAAGCTGGCCTCAACCTCTTAGGCTGTATCTCAAGCAAACAGAAGCATGTGATAACACAAGTTAAAACATGTGCCCTCCTGCTCTGGTTCTGATAAGGGTTTTTTTTGGCCTATTAATAAACATCCGGGACACAGGCATTCAAACTTATGTCTCAGTTCTTGAGGAACAGAAATGCAGAAATCATAAAAATGAGAAGGGGCTAGCTTGTACTAGTGTGCATGCATACCGTGTTTCCCCAAAAATAAGACCCTGTCTTATATTTTTTTTGAACCCCGAAATAAGCGTTTGGCCTTATTTTCAGGGAGGTCTTATTATTTTCAGGGAAACAGGGTAGTAACAGCAATAGCCCTTAGACTTATATACCGCTGCACAGTGCTTTCCAGCCTTCTCTAAGTGGTTTATAGAGTCAGCCGCTTGCCCCCAGCGATCTGGGTCCTCATTTTACCGACCTCGGAAGGATGGAAGGCTGAGTCAACCTTGAACCTGGTGGGATTTGAACTGCCAAATTGCAGGCAGCCGGCAGTCAGCAGAAGTAGCCTGCAGTACTGCACTCTAACCACTGCGCCACCCTGGCTCATACACATGTATATATATAGTGGATTATACATCATACATGTATAATCCACTAAAGCCTGGTCTAAAGCAATAAGTTCTCAGCATCTTCTCCTTTCCTCTTCCAAATCCTAGTGTATCTTATACAAATAGTCCTCGACTTACAACAGTTCATTTAGTGACCGTTCAAAGTTACACCACCACTGAAAAAAAGGGATTTATGAGCATTCTACACACTTACAACTGTTGTAGCAGCCCCATGGTCATGTGATTTGCAGTCGGACGCTTGATCACTGATTCCTGCTTACGACGGTCGCAGTGTCCAGTGGGTCACGTGATCCACTTTCGCGACCGTCTGACCAGCCAAGTCCACGGGGAAGCCAGGCTCACTTCTCAACCGGGGTGTGACTAATTTAATAGCCGCGGTGATTCACTTGACAAATGTGGCAAGGAAGGTCACAAAATGGGGTAAAAACTCACTCCACAAATTTCTCGCTTAGCGACATAAATGTTGGGCTCAAAATTGGGGTCGTTGAGGACTACCTGTAAACAACCTGCTTCAACTCCGCTGAAGACGTTACCTAGCCAGGTAAGGAAAAATTCGGAAACCAACCCACAAGCTCGGAGAATAAACCTTCATTCTCATCCTATACTTGAGCTACAGATATTCGCCGCCATTAAAACCAGTTATTTCGTGATCGTTTGACATTACGACAGTGATGACCAAAGTGGCGCATTTTAAACAATGACAACTGTTGCAGCTGTGCTCCTGGTCACATGATCGAAGTTTGCATGCTTGGCAACTGGCATGTACTTATGACGGTTGCGGTGTTCCCCTTTTTGCGAATTTCTGACAAGCGAAGTCCAATGGGGAAGCCGGATTCACTTAACGACCGTGTTACTGACTTAACTGCAGTGATTCGCTTAACGACTGTGGCAAGAAAACCATGAAACGGAGCAAAACTCACATAACGGCTGTCTTGCTTAGCGATGGAAATTTTAGGCTTCATTGTGGTTGTAATTTGAGGACATACTACCTGTATGGAAATGGGTTTCTCTTGTCTTCTTCTGAGATGTTTCTTCCCCACTTCCAATTTTAACTACAATGATGGGATTTCTGGGGAAATCGCCCAGCGTATACACACACACACACACACAATTCTGGTCCTATTTAGCTTTGTTGAGATCAGTCAAGTCAACTTTGTGTTGCTTCTCAGGGAGAACTTAACCCCATTGTGAAAAAACCTATATTCCTAAAATGCCATCAAACAGAGAGGTACGTAAAGATATTTCAGCAATCTCTTTTCCCATCCATGGCCGTAGCCTTCAGGACCACACAAAGTCCAAAGAACAGATTTCTCAGATTACAATCAAAATAGCAGACAATGTTTTTGTTTGAAGAACTCTCTAATGATAAAGTCAATAAATCTGATAGAGCTCCAAAAAAAAAAAAAAGCCATTGGTACTTGAATGAAGAGAAATGCTTTAACTCTAAAAGTTTATCGTTTGTTCCTCAAAGCTGACTTGAGGAACATTTAGCCGCTGTCTCACTTAGCAACCAAAATTTTGGACTCAGAAGTTGAGGATTACCTGTTACCTTTATTCATGTATTTAAAGGGCTTTATGATAGCGTTGCAAACTGCCCAGAGTCACTTAGGTGAGATAGCTGACATAGAAATTAAATAAACAAACACACAAATACGATAATGCAGGAATTTGGGAATACATGCAAAGCTTCCACTGATGACTTTTCCTTGTCGCACAATATTTAATTATCTTCCTTTTTAAGTGAACCCCTTATCCATATTATTAAAAGCGCTACTGCTATGGTTTGCCTGCAAGTGCTCCAAAATGCACACTTATCACCACACAATTAAGGGCAGCTCCTCTTTTGAGGAAGAAAACACAGGCAAATATTATTGCCCTGGTTTCTATCAACAGGAAAGGGATTCACCCGTTCTCCAACAATTTCCCAAACGAAAACCTTGAAGAGGTACACCAGCTATTTTCACTTTGCCCTCTGTAATTTCCAGCCTTCAGATCAAACACTGGGCGCAAGTGAGCAGCAATTTAATGGGTTAAAAGGGCTCTTCCCAAAACTGAGGATGGCGTCACTTCTCAAGTTCCATTAGGAAGAAAATACAATGCCTGGTGCTGTACAATAAAGTAAACACCAAGGTAAAATAAGCCTTTCCCTTCTAATCTTGGGTATTTTATAACGCCCTAAAATTATGCCAGGTGGGCTCTTTAGGACAAATGTAGAGCTTTAATCCACCTCAGAAGGATGGGCATGGGAATTTAAAGGGCCATACTCTGATCTGAGTAAGTTTAACCTGGGTAAAGTTAAAAATAAAATCTCTGAGTTGAATTCATTATCCTAGGGGCCAAATGGTTATGCTATCTATTTCATTCATTCATTCACTGCCTCCCATCTCCCCTGGAGGCAATTCTAGGTGGCTTACAATCAATAAAACTGTTTTTTTTTTCCTTTTAAATTGTTCCAACTTCTACCCTCAAAAAGACGCTATAGGGCACTGCACACCAGAACAAGTAGACACAAGGACAGTTTTTCCCCGAACGCCATCACTCTGCTTAACAACTAATTCCCACAACACTGTCAAATAATTTACTAAGAATGTATTTACTCTTCTTCTTCTCTTCCTTACTAGTATCTCTCTCTTCCCGCTTATGACTATAACCATGTCACTTGTATCTTTCAATTTATATTGTTTTATTTGTTTTCTAGTACGATTTGATAGCTTATTAGTAACCTTGACTATCACTAAGTGTTGTACCTTTTTATTCTCGATGAATGTATTTTATTCTCCTTATGTACACTGAAAGCACAGGCATCAAAGACAAATTCCTTGTGTGTCCAATCACACTTGGCCAATAAAGAATTCTATTCTATTCTATTTAACCCCTTTATTTTGGGTGGAGTCCGGCCAGCTAAATGGAAACCAATACACGACATTAGAACAATAAATAACAAGAAATTTGGGGTTAAAATTCATCAAGAGGGGGAAGAAGGGAGCAAGATGAATGGGGCAAGGGGTGGGGGGAGAGATGGAGTGTTTCCTTGGTTCATGAACCCCCTCCAGAATAACACATCCCATTACGTCTTTTTGGGAAGGCCAAAAAGGGTGGGGGCGGATCTCAAAGGAGGGGGTGTCACCACCAGAGGGCAGGACCCAGAAAAAAGCTCTTTCCCTGGAGCCTGCCAGCTGGAATTCACTGACCGACAGGGTCCTATGAAACTTTCTTGGAAACAATATGGAAGCATCTTGCTGACATCTTTCCGTAATCCAATTTGTGATCCTAAAAGTCAACAGAGATTTTTTTACTGAGTATATACCATACTTATATATTGCCAAATAACAATCAGGAAATGCAATATTGAGATATCAAGAAAAGACACAGCATTCAGCCAAAAAAAATAATAATGGATGAAACTGTCCAAAATCCTTACACGAGTCCATGGGCCTGTATTTGATGTAAGTGCTTGTGCGTGCCACTGAATCAATCCGCGGTAATTATTCAAACCAGACTCAGCAGTCATTTCAGAAAAATGTGGAAGGACAGCTTGAAAATTAAGAGTCGAGTCAGAAATTTAATTAACAAAACAAACAAAAGGCATTCATTCATTTGATCGACGGGTGAGGGTTTCTTTTCCCCCTGAGTTCAGCCAGAGTTTCGGAGCAAGAAACGGTATTTCAAATGTATTTCTTTATGAAGATGTCAATCTGCAGGATCAATATGAAAAGGACAGACATCTATCTATTGAACTTCTCTCCAGCTGCAAGAGAAACCATCGATTTCAATTCTCTGCCTTTCTAGTTTTACAGGATAGCTTGCTTTTCTTCTCGGCAAATAGGGGGCAAAATGAAGATATGGAGAAGTGGCTGGACTGTACATTTCTAACGTTTTGGGTGGTACCGTGTTTCCCCTCCTCCTCAACTTATTCCCCCTCACCTCCTCAACTTATTTTGGTTGCACGGCAAGCAGCCAGAGGAAATGGCACTTTTTCAGTGCTGTTGTAACTTTGAATGGTCACTAAATGAACTGTTGTAAGTCGAGGACTACCTGTCTCAGATTTCTTAAGTCATAAAACAAGGAGCTGGGAAGCAACACAAGGAGGCAGCCCAGAACATTTAAATGTGAGACAGAAAAAATTCCAAGTCGAAGCAAAAGTTGAATTACTCTGCACTACTGGGCATTTCAGGCAGAATGCACAAACCCAATCCTACAGGAATGCACATTGTGAGAATTTTTTTTTTTAAAAAAAATGTTTACTTAGCAAAAAATTAAATATGAAGAGCGGCAGGAGCAAAATTCTTTTCCATCTGAAAAGTGCATTATCTTCCTGTGAAAGCTTGTCTCATAAAGTAGAAAGGTTCACTGCTTATAGACAAAGGAACTTAATTTGATCACGCTAAATACCCAGCCACAATTTCATGTTCCCCGTTCACAGCAAATTCTTGTCACTGGGATTGTAAACAGTGAAGACGGAAGCAGAATATCTGGATTTTCCCCCATGTGTGCTCTTTTAAGTAGAAGATGGCATGCAATGGACTTTATTCCAGAATAACTAGACCCAAGAACAGTTTTTCCATTCCATTCCATTCCATTCCATTCCATTCCATTCCATTCCATTCCATTCCATTCCATTCCATTCCATCTCAGACCAAAGATAATAGTGGACATCATCTCTACTCCAAACAATTCAAGTTAAATTTTATGCATTTGGTAAATAATCATAGTTCAAAAGGATGCCGTAAGCCAGTCATGCACTAGAAGTGGTCTAGTTATAATCTAATACGTTGCACTTCATAGGAAATTATAATTAGTGTTCTACAAAAACAACAACTTTTTAAAAGCTGAACTGGCAGCTTCCTGCTTAATTTTGCACCTTGTCAGTCTATAAAGAAATATAGTAGTTGACTCATCCATAGCCACCTCTATTAGCAGATCCTGGAAACCAATGATGGATAGAACTCCTTACCAAAAGCATACTGTTTTCAAAGATTTGCTTTTTATTATATGACATTAATTTTCTACCAGTTGCAAACTGATGTCAGCACTGATTTATTACCATCCTAATAGATGGAGAATATCCTCTACTATGGAAGAATCACATTAAAAGCAGACAATCTTGTTATTAATAAGTCCTACCTTCCAACATTCATCCTGCTATACAATCAAGAAGCTCTTGCCAATATTTTGACTGTTACCAACCCCTCCATCATGTACAGGTAGTTCTCCACTTACGACCGTTTGAAGTTACACCGCTGAAAAAAAGTGACTTGTGACTGTTTTCCACACTTTACGACTGTCGCTGCTCTCCCCGTGGTCACCTGATTAAAATTCAGACGCCTTGGCCACTGACTCATATTTATGACGGTCCAGACGATCAATTTTGCGGCCTTCTGACATGCCAAGTCAATGGGGGAAGCCAGATTCACTTAACAACTGTGTCATTAACCTAACAACTGCAGTGATTCACTTAGCAACAGTGGTGAGAAAGGTGGTAAAATTGGGGGCAAAATTCACTTAACAACTGTTTTTGCTTTGCAACGGAAATGTTGGGCTCAACTGTGGTCGTAAGTCGAGGACGACCTGTGCTGACGTCTCGTCCTGTGGAACTTAGATTCCCAACTACAATGTTGATTAAAGGGGCAGAATAAGAGGAGAAATATGCTACCAACAGGAAAACAGTACAGGAGATACATCAGGTAAGAAGAATTTATGTTTGAGAAGGGGAAAAATAAATGAAAAGAACTTCCATTTTCTCCAGTGGAAAGACTAAAAACCTGGGAGAGAAACATCGTAAGAAATAAACACAAAACTATTTTCACACTGTTTTGAAAGGACAGGCAGGAAGTTACGACAAACGAGGTACATACATTAAGATATTTATTTATTTTTTAACACCATTTCTTGAATAAGAAGAGTGAGTGATACTGTATGTCCAAGCAAATAGGAGCAAAGGCAAGGAAGAAGGATTTGGGACACCAGGCATTTCCCAAGCATTCAATGCTTTGGATAATCAAATCCCTAGACACAACTAAACTTTGTTACTTTATTTTTTTAAAAAAAAGAAAATTGGGGGGAAAGTCTCAAAAACCCACCAATCCCTGGAATAATATCTTACGAAAAAGCCTTCTCCAAAGGATTAACTTTAACAGGGGATGCCATTCCACAGAATTAGAAGAAAGAATGACGGCCTATTCAATTCACAATGTTCGTTGCCTATCAAGGAATTTCTATTAATACAGAGCTTTGCTGACTCAGCTGTTTTGCTCTCTCTGACCCAATGGACATAATTTCACCCAAATAAACCCCACAATGGCACGCTGTGATAGCCTGATTCACACACTCACGCATAATGGCTGGGTTTAATACCGCGCTGAACGACAAAACCACCCCACAGGCATTTCAGCCTAGGTAAAAGTGTTAACTGTAATTGCCTTAAAACAAAATACCAGGCCAAATGTAGGTGAAACATCAACCCAGAAGCTTAAATCTCAAATTTATCCAGCTTAGGCAGGTTGCGCTATGTAAGATTGTAGAATGGCATTTAAATACTGTAACTGTGTAAATTTTTTAAAAAAGATTTTTTTTTCCCCAAGGAAATAACAATGTTTATTAATATTTTGGAAATAACTGTCATTCTGGCACGACGTGCCAACACTGATAATGGAAAGCTGACAGGTAGCAATTAAGTATGGATTCATATGACAAGGAAAGCCGTAATGTGAATTGATTGGTTTTTGACTCTGTGTTGGTGCATGCCGCATGAGCCCAGCGTTGTGGTAGGGTGTATGGATTAATATATAGTGCCAACCAGCCAACTGGCTTGATGCAGTAACGTGGATTCACATTACCTAAAAATCCCAGACTTAATCCTTATAACTGATATCGTGTACAGTAAGGCTGGAGATGTACGCACTTCTATGAAAGTAAGAGAGTTGTTAACAGGTAGTCAAAGGGGACTGAAAAATATTAAAAGGTTGGTTCTCGCTGCTTTCCAACCTCAGGAAAATGTTGGGAAATAGGGAAGAATTGAAGGTGCTTCAACTGCTGCCTTCCAATAGCAACAAATGATTCTTGGATTTCTCAACCTTATCAGAAGCGGTTTGCAAAACTTGGTTTTACATAAACATACACACACAAACCACTACCATAGCAGTGGTGGGTTTCAAATTTTTTTTACTACCAGTTCTGTGGGTGTGGCTTGGTGGGCGTGGCAGGGGAAGGATACTGCAAAATCCCCATTTCCTCCCGATCAGCTGGGACCTGGGAGGCAGAGAATAGATGTTGGTGGGGCCAGTCAGAATTTTTACTACTGGTTCTCCGAACTACTCAAAATTTCCGCTATCGGTTCTCCAGAACTGGTCAGAACCTGCTGAAACCCACCTCTGCACCACAGGCTCCAGGATTGGAATGTGAGCATAAATTAGTTAAGGCAAGTTGATCACAGCTTCGACAAAGAGATAGGAACTGCTACTAGCTTTATGAGCAAGACTGGTGTGTGTGTGTGTGGCACTAACACAGGAACGTGTAGAAATATTTATTCTGACTCAAATGCCCTTCTTTTCCGCTGGTGTTTCCTTTATATTTCCTCAGAGAGCTGTCCTCACGTTCTAAATCACTTTTTTAGGAACATCACCGCTTAATAATTATTTTTGGATATAACCTAATAGACAATTTTTTAAAAAATTAACTAAGTGTGTCTTCCCAGACCAAAACAAGACACGTTTTTAAAACAAATCACGGCGCTGAACGGAATGAAAATAAATAAGACACTGCAACCCAACTCGCCCCCTGGGAACCATTCGCAGCAGTAGCAAACGTAAAATATGTGACATAACAAGGTAGGAAGGTGGCTTGTACATCAAATGGCATCCCAGGGCCTGAGACGGCCTTAGACCTGGTTGGAAAGGGAGTGAAGACAAACTCCCAAACACTGGACAGCACTTCGGAGAATAAACACGCGCAGAAGCCAAGAAAGAAAGAAAGAAAGCGTCATTTTCTCCACCAGCAATGTTGGTGTCCGTATTTAGGGTCCTGAAGGAACATCTTCTGGGTTTGTGCAAACACACTGAAAGGGAGTTTGTTCAATTGAAAAAGGCCTCAGCAACCTAACCTGGGGGGGAAAAAAACCTCAGCATCTCTCTCTCTCTGAGGGCAGGACGAAGAAGTCGAGTATGACCTAAGCAGAGGTAATGCCAGAATTCCTGTATTATTCAGACTATAAGATGCACCTAAATTTAGAAGAGGAAAACAACAACAAAAAAAGGTTTTGGCCTCCCTTTTTCCGGGCCTTTTCCAGTCTTTTTTCGGCCTTTTTCTGGTCCATTTTTGAGGCTTTTGCAGCCCATTTTTGAGGCTTTTTTCAGCCCGCTTTTTCTGAAAAAACAAAACCAAAAAAAAGGCCTCAAAAATGGGCCAGAAAAAGGCCCAAAAGCGGGACATGCAGAGGCCAAAAAATTGGCCTGCGGGTAGGCGGGGCTTCAGCAATATTCGGTCTATAAGACGCACAGACATTTTCGCCTCCTTTTGGGAGACAAAAAAGTGCATCTTATAGTCCAAAGAATACGGTATTTCATCCCCCCCCCCTTTCACTCCCGTATCAGGAATGCCAAGGAAGATGGCACACCTAGGATGGGCAACTAGCAGAACCCGATACCTCCATTTTGGCCGATTTTCAGCTGCACGTTTCAAACCATGCAGGTAGTCCTCGACTTATGATGACAACTGAGCCAGCCCCAAATAACATTCGTTAGGTGAGTTTTGCCCCGTTTTACAACATTCCTTGTTAAGTGAATCCTTGCAGCTGTCAAGTTAGCAGCACAGTTTGTTAAACGAATCCGGCTTCCCTACTGACTTTGCTTCTCAGAAGGTTGCAAAAGTTGGATCGCATGAGCTCGGGACACTACGACCGTCAGAAATAGGAGTCAGTTGCCAAGAGGCTGATATTTTGATCATGTGACCGGGGAGGGGGGTTTGTTGCAACGGTCGTTAAGCATGAAAAAAACATTGGTAAGTTACTTTTTGCCATCGTAACTTTGAACGGTCATTAAATAAATGGCTGTACGTTGAGAACTTCTCTACTAAGGAGTCTGGGATCTTTTAAGGAGCGCAATAGATAAACTAGGCCTCCCAGAGGCCTTCCCTTCCCATTCTTAAATCTCCCCAGAAAAGGGGAGGGGAAGGAAAATTGGTCTTGTCCTCTCCAATAATGTCACCAGAACTTCCTCTTCCTCTCCAGGATGCTGTTCTTTTCTTGCACCGTCCCTCCTTCAAAGATTGCGGCATTGTAGCGCAGCTGACACCCAGAAGGGTTTTCAGAAATATTTACATTCTATCGAGGCTGACATTCCTTAAATATCATTTTAATTTAAAACTGTTTCATTAGCCTACTTCTGTCAGTCATTTGGAGTAATAAGCTTGTCTGTGGCATGTCTGACATGCTAAATAGGCAACGTCAAATCTAAACGGCAGTGTGTCTGAGCTCGCACAACGCAAAAACCCCAGCGTGGACTAAGTTCCCCATTATGCTTTACGCCTCCCGTTAATCATTAGGCCTGATGGATTTATATACTTTTTGTTCAAGAGCTCAAGGCAACACGCACAGTAGTCTCTTCTCCCACTTTCCCCCCTCCTCCCAAAAAAACCCTCCAACAATCTGGTGAAAGAGAAAGTCACTCAGTGATATGACTAAGAATGGAACAGATCTTCCTAGTCCAACATTTTAAGCTTCACATTCATGTTTCTCAACCTTAGGAACATTAAGAAGTGTGGACTTCGATTCCCAGCATGCTGCAGTCAACCATGTCTGGCTGGGGAATTCTGGGAATTGAAGGCCACATAATTTTACCAGTGTTGAGAAACACAGCTCTATACCATAGGATATATAGATAGTTCATACCATGTTAAAGCAATAATTGGATTCCTACAAAGCTACCGTTTTCCCGAAAATAAGACCCAACTGGAAAATAAGCCCTAGCATGATTTTTCAGGATGCTCGTAATATAAGCCCTACCCCTCCCAAAATAAGCCCCAATTAAGACTGCCAGCCAGATAGGTGCAATAGTATCGTATTTCCCCAAAAATAAGACCTAACCAGAAACAAGCCCTAATGCGTTTTTTGGAGCAAAAATTAATATAAGACCTGGTCTTATTTTCAGGGAAGCATGGTATGATCCACAAACTAACTAAACACCCTTCAGCCTAACTAGTATGTTTTAGAAACCCAACTGTTTATTTTATTTATTAAATGTTTATGCCACTCATTTCCTCTACAAGGTGACTCTGGGTGACAAAGAGCTACATTCTTCCTAGTACAACTTGACATAATAACCAGCAAACTGCAAAGCATTTTTGTCAAATATATATATATATATATATATATATATATATATATATATATATATATATATATATATATATATATATATATATATATATATATTACATTACATTACAGGGGAACGGCTGTTTTCCGATTTTTAGGCTTTCCCAAAAACAATTCCTACTGCAGAACTGGGAAAAGATCTGTGACCCGAAGGAAGTCATAAAGTAAAGGTGCCAACAGTTTAATTCGAAGTGAAACAGGTTTCTGCAAAAATCCAAAACCTAGTAAGATTGTTTTTTCTTTTTTTTCTTTCTTTCTTTCTTTCTTTCTTTCTTTCTTTCTTTCTTTTTTTTTTTTGAATGCTTCGACATGAGCATGACAGGTCACATGAGAACCAGCTGGAATAGCTCTTTAACGAGCTGTATAATTTATTTGAGGGGGGAAAAAAATCAAAGGAGGAAAGCGCCTTACTTCCTCTTACCTCATTACACAGTCCCATAAGCATAATAGCAACCTGCAATTTTGCCCTTGAACAAAAAAGAAAAAAGAAAAAAAAAGGATCCCTTTTGAATTCGTCTTAGCTCTTTTTCTGCCTCCCTCCCTCCCTCTTTTAACACCTCTGCAGTTATATAATTGCAATGCACAACTCAATATGGCACCAGGAGATATTTTGCTTTCTGCCACATGAAATGACACAGCACTTTGCTAGCCCAAGCTTTCCGTAAACTGAATAACACTCGGTCCCCTGAAACCCTGCAAAACCTTGAGGTCCGTGGTAACTTCGAACCTCCAAACCCCAAAACAGTGTTACTTCTCCTGCTGTTTTTTTCCAACTGTTAGCCACGTTTTTTTTTTCCAGCCTCTCCGTTCTCACCCAATTAACTTCCCCTTCTCGGATAATTCTGGAACCTCTCCGCTGTTTTCAAACCTCTACAAATTTCCCATTCTGGATTTTTTAAGGAGTAACCTAAAGAAATAGCAAGTGACAATTAAAATTCAGCAGCCTGCACCGAGAACAGAGATGATCAGGAATCTGAACTGAGTATTTAAGGCATCTGCAAATACTTCCGGTCAGCTGAAA
Organism: Arizona elegans; assembly: GCA_022577455.1. Classification (NCBI taxonomy): domain Eukaryota; kingdom Metazoa; phylum Chordata; class Lepidosauria; order Squamata; family Colubridae; genus Arizona; species Arizona elegans. Next base: position 329,397 of record JAKOOJ010000046.1, read on the forward strand.
GGAAGCAACTCGGAAAAGCCTGGAGAATTTCTTATAAGAAAGGGCATTTCCAAGAACTGCCCATTGTTAGCTGAAAGGCCAATTCCAGACGTAGCTCGTTTTATTTGGACTTAAGTTACAAAACTCATCCTGCCTTGCAGGCCCCAAGCAAGGATTTCATTTTAAAGGGACTGTTTTTGAACAATAAAGAGACAATTAGGCGGAGAGGCAAGAGAAGACTACAGCACAGAACGTACGAGGTGGAAGCGTCAGAGGTAACCAAAATCGGAAGTATTTTGCCATTAAACGGCACAATACCACAAAACCCAAACTACCACCCCACTTTTAAGACATTGCTGAAGAACCAATTGAAGGCCAGAATAAATTGAATAAAATATCAGCTGTCTTCTAAACTCAGTCCTCTCTCTCTGCCCGGCATGCTGTTAACTGCACTCCACAACTTCAAAAATCGTCAGCAAAGCATTAAGTCTCCCTCAGGGAATTTCTCCCCCTGAGCCTGCATGGCTGTAGTACAGGTAGTCCTTGACTTACGACCACAATGGAGCCCAACGTTTCCCTTGCAATCCAGAGGCTTGCAAACTGACTCGTCTTTATGACCGTCACAGAGTCCTGTGATCCCCTTTTGTGACCACCTGGCAAAGCAAAGTCAACGGGCAAGCCAGATTCACTTAACAACCGCGTGACTAATTTAACAACCGCAGTCATTCCCTTAACAAATGTGGCAAGGAAAGTCGTAAAACGGAGCAAAACTCAACAAACGCAACATACATTCTGGGCTCAATTGTTGTCATAATTCGAGGACTACCTGTCATTATCACAGTATTTAATAACCAATGTGCCGATACTGGTGTTTAAGTCATTTGTGGTCAGTGAGACTTTAGGACAGAGGCCTTCAAACTTGGCAGCTTTAAGACTTGTGGACTTCAACTCCCAGAATTCTCCAGCCAGCAAAGCTAGCTGGAGAATTCTGGGACTTGAAGTCTACACGTCTTAAAGCTGCCAAGTTTGAAGGCCTCTACTTTAGGAGTTTGACTTTTGTTCCAACTCCACGGCGTTAATTTCCCCCGCATGCAACTTGGGGAGAGGTGCTTTAACAAACCTGTTCCAATCCCTTAAATCATAATAATCCGCAGCCCAGATTACAGTGAGAGACAAAGGAGGACGAATTTTCCCCACACCCTTTTCCAGGTAGCCTAATCTGCGTGATGAATGGAAGCGAGGAAGTGGAAGATGGGAGTTACTCTGAATTAACCACCGCTGAGCTCAAGGATGATTTAATGGTAGGGAATACTGGCTGGAGTTAGGACCAGCTAGGAAAACAAAAACAGAAAGCTCAAACTTGGGGGAATAAAACAGAAAGCTGAAAGGCATCGTGTGGGAGAAAGAAAGTAAAGATGGCAGAGAGACTCAGTTTCCTGCCCGAGAGATGAAGGAGGGCAGATCCCAAATCTGGCTGCAACCAGTCTTGGAGAGGCAAAATTACATCTGTTCTTTACTTACTAATTTCTACAGAGACACAACAGCAGATGTGGCATCCCTGCTTCCTACCTAAAATTGGGACTTTTAAGCAAATGTGCATTTGCCTGGGCTGGAAAAGAGCAATCCTGTCTGCTCCAGTCAGGGCATGAGCCCCTCTTAAAGTTTTAGGGGTTTCTCTTCAGAGCTTAGCTACCTATCCTGATAGGACCACCCCCCCCACGCTTCTCAACTCCAGCCCCCATCAGCCCATCCGACTCCCCAACCCATAACTTTCCTTCCTGGACCAGTCCACAGGGCTGGTAACCCCCTTTCCAAGACACCCCAAACAAACCCCTATTTCCCCCTCCAGAACAGCCGCCATGCTCCCCAATCTGTCCCCTGGTCAGGGATGATGGGACTGGGAGTCCATCCCCCTACCCCACCCCCGTGATGGATGGATCCCCCTCGCAGGAGGGGGACCAGGCCTTACTGTCCACCTCTGCCTTCACAGGTGCAACCAACTCCAGCATCTCTCCTGACTTCGATCCCCATCCTCCTCCTCTTTCTTCTGGTGGCTCTTCTCATTCAAGGGCCAAAGGGGGTGGGGATTATTATTCCTTCTGGTGACTAATTATTAATGACCAGAAGTTATGTTTTTTTTATTACTATTAAGATCTAATCTTCAATTTGATTCAGAGTCCGGAACTGGTAAAAACTTAACAGTTCAAGTCCTAAAGTCTCGAGGACCTAAGAGCTGTTAAGGTAAACGACTGAATATATATCCTTATTATCATTAGTATATTTAATCTTCAATTCGATTCACAGTCTGAGGCTGGCAAAAACTTAACAGTTCAAGTCCTAACCAAGGACCTAAGAGCTATTAAGGTAACGTCTAAATATTTAAGGTAGTTTTGGCAAAGTCAGAATATTCAGGTCCAATCAGTTCAAAATTTCCCTGTATCTAGGCAGCCCTTTTAGGTATTGCTCCAAGGGCTCCTATTACTATTGATACAAACCATTGGGCTCTTTCTCCACCAGCGCTCAACTTCAACCTGCAGTTTGCGGTATTTCGTTATTTTTTTCCCCCTAGTCATTTCTCTTCAATTCATGCATCACCTGGTATTGCAATATACATCCGAACTAGACAGTCTTGTTTCTCTGTGTCATAGAATAATATATGTGGGTATATGCAAAATTGTTGTGTTTTATTTATGTATGTATTCATTCTGTCATGGTTACGTACTGTACATTGGAGGTGCTGACCCTTTGAGAGCTGTATGCAACGAAATTTCATTTTAATGTATGCCGATTAGTGTACATTCAAAGGGACAATAAAGTTATTTTTATTCTATTCTACTCTATTCTCTATATCAGGGGTCGCCAACCTTTCAGACCTCAGGGACCACTAAAATTCATAATTTTAAATCCCGCGGGCCACTAATGTGAATCTTTTAAAAAGATCAATAGTATTTAGTGCAATACAAAATATGCAAATAATTTTTCTGCAGACCACCAAAATTTTCTGGTGGAACACCAGTGGTCCACGGACCACCGGTTGGTGACCGCTGCTCTATCTTGTCTTCTGTATTCTCTTCTATTCTCTATATTGTCTTCTATAGTCTATATTCTCTATATTGTATTCTGTATTCTCTTCTATTCTCTATATTCTCTTCTGTAGCCTATATTCTATTCTCTATTTTTTCTTCTCTATTCTCTATTCTCTCTATTGTCTTCTATATTGTCTTCTATTCTCTATATTGTCTTCTCTATTCTCTTCTATTCTCTATATTATCTTCTATATTTTATTCTCTATATTGTATTCTATATTCTGTTCTCTATATTGACTTATATATTGTCTTCTCTCTATTCTCTTCTATTCTCTATCTTGTCTTCTATAGTTTATATTCTCTATATTGTATTCTGTATTCTATTCTCTATATTGTCGTCTATATTCTCTTCTCTATATTGTATTCTATATTCTCTGTTCTCTATATTGACTTATATAGTCCCCTCTTTATTCTCTTCTATTCTCTATATTGTATTCTATAATCTATATTCTTTTCTCTCTATATTGTATTCCATATTCTCTATTCTCTATATTCTCTTCTGTAGCCTATATTCTATTCTCTATTTTGTCTTCTATATTCTCTATTCTTTCTATTGTCTTCTATTCTCTCTATTGTCTTCTCTATTCTCTTCTATTCTCTATATTCTCTTCTATATTTTATTCTCTATATTGTATTCTATATTCTGTTCTCTATATTGACTTATATATTGTCTTCTCTCTATTCTCTTCTATTCTCTATATTGTATTTTATATTCTCTTCTATTCTCTATATTCTCTTCTATTCTCTATATTGTATTCTATATTCTCTTCTATTCACTCTATTCTCTTCTATTCTCTATATTGTATTCTGTATTCTCTTCTATTCTCTATGTTGTCTTCTATATTTTATTCTCTATATTGTATTCTATATTCTGTTCTCTATATTGACTTATATATTGTCTTCTCTCTATTCTCTTCTATTCTCTATATTGTATTTTATATTCTCTTCTATTCTCTATATTCTCTTCTATTCTCTATATTGTATTTTATATTCTCTTCTATTCTCTATATTCTCTTCTATTCTCTATATTGTATTCTATATTCTCTTCTATTCTCTATGTTGTCTTCTCTATAGCCTATTCTACTGTGTCAATGAACCAGACTTCTTCTTCTTCCTCCATCCTCCTCCTCCTCCCCCCCATCCACCTGGGGGGGGTGATTTAAGATCCCCCTTAATGGGCCAGAAGGGCTCCTTCTCACCCCCCACCCCCCACCTCAGCAGCCCTCTCCCTCCCAGAGACCACAGACTCGCCCCCCCCATCTTCCCCTCCCCCCCCATCGCAGGCCCGCGCGGCCTCCCCAACCAACCAACCCCCTCCCCTCCCCTCCCCCCCCCGTCGTCAGGCCCGCTAAAGCTCACCCGGCAGCGTCGTCGGCGACTCCCGGCCATGGCGCGGCGGCCCTCCGGTCCCGGCGACGGCTAGGCAGCCCCTGCGGGTCCTCCGTGGCGGCCGTGGTGGTGGTGGCGGCGGCGGCGGCCGCTCTTCTCGCTGCCCGCCCAGCCTCCGCCTCCCTCACAAGCCAAACAACATGGCGGCCGGGGCCACACGCCGGGGGCGGGCGAGGGGCGGGGCGCGAGCGCAGGGGAGGGGAGGGGCCGCCGAGCGGGTGGGCGGGGCGCGTCTGGCCCGTCCTGGCGAATGGGAGCGCAGGGGGAGGGGGGGTGGGCGTGGCCTGCTTCGGGACTCTATTCCGTATTATGAAGTTGGATGCGTTCGGAAGAGAGGGACGGAGCGGGGAAAGGGACCTCGGAAGTCATCTAGTCCAGCCCCCCGCTCAAGCAGAAGGGAAGGGAAGGGAAGGGAAGGGACCTTGGAGGTCATTTAGTCCAGCCCCCTGCTCAAGCAGGAGAAGGGAAGGGAAGGGAAGGGAAGGGAAGAGAAGAGAAGAGCTGGAAGGGACCTTGGAGGTTATCTAGTCCAGCTCCCTGCTCAAGCAGAAGAGAAGGGAAGGGAAGGGAAGGGAAGGGAAGGGAAGGGAAGGGAAGGGAAGGGAAGGGAAGAGCTGGAAGGGACCTTGGAGGTCATCTAGTCCAGCCCCCTGCTCAAGCAGAAGGGAAGGGAAGAGAAGGTGGGAAGGGAAGGGAAGAGCTGGAAGGGAAGGGAAGGGAAGAGAAGAGAAGGGAAGAGAAGAGCTGGAAGGGATCTTGGAGGTCATCTAGTCCAGCCCCCTGCTCAAGCAGAAGGGAAGGGAAGGGAAGAGAAGAGAAGAGCTGGAAGGGACCTTGGAGGTTATCTAGTCCAGCTCCCTGCTCAAGCAGAAGGGAAGAGGAAGGGAAGGGAAAGGAAGGGAAGGGAAGGGAAGGGAAGGGAAGGGAAGGGAAGGGAAGGGAAGGGAAGAGAAGAGAAGAGAAGAGAAGAGAAGAGAAGAGAAGAGAAGAGCTGGAAGGGACCTTGGAGGTCATCTAGTCCAGCCCCCTGCTCAAGCAGGAGAAGGGAAGGGAAGGGAAGAGAAGAGCTGAAAGGGACCTTGGAGGTCATCTAGTCCAGCCCCCCCTGCTCAAGCAGGAGAGACCGTATACCGTTTAAGTCAAGCCACTGTCCGAGTCTCTTCTTGAAAGTCACATTTTTTTTCATGCTTTTAACTTCAGTCACTAAAGGAACGGTTGCAAATCAAGGACTAGCCATGCCTATGAGAATGCGTCTCTTTCTTTTAAAAAAATTTTTTTATTAAAGACTTTTTTTAAAAAACGAAACCAGAAATTTTTATAATTTTCTTCTTTGCAACATTTTCGCATCATTTCTTACATATCCATTGTTCTCCCCTTGCTTCGATTTACTGTTTATACGTAACGATTCTAAATAACAAAGGACTCAATTTCGATCGTACATTCTGTGCCAGTTCTATTTCCGCTTGTTTGTGGAAAAACAAGAAAATGAAAAAAAAAAAAAAAACGAAACAATCCTAAATCGCTTTTTTTCATGCTGTTTTGAACGGTTGCAAATCAAAGGCTAGCCATGCAAAATGGGAATGCGTCTTTCAATCTGCTATCGGAGCTGTGCCTCCGATACGATTCCTTAGCCTGGGCTCGCCCTACTCGTTCAGGCCGGCTATTGGTGCCCCTTGGAAAGGAAGGCTTGTCAAAAGAGGCTTTCTGGCTGGACTCCGGGACTTCCTGACCAATAATGTTTTTTCCAAGCTGAATTCTTGGCTCCGCTTTCGGCTCTTGACAAGCTCACAGCTAAGCCGGACAAACGATCCCCCTTCAGGATATCTGATTTATGGAAGCAGTCCTGAAACGGCCTGGGTCAAGGCGGAAAGATTTATCAGGGAGAGGTAGGTTTGCAGCAATAAACAGACAGCCGCCTTAAAGCCAGAAAGGGGGTTTCTTCGTGCAAATCCTGGCCATGAATTAGCGGTGCACCACGACTGCAAAGGTATGTGTCTGATTAGGAGGTCGAGGAAAACTTCTTTTGAAAGATCCCGGGACTGAGGTCGATTAAGGTAAAGTCCCTCTCATCAATTCCACAATAGTTGAGCAACAAAGATGATTAGGAAGCTAATTAGGTTCAGGCCGGTTTGCAAGAACCGGTAGTAAAAACCAGCGGGAGGCTCCGCCCACTGACGTAGACGTCATCATAGGTCATCTGCGCATGTGCAGAAGCAGGCGTGATGTGAACCGGTAGTAAAAGTAAGTAGAACCCACCCCTGGCTAAAACATATAAAGAACGGTGGCTGGAACTGGGGATGTCTAATTTAATGAAAAGGAGGGCTGGGGGGTGACATGATAGCATGTCTTCCAATATTTGGGGGGGCTGCCACAAAGAAGAGGGGGTCAACCTGCCCTCCAAGGCAGGAGAAGAAGCAACGGATGGAAACTGATCAAGGAGAGAAGCAACCTAGACCTAAAGGAGAAATTTCCTAATAATGAGAACATGTAACCAGTGGAACAACTTGCCTCCAGAAGTTGTGAATGCTCCAACACTGGAAGTTTTTAAGAAGATGTTGGATAACCATTTTGTCTGAAGTGGTGTAGGGTTTCCTGCCTAAGCAGGAGGTTGGACTAGAAGACCTCCAAGTGGTGTGGCCCACCAGTGGCCAGCGGAGCTGGCAGCAGATTCGGACAGTGAGGAGGTTGGGGAGGAACATGGGCCAGTCCTGGAGTCTGGGGAAGGCTCGGATGAGGGCTCTGCGTCGGAGGCAGAGGGGGAGGCCAGGGCCGGATGCCACTTATCAGCTGCCTCCGGAGTCGGACATCAGTGGGGCAGAAAAACAGTTGGAGCCTGTTCCTGGTGTGCGCCCGCACAGAGTTGCCAGACGAACAGCTAAAGAACAAGGGTCGACTCAGGAGTAAGGCCACAGGTGGACGATGAATGGCTCCTCCCAGAGGGAATAAAAGAGGAGCGAAAGGGGAGTGGAGTTTGCAGGAGGCAATTAATTCATTCCTGCATTCTTGCCAAGTATTGCAGACATCGGCCTGGCCGCTCTCCAAGCCTGATAAAGGCCGGTAATTGTGAACTATCTTGAAAGACTGCGGGAGAGGAAAGACTTTGCTGGAAAGGAATTCACTGTCAATTAAATAAAAGGGGTTTATCGGGACGAGGACTCTGTGCTGCTGGGGAAGCCTAGGTCAGAACATCAAGGTTCCTTCCAAATCTATTCTATCCTAAATAAGTAAAAATCAAGGACTGCCCGTCTGGAAGGAAGGTGCGGGAGGGAAGGAAGGAAGGAAGGAAGGGGAGCCGGGGAAGTGACACACATCCTGAGTTGCAGAACCAATGGAGTAGGCAGGTAAATCAGTTTAGGCAGCTGAAAGTAAACCGTGGGAGCTGTTATCCTCCTTGGTGTGGATGACTTCATGGTTATCACTTCCCCATCTTTTCAATTTTCAAAGGACTTACTTCATACTTCAACATGCCGGGCAGTGTGCCATGCACGCCATTCACCTTAGCCCTCTTGATGATGAGGATGCTGTACGTAGGAAGGTCCCTTTCCTGAATTCTCCTTTCTCCCGTTCCCTGGATGCTAAGAGAGCAGAATAAGCCCACCTATACGGAGCCATGTAAAGGGACGCGGTGGCTCAGTGGCTAAGACGCCGAGCTTGTCGATCGAAAGGTCGGCAGTTCGGCGGTTCGAATTCTAGTGCTGCGTAATGGGGTGAGCTCCTGTTACTTGTCCCAGCTTCTGACAACCTAGCAGTTTGAAAGCATGTAAAAAAAAATGCAAGTAGAAAAATAGGAACCCCCTTTGGTGGGAAGGGAACAGCATTCCGTGCGCCTCTGATGTTTAGTCATGCCAGCCACATGACTACGGAGACGTCTTCAAACAGTGCTGGCTCTTCGGCTTTGAAACGGAGATGAGCACTGCCCCCTAGAGTCAGGAACGACTAGTCCAGGGGTCTGCAACCTTAAACACTCAAAGAGCCATTTGGACCCGTTTCCTACAGAAAAGAAAACACCGGGAGCCACAAAACCCTTCCCGTGCCTGACTATTTCTTGAGCGGCCACAAAACTACCATATGTACTTGAATTAAACGTTCTGTTTTCTTCTGAAACTTTTCTTTTCTTGGATTTATCTATGGTATCTATATAAACTTTTTATTCTCCCAGGCTTTTTTTTTTTTTTAATTATGGCTATCCTATTTTGAATCTCGGCAGATTGCAACATCGACCGGATTCTCATTGGTGATGATGAGATATTAAACGGGATCAGAGCTGGTTAGAAGTTGATGGGAACCCTCCGGAAAATACCAGGGTAGGACTGGGAAGCCCAAACAACACCCCGACGACAATATTTCTGCATCATTGCCAAAAAGACTGCATGGACATGCTTGAACACAACTTGAAATTGACATGACATTTACCATTTTTTTTTTATCCTGGATTGACGGAGTGCCCGTCCCTGTTCTTTGATCTGATGCCTAACTCGATTGCTAATTGGTTTCCCTTTGAAGGTTTATTGAAAAAAAAAAATAATGCTGGCGTTTACTCCCAAGTTATGTGCATGAGAGCAAGATGGAACTTATTCCCTATTATACTGCATGGTTAATGTTGGCTTTATTTATTCATTAATCCCATTTACAGACTGCTGCGGTGTGAAAGGATTCCCAGCAGTTCACAAAGACAATCATATACAATACGGAATAAAAATACACAAAACATCCCACAGTCCAGCAAAATAAGCTGTACGTTACCAATTATATATCCAACACCGATTTGTATCCTCGGTCAAGAAAGTATCACAGCCAAGATACCCTACAGAATAACCGAGAGTTGGAAAGGACCTTGAGAGGTCTTCTAGGCCAACTCCTTGCAGAAGCAAGAGGCCCTACACCAGTGATGGCGAATCTTTTAGAGACCGAGCGCCCAACCTGCAACCCAAAACCCACTTATTTATCACAAAGTGCCAACACGGCAATTTAATCTAAATACTGAGGTTTTAGTTTAGAAAAAACAACTCATACATTAACACTTTTTGTCTTAAAAGAAAAGCACAATAACAGAGTTTCCAATGATACAAACAATTTTCGATATTTACAATTTCGGGCCCAGCGCAGGGGTGAAATCCAGCAGGTTCTGACAGGTTCTGGAGAACTGGTAGTGGACATTTTGAGCAGTTTGGAGAACCGGCAAATACCACCTGTAGCTGGCCCCCAGAGTGGGGTGGGAATGGAGATTTTGCAATATCTTTCCCCCAGGAATGGGGAGGGAATGGGGATTTTGCAGTATACTTCCCTGGAGTGGGGAGGGAATGGAGATTTTGCAATATCTTTCCCCCAGGAATGGGGAGGGAATGGGGATTTGTAGTATCCTTCCCCCAAGTCGGGAGGGAATGGAGATTTTGCAGTATCCTTCTCCTGGAGTGGGGAGGGAATGGGGATTTTGCAGTATCCTTCCCCTGCCACGCCCACTAAGCCACATCAAGCCCACCAAGCCACGGCCACAGAACTGGTAGTAAAAAAAATTGGATTTCACCATTATGTTTTTACATTTCTGAACTGTCCATCTCCCTCAAAGAGGGAACCTTGCTGATGGCAGCTCTGTCACTGAATACATTTGGGCAATATTGAGGATTTGAACCCCAAAATCAAACACAGCCTTCCCACTCATCTTTCTAGCAATTGTATGGCCCACTTCACCTATTCTTAAGACACCAAATATTCCTGGTTGCAATGCTCTGTCTACAAGATAGAAGTAATTGTCGACTGTCAAAGAAGTCTATTGCATAACACAATCAGGTGAATATTTTCAGGTCCAAGGAGCAGTCGAGATAGGAGCCAATTTGCTCTTTCAGCCTTCCTGCCCTCCTTCCTGAAGTGTGGCTTCAACGAGCAACCTGGGAACTCTTAAAATTCACCGCTCTTTAGAAAGCGGCTGAAGACAAGAGAAGGAACAGGAAGGAAAGCACAAACTGGATTGCACCAAGATGACTCAAATCATTGCAAGAACTGATTTCAAAACACTTTCAAAAAAAAAAAAAGCCCAGAGCGAGGAGCAAAAGACCCAAAAGTTCTGGTTCTGTTAAAAGCATTTCTGCAAAGAGAGATATGGCCATGCTGGATAGGAAACAAAACAAGGTTAAGGAACGATCCTGTTTGCGAGATGCAGGGAAGTTCTGGTTGCTGGATCGGGTGGTATCTATTGGGGCTTCAGAAAAAAAAACAAGAAACTCTTTCACAAGTTAAAAGTAAGGCTTTTCAGCTACTGTATTTGTACTTTTCTGCTGGTTGGCACATTTGGAATTTTGAGAATATGTCCTCTAGGCACAAGAACAGTTTTTTCCCCGAATGCCATCACTCTGCTAAACAAATAACTCCCTCAACACTGTCAAACTATTCACTAAGTCTGCACGACCATTAATTCTATTCTATTCTATTCTATTCTATTCTATTCTATTCTATTCTATTCTATTCTATTCTATTCTTCTCTACTCTACTCTACTCTACTCTACTCCATTCCATTCCATCTTGTGTGGCTCATGTGCTAACCCCAAAGCACTCATGGTACTGGACTACACAGAGTTGTGTGTATTTTTGTGCTTTGTTCCCTCTGCTTTTTGAAATTGTCATTGTTTTTAAAGCCAAAAAAACACCCAAGTATAATTCGAAACTAACGTTGAGAAAGTATGACTTCACAGAAAGACTAGTGGAAGCTTGGAAGCAACTTCCAGCAGAGGTAAGTGGGCTCAATTGTCAGTCACCGAGTTTAAATGAGCATGCCCATCATCTGACAAAAATTAAAAATAAAAGTAATAAAATATAAAATAGTTAAAAATAATTAATTACAAAGAAAAAAAAAACCCCAAAATAAACTCAAAGAGGAGACTCCATGGATCACTAATTCTTTTTTTCTTCTCTATAATTAAAACGAATCATAGTAGGCTATACAAAGTGGTACAATTGATCCCCAGGACAATACAATAATAGAGTTGGAACAGACCTTGGAGGTCTTCTAATCCAACCCCCTGCTCAGGCAGGAAGCTCTATACCATTTCAGACAAATGGTTGTCCAATCTCTTCTTAAAAACTTCCAGTGTTGGAGCATTTACAACTTCTGGAGGCAAGTTGTTCCACTGATTAATTGTTCTCACTGTCAGGAAATTTCTCCTTAGTTCTAAATTGCTTCTCTCCTTGGTTAGTTTCCATCCATTGTTTCTTGTCCTGCCCTCAGGTCCTTTGGAGAATAGCTGGATTCCCTCTTCTTTGTGTGTTCAAATATTGGAATCCCTTCTTGCTGCACAAGATATTCCCTACCATCGCTTTCTTTATTCCTATCAGTGGTGGGTTTCAAATTTTTTTACTACCGGTTCTGTGGGTGTGGCTTGGTGGGCGTGACAGGGGAAGGTTACTGCAAAATCCCCATTTCTTCCCGATCAGCTGGGAATCGGGAGGCAGAGAATAGATGGGGCAGAGCCATTCAGAGGTGGTATTTGCCCGTTCTCCGAACTACTCAAAATTTCCGCTACCGGTTCTCCAGAACTGGTCAGAACCTGCTGAAACCCACCTCTGATTCATATATACACCCATAAACACAACTTTCACCACTGGTATAGTCTTATTGCAAAACCAGGGGCATGCCAGAAAATGCAACCCCCACCTCCACCACACATACCTGTGTAATGAAAAAGGACCAACAAACTATGCAGCCCTAAAGCTGCGGCACTGTTAATTTCCTTCCCCTTGGGAGTCACTGGAAAAGAAACCTTCACAAAAACAACCTTTGCCTTTGGCCAATGGTTTCCCTCCAGACTCCCCTACCCCGGCTGGCAAAAGCCCGGCTAGCCATGGAAAAGCTTCTGTAATTCCATGGAATTTGTCCCCCACCATTAGTGAATGTGTTGTTTTATAACCTTGCTTGCCAGTTGAAATGTACAGTTCGACTTGTTTATGCTTTCCAGGTTCCCTGACCTACTTTGTGGAAAGGAGGAGAAGAAAAAAAAAAAAGGGACAAAGCCTCACAATGACTCACAACCCTTCTGCTCTGCCAGCGTTTCTTTTTGTCATTTCCCTTGAAAATAAAAGTAAGAGGAACAGGAGAAGCGAGCCAACTTCCATGGTGGCTTCTGTGCATTCAGGAACGGAGGTCATCTTTTGACTCCAGCCGAGGTTGGCCGAAACAGGAGAGACTGAGCATCTTCCTGCACCAGACAGAAAATAAAGTTTATATCTTAAAATTATGGAAATGGGTCTTACGGACTCTTCTGACACTTGAAATGGCCTAGAAAGTTTGAATGTTTTTTTGGGAGGGGGGGGGCTCTTTTCTTTAGCAGATAATGCATAAATAAAATGCCGGCTTTAAATCTACCGTTCTGTGTTTCTGCTCTTGACAATTCTTTGGAAGGAAAATGTCGCTTTGTACCCTGTTGCCGGCTGTGCCAGGAAGTTTCTCCCAACACTTAAAATAGAGCCAAGGCTGGTGGCATACGTCTGTCAAACTTGCCCCATCGAGGCATTATCTGAAGCATTCGCTGCAGAGCGTGACTAACAGAATTGCCATTTGTCGTGCCCTAAAAACTTCCCAAAACCTATCCGTCCTCAAGAAGAGATTTTATATCAATTGCACTCATTTCTTTAAACGCTATTACAATTCTGGCCAAGTCTCATTCATGCCCAAATATGAGATGCGTGAACATCTCTCTTCTAAAATATTTGGTTAAGTGTTCTTTTGGAACAATTATATAATGGTTCTGTGCCATTTCTTGGGGCAAGCTAGCCACACTGGGTTCAAATTATTAGTATTTCATCATCATCATCATCATCATCATGGTCAAGAACAAGTACTACAAACTAATGCCATGAAAACAAAGATACAAAAATCCACCAACAATCCAAACTGCCGATTTTGCAACAACAAAGTCTCCAACCCCCGGTCTCTGGACTGGCACTTGACCATGTGGCATGCCAGAAACCGGTCCACAAAAGCAAGCAAAGCCCCATCCTAGGGATGCAGGCAGCAAATGAAACCAGGACCCCTCCGATCTGTGGAAAAACCTCTCTCCATGGAACCAGTCTCTGGTGACCCAAACTTTGGGGGCCGCTGTCTTAGAGCACAGAATGATGAGAGAGGATGATTGTGGTCTGCTTTTCACACACACACACACACATACAAAAAGGCAACGTGCCCTGCCCTCAGTTCTCAAAACTTTCCCAACACTCCACAAACCATCAACGCTCAAAATGTCCTCACCATTTTCGAATTCCAGACCTCCTGCTGAAGTTAGTAAGTTCTGAGAGGGCAGCCTTTTAAGAACCTGAAAAATAATAAAATAATAGAACGTCAAGTTTTATGCCCTACAAACTCCATCATGTTTGCGTTTTTGTACAATAGACTGATACAAGAAACTACACCAGTGACAATAGCAGATCAATCAAGAAATCAATCAAGGCTTGTCTGTTCAATGTTGTCTAAAAGTGAGAATTAAGCGAGAATCAAATTATTTAGAAGATGTGATAGAGGTATCCTTAAGGTAGTAATGATCCCATTTTTTAAAGTGGGAGACCAGTCCTTTCCCGAGTTTAGGCACACCAATGTTCTTGACAAAGTCCAGGATGCAAAATATCCAACAATAGAACTGAAGAAGCTTCTTGGATAAGAAGCAAAACATTTTCAAGGAAACAATTAAGAAAATTGCTGCTTGCAATTACTGCAAGTTCAAATCTCACCAGGCTCAAGGTTGACTCAGCCTTCCATCCTTTCAAAGGTAGGTAAAATGAGGAGCCAGATTGTGGGGGCAATAAGCTGACTTTGTATAAATATACAAAAGTATGAAGGCTATTGCTTAACGCATTGTAAGCTGCCCTGAGTCTCTGGAGAAGGGCGGCATATAAATTAAAAGCAAAAAAAAAAAAAAAAAAATCCAGTTGCCTTTTGGAAAAGCATCTTTGGGATATCAAAGAATAGGGGAACTTACACTCATCCTTTTTTCTAATATACTAAGGTTTAACTCGCGACACAATCTTCTCTACCAATAAATCTTCAGAGGAGCAGAAATACTTGTCTTTTTGATTGTTCATGGCATAATACATTTTATAGTTTTGCATTCAGCGAGAGCCTGCTCCATGCTGAAGTACTAAAAATAAGTTTTCCTGTACTATTCATTACTTTTTTTTCTTTTCTATTCATATGAGACAAAATTAGGATTTACACCAGTTGGTTAAATTATGTTTTAAAGTGCACACATTACACTGGATCATAAAATAGCCAAGTGGGATGGGTTTGCAGGTAAATCTCAGAAAAACTAATTGAAGTTCAAAGTTAATGAGTAGGTACCGGTATTAAGGCAGTCACTAGATTTGCAACTTTAGGATTAAGACTAGTTTAAGCATCTTGTGGTGAATTAGCTTTACTGTTTTCATTATTACTTTAATCCATCCGGAAAACTTTGTTTTCCCATTGTATATGTGTTTTATGTCGGGAGGGTATAAAAATGGTGAAGAAGCCACCCAGCCAGCTTAGCTTGGAGAATATGGAGCTTTAGTACTAGATGATTACTTGAAATTGAAAATTAAACCAGCCATCTCCACATTGGTATCCATATGACTTGAGATAATTAGATGGGAAATTGGAAATGGGGAAATTGTAATTAGAAATGTCTAGCAAGCAGCTTGAATTAAAGAAAAACCAAGCCAGCAGAGTGAGCAAGTTTAGCCAGACATGTTCTTAAAAGGAGAAGGCGCATAAAACTCCAACACGTACAATTCCTGTGGGGAATTTGCTCTTGATGCTGCCCAAAGATAAATAAAGTGTTGAAATGAGTGAACCTGACTTTCTGGTTTGGGGACTCTTTAGTCACAAAGTGTGTTTTAAATATGGGAGACAGAAACATTGTTTTTTTATTTCCTCTGTAACTTTGTTTTTTTATCTCATTGTTTTGCCTACTTGCAAAGGAAGAGGAGATTATTTGGAAAGATGGTTTGACGTAGCTCAACTAACGGAGAATGCTATTTATTATATAATTAGTAATCCTGTATCTGCATGTATTTGTATATTTACCTACATGGATGTTGTATGTAGATTGATCTAACTGTCCATATAAATGTACATCTACATACAATATACAACATACAAGATAAAATATTATAATTATATTATGTACTACTGCATCTAGTAGCTCAAGCAGGAAAACATATACCATTTTAGTAATAATAATATAATAATAATAATAATAATAATAATAATAATAATAATAATAAATAATAGCAACCTATATCAACCATTAGCACCAGTCAATGGTATTTGTGATGCATTTTTGAATGTTCAGTTGACTGAATTTCATATTGAATGAATAATAGTTTATAATAAACAATAAAAATAAATATAAATATAATAATATAAATATTAATGTTAATATTAATAAAAAAAATAAAAACAACTATAACATCATAAAATAGCCCCCCCCAAAAGCTCCCCCCGTAACTAAGCAACCGGGGTCGCCTCGGAAGGACTGACGGCCTTCTCGACCCGGAAGTGCTTTTCCCAGCACCGGAAGTGAGAGGCCGACAGGACTTTATCACCGAGGCGGGTTGCCAGGTAATTGCGGGATGTTTCTCGAGTGCCCCGGCGGGAAGAAAAGAGAACCGGCGGGAAAAAAAACTAAAGGGCTCCGGAGGGCCTCGGTGGCGCGGCCAGCGTGTCCTTGTCTCTCTCCCGGGCCGGGCTTCCATGACTCCGGACTCGGCCTGGAGTGGGTAGACGAAGCTGGAGGCAGAAGACCCGGATGTAGGGCGGGGCCTGCTGTGACGTGACGTGGCTGAGCCTGCGCGGTGACGTCACGGCTCAGGAAGGGGATTGGTTGGCTACGGGAGAGGGCGTGGTCCGGGCGTGGCTAACGGGCGGAGGTGGTGGGGGTGAATGCCAGCTGGCGCTTCCTTCGTCGGTCTTGCAGGGTTGTTGTGTAGCGGAGACCTGTTGGAGAAGGTGACGTGGTTTACTCGCTCTGCTCCTCTGGGGAGGGAGGGGGGATTATGAAATTGTGAACTTTTGAAGGGCAGTTAGAGGAGGGGAGGGCTTCCTAGGACTACAGTTCCCATGATTGAAGGCAGGGACTACAGTACCCATCTTCCTCTGAAGCTGAGCCAGCCAGGGCAACACAGAGCAAAACCTGGACTGAGAGACGACTTTTTGCCTTGGATATAAAGGTCAATCCAAATACAGGTAGTCCTCAACTTACGGCGACCGTTCCAAGTTTCAACGGCACTGAAAAATGTGACTCATGACTATTTTTTTCCCCCCCACAGTTATGACTTTTGGAGCATCCCCACGGTCAACATTCAGAGGCTTGGCAGCTGACTCACATTTACGACGTGTCCCGGGGTCACACGATTCCCTTCTTGACCAGCAAAGCCAATGGGGAGAGCCTGGTTCATTTAACAACCATGTGACAACTCCAGCGGTTCACTTAACAAAGGTGGCAAGAAGAGTTGTAAAACAGAGCAAAACGTCGCTTAACAAATGTCTCCCTTCGCGACATGAATTCTGGGCTCAGTTGTGGTCGTAATTCACCAACTGCTGTGATTCACTTAACCACGGTGGCAAGACAAGTCGTAAAATGGGGCAAAAGTCACTTAATGGGGGTTGTACATCAAGTTACGACCACAATGGAGACGAGAATTTGTCGCTAAGTGAGAAATTGGTTGAGTTTTGCCCCATTTTAGCAATGGCAATAGCACTTAGACTTATCTACCACTTCATAGTGCTTTTACAGCCCTCTCTAAGCGGTTTACAGAATCAGCCTCTTGCCCTCCAACAATCCTCATTTTACGACTTTTCTTGCCACGTTTGTTAAGTGAATCCCTGTGGTTGTTAAATTAGTCACACGGTTCTTAAGTGAATCCGGCTTCCCCGTTTTCTTGTCTTGTCTTTCTGGAAGGGCTCAAAAGGGGATCGCGTGACCCCTGGGACACAGCGACGGTCATAAATGTGAGTCAGTTGTCAAGCATCCGAATGTAAATCATGCAACCACGGGGATGCTGGAACGGTCATAAGTGGGGGAAATGGTCATTCTGGGAGTTGAAGTCCACACATTTTCAAACTGCCATGATTGAGAAATACTGCTATACTGTCTGTGTCTGTCTGTCTCTTTCTCTCTCTCGCTCTCTCTGTCTCTCTCTCTTTCTCTCTCTCTCTCTCTCTCTATATATATATATATATACCAAATTTATATTTGCTGATAAAGAAATAAAGAGAGAATAGTGTAGATCTATTTCAAGCTATTTAGCTCTCATCAGCTAGCCATATCCTTACTCAGATTTGAATTTGGGCTGCCTGCTTATTAGGCAGTTGTATTAACCTCTGAGCTACAAGTTCTCCTCCCTTTATCAATTTGAGCCAGGGGAGAGATTAAGTGTTTTTCTGTCGAAGCACCTGGTCTGCTGGATTGGAACTGAAAGGCGAAAGGGAAGCAGGATGCTCCCTCCCATATTGGGGTAGACCAGGTGCTTTGACAGAAAAACACTATATATGTGTGTGTGTATGTATGTAATGTATGTAAGATGTATGATGTGTACACATGTATGATGTGTACACAGCAGACAACACAAAATGTCTGATAAAGCCTGGAAAGTGGTGATTTTAGATGTCACCCAACTATGGCAATACAAACATCTTGATTTACGTAGGAAAAACCCTGGCTAGAACAGTAATGCACATATAAACCTACAAATAAAAAAACAATATACATACACACACACACACACACACACACACACACACACACAGACATATACCCACACACTACTATACTAATACAATACAATACAATACAATACAATACAATACAATACAATGCAAGCTATGCTATACTACCCTGATTCTCCCCAAAATAAGACATCCCCTGATAATAAGCCCAATCGGGCATTTGAGCGCATGACAATAAGGCCAAGCGCTTATTTCAGGGTTCAAAAAAATATAAGACAGGGTCTTATTTTCGGGGAAACACGGTATACTAATACTATACTATACTATACTATGCTCTATTTTGCTCTGCTCTGATCTACTGTGATGGTTGACCTTCCGCTCTAAGCTTCGTGCCAAAACTCCTTGAGAATTTTATTTTTCTCTCACATTCTTTGTTTGTACAAAAACAGTTTGGAGTCTCTAGGCGTGGTCCCTTTACCGGGATCGACCTGGGTTTTGGGTTGTGAATTCCTGATGTGACCTTGTGTGTATATGTCTTTTCAGGCGAAAAGAGCCCGGAGCCATGCCAGCTTTGCCTCTGGATGAACTCCAGTTTACAGAAAAAGATTCACTGACCGGGAAGATCAAAACTTTACCAGCGCTGGTAAGCGGAGTTTAAAAGCCGTTGCTCAGCTGTTCGGTGGCTTCTATGGGCCTCTTTGTGATTGAAGCCTATTTATTTATTTATTTATTTATTTATTTATTATATTTCTATACCGCCTTTCTTCCGTAGGACTCAAGGCAGTGTACAGTCAAGAAAAATATAGATACACAAACATCATAAAATTGCTAATTAAAATTATTATTATAACATAGTTTGGCCCAATTAAATAGAACCTAAAAATAGATAACATTTTAAAAACATTCACATGTTCATATGTTTAGCCTCGCCTATTGGAACATCAGGGTTTTGAGGGCACGGCGGAAAGCACGGAGATCAGGGATATTTCGTATCTCGGGGCAGTTCATTCCAAAGGGTTGGAGCCCTCACAGAGAAGGCCCTCCCCCTGGGAGTCGCCAGTCGGCATAATTTGACTGACAGTACCCTGAGTAGTCCCTCTCTGTGAGAACGAACTGGTCGGTGGGAGGCTATTGGTGGCAAAAGACGGTCTCGTAGGTACCCAGGTCCTAAGCCATGGAGCACTTTAAAGGTGATAACTCACACCTTGAATCGCACCTGAAAAACCACTGGGAGCCAGTGTAGTTCACGTAGGAAAGGTGTTACATGGGCACAACGAGCTGTGCCCATAATCACCCGCACGGCTACATTCTGGACCAGTTGGAGCCTCCGGGTGCTTTTCAAGGGGAGCCCCATGTAGAGAGCATTACAGTAGTCTATGACCTGCCTTTGTCTGTCTGTCTAGTCTAGTCTAATCTAGTGAAAAAAAAAAGACTAGGGGGAGACAGCAGTGTTCCAATATCTCAGGGGCTGCCCCAAAGAAGAGGCAGTCAAGCTATTCTCCAAAGCACTTGAAGGCAGGACAAGAAGCAACGGGTGGACACTAATCAAGGAGAGAAGCAACCTGGAACTAAGGAGAAATTTCCTGACAGTTAGAACAATTAACCAGTGGAACAACTTGCCACCAGAAGTTATGGGTGCTCCATCACTGGAGGTTTTTAAGAAGAGATTTTGCAACCATTTGTCTGAAGTGGTATAGAATCTCCTGCTCGAGCAGGGGGTCAGGCTAGAGGACCTCCAAGATCCCTTCCAACTCTTGTTATTCTGTGAAATAAATAGCAATCCATTTTGCTTCTCCTTAGCCATGGTTTTTTTAAAAACAGGACAAGACAAGCTGCAAAGCATCCTCTCTCTCTGGCTCCGATGTACATTTGTGCTGGATGAGGCGCAGGAAAAAGTGAAGTCCTGCTCACAAACCTGGAAAACACTTCAGTGTCTCGCCGAAGTTGTTTATCAGGCTGCAGACTGAAGAAGCCCATTGATTTTAAACGGCAATTACCGTCTGTTGACTCTCTCCGAGGCTTCAGAAAGGAGACTTGCCATAAATTGGGGGAGCTGCCAAAACCATTTGAGCAGAAGCCACTGCGTGAAGTTAAAAAATATAGGGACAAATAGACATCTGTATTTCTAAGGGAAGGGATTTATATAGTCTCCGCTGCCAGCTGGTTAACCATCATGGAAGATGAGTCTTCGGTTCTCAGGTTTGAGCTGAGTTGCGGCATTCCTGGATATAAGCATAGGTGGTCCTCGACTTACGGCCACAATTGATCCCAACATTTCTGTTGTTAAATGAGACATTTGTTTAAGGGAGTTTTGCCCCATATTACAGCCTTTCTCACCGTGGTCGTTAAGTGAATCCGTCTCCCCTATTGACTCCGCTTGTCCGGAGATCACATGACCCCGGAGGTAGTCCTTGATTTACGACCACAATTGATCCCAACATTTCTGTTGTTAAATGAGACATTTGTTTAAGGGAGTTTTGCCCCATATTACAGCCTTTCTCACCGTGGTCGTTAAGTGAATCCGTCTCCCCTATTGACTCCGCTTGTCCGGAGATCACATGACCCCGGAGATAGTCCTTGATTTACGACCACAATTGATCCCAACATTTCTGTTGTTAAATGAGACATTTGTTTAAGGGAGTTTTGCCCCATATTACAGCCTTTCTCACTGCGGTCGTTAAGTGAATCCGGCTTCCCTATTGACTCTGCTTGTCCGGAGATCACATGACCCCGGAGGTAGTCCTCGATTTACGACCACAATTGATCCCAACATTTCTGTTGTTAAATGAGACATTTGTTTAAGGGACTTTTGTATTTTGGGAACACGGCAGAGCAGGAGGAAAGAGAAAAGTAGAATCTCCCTAATTTAAAAGGCTTCTCAAAATATTGTAAGGCAAGCCCCCCCCCCCCCCCCCCCCCCCCCCCCCCCCCCCCGAGGAGGGGGTCAAGCTATTTTGCAAAGCACCCGAAGGCCAGACAAGGAATAATGGATGGAAACTGATCAAGGAGAGATTCAACCTTGAAATAAGGAGGAATTTCCTGACAGTGAGAACAATCAACCGAAGGAACAGAAGTTGCCACCGGAAGTTGTGGGAGCTTCATCCCTGGAGGCTTTCAAGAAGAGACTGGACTGCCATCTGTCAGAAAGGGTGTGGGGTCTCCTGCTTGGGCGGGAGGTTGGACTAGATGACCTACAAGGTCCCTTCCAACTCTATTAAATTGTCACCTTCAAATGCTAATCAGAAGATCCTTTGGGATGAAGCTGAAAGGCAGGCATGCCAGCATCTCAAAAAGACCAAACACCAATTTGCTGGCCAGCCAAATTTTCCTGCAAACATGCAAATTGGTCCTTGGCGGATAAGCTCTCACCGGAGAAAGCAAGACCGAGGACTACCGTTTTGTCTCTTGACTTCCCACCCACCCACTACCCCGTTTTGTCTTTTTCAGCATCCCCGAAACAAAACCGACCGCTCTTTTGTGGTGTACAAGCCTCTCCCGAGCACCGAAGATCCAGCCCTGGTGGAGGAGTTTTCCGAACGAGCCAGATTTATCGCGGGGGATCTGGATTGGCTCCTGGCTCTGCCTCATGATAAATTCTGGTGCCAGGTACTGTTTTTGTCGTTGTTGTTGTCAATGAGAAAAGGTGGAAAGAAAAGAGGATTTTCAGGTAGAACAATAAAGGTAAAGGTAAAAGGTTCCCCTCGCACATAGGTGCTAGTCATTCCCGACTCTAGGGGGCGGTGCTCATCTCCCTTTCAAAGCCGAAGAGCCAGCGCTGTCCGAAGACGTCTCCGTGGTCATGTGGCCGGCATGACTCAACACCAAAGGCGCACGGAACGCTGTTCCCTTCCTACCAAAGGTGGTCCCTATTTTTCTACTTGCATTTTTTACCTGCTTTTGAACTGCTAGGTTGGCAGAAGCTGAGACAAGCAACGGGAGCTCACCCCGTTATGCGGCACTAGGGACTCGAACCGCTGAACTGCCGACCTTTCTGATCGACAAGCTCAGCGTCTTAGCCACCGAGCCACCACGTCTAGATAGAATGATAAGAGGCAAGTTAACCAGTTTGCAGAAGCAGGGAATCAGCGGAATAACTTCTCTCCCCGAATTGCGGGTGCTCTGTTATCATGAAAAGATTGGACATCCATAGGTATCCTTGCCAGCCGTCCCTCTCCTGGTGGCCTCTTGTAAGGCTGGGCTGTTTATAAGCCCCCGTAGGCTAAGGTGATCTTTGGAAGGCATCCAGGATGTGAAGCCAGCTGTTAAGACTTTTTAGGATAATAAAGGAGGATGTTTGTAGTGAGGGGTTGACGCGAGGGGTCCTGGGTGCTCTCTAAACTTGCTTGTTTCCTTGCAGATCCCACAGTCCTCTTTTTCCTTTCTGCAAACCCCATCCCCTTCTAGCACTGATAATGTTACCCAGTTTGGTAATGAAATGTCTGCGAGAAAACCCCCAAGCTCAGAGAGCACGAAGGACCTCAGAGTCATCATCTTCCTCCTCCTCCTCCCCCATCCTCCTCTGTCCCATCCCTTTCTAACACTGATGATGTTACCCAGTTTGGTAATGAAACGTCTGCGAGAAAACAAGCCAACTCTGACAGCACCAAGGATCCCCCTTTTACAATAGTTTAGCAGCCTTTTGACAAAGGTTCCAGTGTAGTTTCTCCGTGGTTGAAAAAATGGAAGAGAGAAGACCTCTGATGGGGTGTCCTGGCAATTTCCCCCACCCCAGCCAGTCAATTAATCAGGAAGCATACACGAAGGGAGATTCAAGATGAAAACCTCACTTGGCCAGTTGTTGTTGTTGTTGTTTTTCTTCTCCCTGAACCAAATTCCCTGGAAACCTTTGCTTTCTCCCCCACAGGTCATTTTTGATGAGTCGCTCCAGAAATGCCTGGATTCGTACCTGCGCTACGCCCCCCGCAAGTTCGACACCAGGACGGACTTCCCTGCTGAGGTGAAAGACCTGGAGAAGCGTCTCCATCGGAGCGTTTTCTTAACCTTCCTCCGCATGTCTACCCACAAGGAATCCAAAGTAAATGCAGCTTTCTTTCTTTCTGTTTTTTTTATAAAGTTTTTTATTTATTTTCCATTTAAAATATATATCTATATATCTATAACTATCTATCTATCTATCTATCTATCTATCTATCTATCTATCTACATATTTCATCTGTCCTTAAGTGGTGTGTCGTCTGGATACAAATATTTCTGTGCAACATCCTTCCACAAACTATATACATTGAACAATTCTACCTTGTGTAACTCTTAATTTCCTTCATAACATATCTTCTAATAAAAATACAAATATATATATATATATATATACTGCTCAAAAAATTAAAGGGAACACAAGCAGAAGACATCCGAGATCTGAATGAATGAAATAGCCTTATGAAATACTTTGTTCTTTACATACAGTAGTTTATACACTGCTCAAACAACTAAAGGGAACACAAAACTACTGTATGTAACGAACAAAGTATTTCATAAGGCTATTTCATTCATTCAGATCTCGGGTGTCTTCTGCTTGTGTTCCCTTTATTTTTTTGAGCAGTGTATATAAAAGCGAAAACCACTCACGCCGTAATCATGAAATCTCCATAACTGTAAAACCTACAAACTTGAAATTTGCCACATATGTTCCTCTTGGCTTCTAGGTGCTCACTAAGAAAGGATTTTTCGAAATGACCATCAGAGCATTAGTATTTCGTATATTATTATTAACACGCTCTGAAAGCTAAGGAGTTCTACTCCCCCTCCCCACCTGAAAAGAAATCTGTTCCAAATGCAAAACACAAGCAGAGGAGAGGAGTTTCACTTTCAGTTTTACTTTCACAGCAGGAAGCAGCTTTAATACAGAACACTTGAGCTAAGCCACAGCCAGGCTCCTTCCTGTCTCCTTCTTACTCACACAGCAAATACTGTTTCACTTTCCAAACAGCCCTCTGATGCTAAGGAGTTCTACTCCCCCTCCCCACCTGAAAAGAAATCTGTTCCAAATGCAAAACATTGCACTGATGATGTTACCTAGTTTGATAATGAAATGTCTGGGAAGAAAACCACCAGGTTCAGAGAGCACCAAGGACCCCACGGTTCAACCTTGAGCTGCAAATATTCTCTTCTGTTGAACAGACATTGTCCTGCACCGATAGCTACAATAGAGACCGTTTTGGCAGCTGTCAATAAACATCTTCCAATCTCTCTCTTCCCTTCCTTCTCCCCCCCCCACCCTCTCCTGCAGGATCATTTCATTACACCATCGGTATTCGGAGAGGTCCTTTACAATAACTTCTTATTCGACATCCCCAAGATCTTGGATCTGTGTGTGCTGTTTGGAAAAGGCAATGGCTCCCTACTCCAAAAGATGATTGGTTAGTTCACAGGATGGGGGAGACAAGGGCGAAAGGCTACGGGATGGGGAGCATCTCCCCTCATCTATCAGAAAGATACTAGATGTATTACCTTATTTTTCGGAGTATAAGACACACTTTTTCCTCCCCTAAAAGAGGGTGAAAATTTGGGTGCGTCTTATACACCGAATGTAGCCCCGCCCACCTGCTGGCCCCCGCCCTTTGGCCTCTGCCTCCCAGCAAATAACCTCCTTGCAGCAAGCAGCAAACAGCCCATTTCAGCTTCAGCACAGCCTGATTAGCACAAGCAGTTGATTGCTGGTTGGATCGGCTTCCCGATCCTCGGCTGTTTCAAGCTGCAGGGATTGCCATTGCCTATTGCCACGCGGGCCTCCTGCAAGCAGGCAAATTGCTGGGAGGCAGATTTTTTTTGTGTGTGCTAATCATTGCTGAAAATGAAAATGAAATTAAAGCAGGTTTTAACTGTTTTTTTGGGCCGTTTTTGGTGCATTTTCAGCCGTTTTCAGGCCTTTGGGGGCCATTTTTTGGGTCATTTTCGGCTGTGTTTTGGGCCAAAAATCGGCCCCAAAACAGGCAGGGCTGGGGCCAGCCAGTGGTGCGATTAGCCAGTTCACCAAACTGGGCAGAATTTTAACAACTGGTTTGCTCAAACTGATCCGAAATGGCTGAATCCCACCTCTGGGTTAGTGTAAATCTGAGCTGTCACACCAAGTAGAACATAATTATCTGTACTGATCCCCGAAAGCTGGCTTCTCATCTTGAATAGGTTGGCACAGCGAATGTTTGCTCGGTTTAATAGGTATTTTTGTACACCTTCTGGAATCTTCTAATAAAAATTGAACTCCAGCCACCGTTAAAAAAACAACAACACCCAAAACCCTGCAGCTTAATACTGTAGCATGACTGCTTACTTAGTTCAGTGAAACTGAATATTTGGATATCCCTCACTGAATTAAAGTCGCTTACCTGACTCTTTTTCAATTATTTGTTTGGCTCCCTATTTCAAGATGATTTTAAAAAGAGCGTAATTACATTTTTTGTTTTTTAATGTATCTATCTATGCTGAATCGTGGAAGGCAGCTTCTTGCCTGGAATACATTGGCCCAGTAAATATTTGCTTAGTTTAATAAGGATTTTGTACACCTTCTAGAATATCCTAATGAAAATTAAACCCAGCTATGGTTAAAAAAACTCCAACATATCGCTCAGCGGAATGCGGAATAATCAGTTCAGCGAGACTGAATATTTGGATGTCACTCCCTGAACTGAAGGAGCAATCTAACTAAATGAAATTCAGTGGTGAAAAAAGTAAAGTTCTGCATTTAGGCAAGAAAAACAAAATGCACAGGTACAATATAGGTGGTACCTTGCTCAATAGTAGTAACTGTGAGAGGGATCTTGGAGTCCTAGTGGACAACCATTTAGATAGGAGCCAGCCGTGTGCAGCAGCTGCCAAAAAAGCCAACACAGTTCTAGGCTGCATAAACAGGGGGATTAGAATCAAGATCACGGGAAGTGTTAATACCACTTTATAAGGCCTTAGTAAGGCCACACTTGGAATATTGCATCCAGTTTTGGTCGCCACGATGTAAAAAGGATGTGGAGACTCTAGAAAGAGTGCAGAGAAGAGCAACAAAGAGGATTAGGGGACTGGAGGCTAAAACATAGGAAGAACAATTGCAGGAACTGGCCATGGCTAGTTTAATGAAAAGAAGGACCAGGGGAGACATGATAGCTGTCTCCCAATATCCCAGGGGCTGCCCCAAAGAAGAGGGAGTCAAGCTATTCTCCAAAGCACCTGAGGGCAGGACAAGAAGCAACGGGTGGAAACTAATCAAGGAGAGAAGCAATTTAAAACTAAGGAGAAATTTCCTGACAGTGAGAACAATGAATCAGTGGGATGACTTGCCTCCAGAAGTTGTGAATTGCTCCAACACTGGAAGTTTTTAAGAAGATGTTGGATGGCCATTTGTCTGAAGTGGTGTAGGGTTTCCTGCCTAAGCAGGGGGTTGGACTAGAAGACCTCCAAGGTCCCTTCCAACTCTTGTTATTCTATTCTATTCTATTCTAACCTTAGTCTCTTCAATGATTTGTTTGGCTCCCTACCTTGAAACGATTTTCAAAAAAAGAGAATTAATACCGACCGGCTTTTTCAAAGGCACCGCTCAAAAATTTGTTCAGTCATGCGTCGAACATCGGATAACGTTGCTCATTTTTGGAAGTCTGCTTCTAATCTCTCTCGGGCGGTCTGCAGGCTTAGGCGGTTCCTTCCTCAACCTGCTGGCCCCCAAACAAGCCCGAGAAACTTAAAAAGAGCGTTTTTGCTATGTTCAAAAGGCCAGCCTGCTGCCAATCTTGAAAAACGATCCGACTCTTAATTTTGCTTTGTTTTGTCTCTGAAATGCAAGTCTACATCTTGGTATGAGGAAAGAGGGAGCTTTTTGGCAAGGAGGTCGCTCAATTAAATCCACGTTCCTTCCTTGAATTCTCCCCATTGACTGATGCATTTGGCCAAAAGCCCGTGGCTCCAAATCGGTGGACATTTGACCTTGGACCAAGCAGGCCCATTTCTGAGTAGAGGCCACCCACAAACTTCACGGGTTCAAACTCATGACTTGGCTGGATTCACTTTTGACACCTTTCCCCAGAATGCTTGCTCCAGCAGCAGCCTCTTCACTCGCCACAGCTAAACAGGGATTGTGCTCAATTGTTAGTGCGTAAGCAACTCTGAAAGGGATGTGGTGGCTCAGTGGCTAAGATGCTGAGCTTGTCGATCGAGAGGTCGGCAGTTCAGCGGTTCGAATCCCTAGTGCCACGTAAAAAGGTGAGCTCCCGTGACTTGTCCCAGCTTCTGCCAACCTAGCAGTTCGAAAGCAGGTAAAAAATGCAAGTAGAAAAATAGGGACCACCTTTGGTGGGAAGGGAACAGCGTTCCGTGCGCCTTTGGCGTTGAGTCCTGCCGGCCACATGACCACGGAGACGTCTTTGGACAGCGCTGGTTCTTCGGCTTTGAAACGGAGATGAGCACCGCCCCCTAGAGTCAGGAACGACTAGCGCAGATGTGCAAGGGGAACTTTTACCTTTAAGCAACTCTTGACTGGGTTCACACAACAGAATACAGATGTTTGTGGAGATTCTCAGTCATCCATGTCATGGTTGTCCCATTTTTTTTTTCAAGAGGCAACTGGACTGTCTGTTTTTTTCTTTTGAAGACGTTTCGCTTCTCATCCAAGAAGCTTCTTCAGCTCTGAGCGGTTATACTTCTACAGAATATGTATTCGGTATTCCTTGTTTCCATGAATCCACTTCAGATTATAGCTAATGTGGAACCTTTGAACATTTAACTAGCCTTTTCTCTTTCTCTTTCTCTCTCCTTTGCCTCTCTGCCCTGTCCACAGGAAACATCTTTACCCAACAGTCAAGTTACTTCAGTGATTTGGATGAAACCATGCCTACAATTCTTCAGGTTGGTTTGCTTCTCTGGGGATATTTGAGAGCTACTGAGAGACAATATATACCCCCCTTCTTCTTCCTCTTCTTCTTCTTCTTCTTCTTCTTCTTCTTCTTCTTCTTCTTCTTCTTCTTCCTCCTCCTCCTTCCTTCTTCTTCTTCTTCTTCTTCTTCTTCTTCTTCTTCTTCTTCTTCTTCTTCTTCTTCTTCTTCTTCGTCTTCTTCCTCCTTCCTCCTCCTCCTCCTCCTCCTTCTCCTTCTCCTCCTCCTCTTCCTCTTCTTCTTCCTTCTCCTCCTCCCCCTCCTTCTTCTCCTCATCCTTCTCTTCTTCTCCTTTTCTTCTTCTTCCTTCTTCTCCTCCCCCTCCTCCTCCTCCTCTTCTTCTTTTTCTCCTCTTCTTCTTCTTCTTTCTCCTCCTCCTCCTCCTCCTCCTCCTCCTCCTCTTTTCTTCCTCCTCCTCCCCCTACTAGATGTTACCTAGTATGGTAATGAAACATCTGCAAGAATGTTTGCAGATGTTTCTCAGAGAACTCAGGGAGCACCAAGGACCCCACAGTTTCAACCCTCAATACACTCTACCAATATTCTCTTCTGCCGTTATCCGCCGGTCCTTTGCCTTCCAGGTTTTCAGCAACATCCTGCGTGCCTGTGGCTTGCAAGGCGAAGAGGCTTCAGCCAGTCCACAGAAGCTGGAGGAAAGGGTCAGGATGACTCCAAAGGGGCTACCTTTGCAGGTGAGGACCGTCCAATGGCAGGGAAGCCGTTTTCCTTATCTTCCTTCCTTCCTTCCTTCCTTCCCTCCCTCCCTCCCTCCCTCCCCCCCCCCCCGTCTGGTTAGAATATAGTATTGCAGGCTAACTCTGCCCATTGCCAGCAGTTCAAATCTCACGGGCTCAAGGTTGACTCAACCTTCCATCCTTCCAAGGTGGGTAAAATGAGGACCCAGATTGTTGGGGGCAAAAGGCTGACTCTGTAAACCGCTTAGAGAGGGCTGTGAAGCGGTATAATTATTTATTTATTTATTTATTTATTGGTTCGATTTATATGCCGCCCTTTTCCAGAGACTCAGGATTAAGCAATTGTAATTAAGCAATATAAGTCTAAGTGCCTATTGCTATTCAGACACATGGGAACTTGCAAGGATGGGATTTGGAGCTTCTCCCCCCCCCCCCATCTATTTGGAACCCAAATTCAGGGAATGCCTCTTTTTTTCTCTCTTCCTAGGAGCTGAAAGATATTATCCTCTACGTGTGCGACAGCTGCATCACCCTGTGGGCCTTTCTCGACGTCTTTCCCTCAGCTTGCCAGACTTTCCAGAAGCACGACTTCTGTTTCAGGTATTCATTTAGGCTGCGGGGTGGTTTTTTTGAGGCTTTTTTCAGCCCGTTTTTCCCCAAAAAATGGGCTGAAAAAAGCCTCAAAAATGGGCCCAAAAAGTCTCAAAGAGCCCCCCAAAAGCCCTGAAAATGGGCCAAAAATGTCCCCAAAACGGGCAAAAAAAGGTCTCAAAACAGCCCCCCAAAAGCCCTGAAAACGGGCCAAAAACGTTCCTAAAATGGGCAAAAAAAGCCTTAAAAATGGGCCAAAAAAACCTTAAAAATGGGCCAAAAAAAGCCTCGAATATGGGCCAAAAAAGGCTGAAAAAAGCCTCAAAAATGGGCCCAAAAAGTCTCAAAAAGAGCCCCCCCCAAAGCCCTGAAAACAGGCCAAAAATGTCCCCAAAATGGGCAAAAAAGGTCTCAAAACAGCCCAAAAAAAGCCCTGAAAACAGGCCAAAAACACCCCCAAAACGGGCAAAAAAGCCTCAAAAACGAGCCAAAAAAAGCCTCGAAAATGGGCCAAAAAAAGGCTGGAAAAAGGCCCGAAAACAGGGCGTGCTGAGACCAAAAAAATGGCTGGCGGGTGGGCGGGGCTTCGACAATATTCAGTCTATAAGATGCACGGACATTTTTGCCCCCTTTTGGGAGACACAAAAGTGCGTCTTATAGTCCAAAAAATACGGTACCTCCGGCCATTCGATCGGCCATTCGATAAAAGCCCACTCGCTCTTTCGTTCCTTGTGTTGGCAGGCTGGCTGCTTTTTACGAGCTGGTGATCCCCGAGTTGGAATCCGCTATCAAGAAACGGCACCATGAAAATATCAGGTCCGTGGTTTGGAGCGACGGCCTCGTTTTCCCATCCTTTCTGTCGCTTTTTCTCTGACTGGCTTTGAAGGGTACCTGGGATCTGTTTGAGCCCAGCTGGGTTTTTTGGGGGTGGGTGGACGCACATTTGGATTGGATTCTCCTGCCTTTGTAAGCTGCGAAGGTCTCGTCGTCATGTCCACAACTGTCTCTAGATTCTCTTTCTGCCCTTTTAGAGTACTGTCGGATTTATGGAGGAGGCTGTCTCATTCTCGGAAGAAGATGGTGGAGATGTTTCACATGATAGTCCACCAGCTGTGCCTTCAGCCCATTTTGGAAAGCAGGTATCGTATTTTTTGGAGTATTCGGAGTATTAATTCCAAAACAAGTCCTTCAGAAAAAGTCCTTCGGGCTTATCACAAACCTTTATCTTCTTTGGCACCCTGCCAAAGGCCTTTCTTGGCAAAGCCCCACGAAGTCCAGAAACAAGAGACGCTGACTGGAAACAGTTTTAGCAACGTTGCTTTCCTACAAAGAGCCCAAGAGCCTTTGCTGCTCTTTTAAGCCTTATGGGAGGGGCCAATCATCTCCTGGCCTTACTCCTGAGTCGTCCCTTTTGTTTTAACTGCTCTTGCCTTCTGGCAGCTCTGTGCATGCGTGTACTAGGAACAGGCTCTTCCTGTTCCTCTGCCTCTCTGATGTCCACTCCCAGATGGCCCTGGCCCCATCTCTGCCTCTGATGCAGAGCCCTCGCCCCAGCCTTCCCCAGACTCCAGGACTGGCCCATGTTCCTCCCCAACCTCCTCATTGTCCGACTCCACTGCCAGCTCCGCGGGCTGCTGGCGGACCACAACATTCATCTGCCTAGCGTCCTTAGCAAACAGCCTGGTCAGCTTCAGCACATTAGCCTGATTCAGCACGAGCAGCTGATTGGCCCTCCCGGAATACCCTCAATCAGCTGTTCCCAGAGGTGAATTTTAGCAACAGGTTTGCTGGTTGTGAGCATGCGGGGCAGATAAGCAGCTTCAAAAATGCAGCTGATCGTCAGAGTGCTCCAGTGAGTACCATCCGACAAGGCACCAGCTGTTCCGGGTTGCCATTTGGGGAAAAAATCCACCAGCAGCACTGACCTCCGTTTTAGAATTAGTATCCCCCTTTCCTTAAAGCGACGTGGTGGCTCAATGGCTAAAATTCTGAGCTTGTCAATCAAAATGTCGGCAGTTTAATGGTTCAAATCCCTAGTGCCGCGTAACGGGGTGAGCTCCCGTGACTTGTCCCAGCTTCTGCCAACCTAGCAGTTCGAAAGCAGGTAAAAAATGCAAGTAGAAAAATAGGGACCACCTTTGGTGGGAAGGGAACAGTGTTCCTTATGAGTTTGGTGTTGAGTCATGCCAGCCACATGACCACGGAGACGTCTTCCGACAGCGCTGGCTCTTCGGCTTTGAAACTGAGATGAGCACCGCCCCCTAGAGTCAGGAACGACTAGCACATATGTGCGAAGGGAACCTTTACCTTTTCCTTAAAGCATTAGAAGTAGGTAAACATGGATTTTCTGCCTGCGTCATTTTCACGGACCACCTGCCACGATTAACCTTGTTCTTACAGCTGTGACAACATCCAGGCCTACATTGAAGAGTTCCTGCAGATTTTCACCTCCGTGCTTCAGGAGACGAGGTGAGAGACCCGGGCACAACTCTGGAACGTTGTTAACCTGGAAAATTTTCTGCCTTGCCGCCCTTTTGGTCTCGGGAGATGAATATGGCCCTGTAATATGCCACATCCTTAATCAAATTAATCCCTTTCTTAAATTTATGCAATCCGGTGAATTAAAAAAAAGGTTGGGTTCGTAAAACATGAGAAGCCACACTCTACCAAAAAAGTCCGGCGAATTAAGCTGAACACTAAGCAAGTTTAGCATGGCTATGCAAGGTGCCTTATGCTCGCTCCTTGGTTGAATTAAATCAGTTTGTGTGAACACACAGCCCTTGTTTGGACATCTTCAAACATTTGGGTCCATTCTCTCCGGTCAGTAGTCACAGAGCTTGTCCTCTTTTAGAGACCTGGAGGCTAAGACATATTCGGAGGTTGCAGGAACTGGGTATGTCTAGATCAGGAGTCAGCAACCTGTGGCTCTGGAGCCGCATGTGGCTCTTCCATCCCTCTGCTGTGGCTCCCTGTCACTCAAAATATTACAACTGCCAATGTGTGATACCCGCCAGGACACGATTTATTTATTTATCAAATTTCTATACCGCCCTACTCCCGGAGGACTCAGGGCGGTGAACAGCCAAGATAAAATACAGATAACACAAACATTAAAAGTCCCTTAAAATTATTAAATATTTTGGCCGAAACACAGATTAAAACACCCGATTTATAAAACAAATCAAACGATTTAAAAATTTAAAAGAGAAGAGCCAGGCCAGCCTGCTGAAATAAAAAAGTTTTGAAAGCACGACGAAACGTGCGCAGATCCGGGATCCTCTGTATCTCTGGGGGGAGCTCGTTCCAGATGGTAGGTGCCCCCACAGAGAAGGATCTCCCCCTGGGGGCCGCCAGTCGACACTGTTTGGCCGACGGCACCCTGAGAAGACCCTTTCTATGGGAGCGAACTGGTCAGTGAGAGGAAATTGGTAGCAGTCTCGTAAATACCCCGGTCCGATGCCATGGAGCGCTCTAAAGGTGGTAACCAAAACCTTTGCAACTCCCAGTAGGCCAACCATGGTTAAATCCAAGAAAAGAAAAGTTTCAGAAGAAAACAGAACATTTAATCCAACTACATAGTTTTGTGGCCACTCAAGAAATAGTTCAGGCACGGGAAGGGTTTTGTGGCTCCCGGTGTTTTCTTTTCTGTGGGAAACGGGTCCAAATGGCTCTTTGAGTGTTTAAGGTTGCAGACCCCTGGTCTAGATTAATGAAAAGAAGGACTGGGGACGGGGGACATGAATGCAGTGTTCCAATATTTGAGGGGTTGACACTAAGAAGAGGGGAGTCAACCTCTTCTCCAAAGCACCAGAAGGCAGGACAAGAAGCAACGGATGGAAAGTTACAAAGGAGAGAAGCAACCTGGAATTGAGGAGGAACTCCCTGACAGCGAGAACAGTTAATCAACGGAATTGCTTTCCTCCAGAAGTTGTGGATGTCCAACACTGGAGATTTTAAAGAAGAGATTGGACAGCAATTTGTCTGAAATGACATGGGGAGATGGACTAAAAGTCCCTTCCAACTCGGTTATTCTGTTACTCTGCTATTCCTTATAAATCATGGGGTGGGGGGGAATTTGCCTCTCTCTGTTTTCAGGTTTCTCCGAGATTATGATGAGCTGTTCCCTCTGGCAGATGATGTCAGCCTCCTCCAACAAGCCTCTTCAGCGCTGTATCCTTTGGCATCGATGTGAACCCTTTAGTTCTGTCCATTTTCATGACATGACCATGGGGATGCCGCACTGGTCATAAGTGTGAAAAAATGGTCATCAGTCTCTCTTGTGCTGTTGTAACTTCGGTCACTAAATGAACTGTTGTAAATTGAGAACCACCTGTAGCAACAGAGTTACTATTTAAGCTCCGGTGGGGGCAGTGGTTAAAATGCAGCATTGCAGGCAAACTCTTGCCCACTGCCAGGAGTTCGATCCTGACCGGCTCAAGGTTGACTCAGCCTTCCATCCTTCCGAGGTCGGTAAAATGAGGAGACCCAGATTGTCGGCTGACTCTGTAAACTGCTTAGAGAGGGCTGTAAAACCATGGGTGAAGCGGTCTATAAGTGTTCTGACCTAGGCTTCCCCAAACCACAAAGCAGATTCCTTGTCCAGACAAAACCCCCTTTTTATTAAGTTGCTGTGAATTCCTCTCATTCACATCCAGCAAAGTCTTTCAAGGCAGAATTTACAGTCACGGACCTTATCTGGCTTGGAGAGCTGCCAGGCCGATATCTTCAAAACTTGGCAAGGAGTCACAAACCAATTAAGCGAATTAATTGTCTCCTGCAAACTCCACTCCCCTTTCGCTCCTCTTTTATTCCCTCTGGGAGGGGCCATTCATCGTCCACCTGTGGCTTTACTCCCGAGTTGGCCCTTGTTTCTTAGCTGTTCACTTTTCCTGGCAGTGCATGCACACATCGGGAACAGGCTCCAGCTGTTCTTCTCCCCCACTGATGTCCGACTCCGAAGGCAGGTAATAACTGTCGGACGGCCCTGGCCCTCTCTCTGCCTCCGACGCAGAGCCCTCATCCGAGCCTTCCCCAGACTCCAGGACTGGCCCATGTTCCTCCCCAACCTCCTCACTGTCTGAGTCTGCCACCAGCTCTGCTGGCCGCTGGCGGGCCACAACAATAAGTCTAAGCGCTATTGCTATTGAATGTTCTGTTGTCTACGGAGAATCGGGAATCTGCCCTTGACACCATGGGACAGAGATGAAACTCGAACGTCTTACATTTTGCAAGCTGTGGAAAGTGCCTGGGACAAAACAGATAGAAGGAGGAAAACGATCCAAGATCCACCCCTCTCTGAAACCGCAACCGGGGCCGTTACAGTCTCCGGTGCCTCAGAGCGAATGGAACACTTCGAGGAACAGGATCGCCTGGAGGTAAGTGTTTGGAGCAGAGCATCAGCCTACAACAAAGATGGCCGATTTAGGCCTTTCTTCTAGGGAGGAGACCTATCTAGGTCAACCATCGGCCAACTGAGAAGGGCCATTTCAAGCAGGGTGGCAAGACAGAGGAGAGGGAGGCTTAAAATAGATCTGAAAGTTTGTGTGGGTCTTAGAGAAAATAACGCTTGCCTTCTTCCTGAGGGCATCTACCGTAAGCAGCTGCCAAAAAAGGCAACACAGTTCTAGGCTGCATCAAGAGAGGGACAGAATCAAGATCACGTGAAGTGTTAATACCACTTTATAAGGCCTTGGTAAGGCCACACTTCGAATACGGCATCCAGTTTTGGTCGCCACGATGTAAAAAAGATGTGGAGACTCTAGAAAAAGCGCAGAGAAGAGCAACAAAGAGGATTAGGGGACTGGAGGCTAAAACATAGGAAAAACAATTGCAGGAACTGGGTATGTCTAGTTTAATGAAAAGAAGGACTAGAGGAGACATGATAGCAGTGTTCCAATATCTCAGGGGCTGCCCCAAAGAAGAGGGAGTCAAGCTATTATACTCCAAAGCACCTGAAGGCAGGACAAGAAGCAACGGGTGAAAATTAATTAAGGAGAGAAGCAACTTAGAACTAAGGAGGGATTTCCTGACAGTGAGAACAATTAATCAGTGGAACTATTTGCCTCCAGAAATTGTGAATACTCCAACACTGGAAGTTTTTAAGAACATGTTGGATAACCATTTGTCTGAAGTGGTGTAGGATTTCCTGCCTGGGCAGGGGGTTGGACTAGAAGATCTCCAAGGTCCCTTCCAACTCTGTTATTCTGTTCTGTTAACCTTGTGGAGCAAAAAAGTCCATCCAGGGATGGACGCTGGTTTGCAGTGGGACAGAAAATCAGAATTTGGTTGCTGCATTTGATTTAGATGTATTTGGGGTGCTTCTCAGTTGGACTTTTTCATCCTCTTGGTGTATGTAACATGGCTTATTGATTTGATCTGTCTAGTGTGCTGGAGCAGCTGCAGCTCCCGTAGCCCCTATCTCTGGAGTAGAGCTGGATTCCCTGATCTCTCAGGTGAAGGATCTGCTCCCTGACCTTGGAGAAGGCTTCGTCCTGGCCTGCTTGGAGGAGTACAACTACAACGTGGAACACGTCATCAACAACCTTCTAGAGGACAAGTTGGCGGCCTCCCTACAGACGCTTGACAGAACCATGCCTAGGTAAAGTTGGAAGGATTTTTTTTTTTTAATTCAGGGATGTGAATCTCTTTTGAGTAGTATGGAGATGTCCTTTATCTCTATGTGCCTGTTGATGGCGGATTTGTCTGAATGGCAGGCCTCCAGGAATTCTCTGAAGATTTTGGATTTGGTTTGATCCAGGGGTGAAATCTACTTACCTTCCCTACCGCTTTGGAAGTGCACGTACCCCGCGCGTGTCATTTGCTCTGCTTGCACACGCGTGCATCACATGTGCACACGGATCCTCTGTGCATGGGCAAACCCTTCTGCGCATACACAGAGGGTAAAAGACAGGTTACTTCCTGGTTAAAACCAGGAAGTAACGACAACTGGGCAGGTGGGCGGAGCCATGAACCGGTAGCATTTCACCCCTGGTTTAATCTAGAATGGTCACAGTTTCCCAGTTGAAACTACAGTTGAGTTTGTTCATGTGTTGTGAAATTAAGGAGCTTTCATCATGTCTTCTGACTACTAGTTGATATTCACCAACAAGCACTTTATTGTTTCACACCTGTAGACAGAATCTTGCCAGACTGAGGATTCTTTTCTCTGCCTCTACAGCATACACTGGGAACTATTGAGGAGGAGCTGCCCTCACCCACTTTCTCTCACACATAATATCCAGACTGAGTTGCCTCTTCCTCCTCTGGAATGCAGCCCCTCCCTCCTGGGGATCCACCTCTATAACTACATTCCATCACATCCTATGTGGACTTCAACTCCCAAAATTCTTCAGTCACCACATGTGGACGCCAAACTCCCAGGATTCCTCAGTCACCATGTGTCAGGCCCCAAACAAAGAGTGACACATGGGGATACTTCCGAGCCGAGTTCCTTATCGTTTCACACCTGTAGACAAAATCTTGCCAGACTGAGGACTCCACTCTCTGTATCCACAATATATACTCTGGGAACTCTTAAGAAGGAGCTGTCTTCATCCTCTTTCTCTCACACCTGATATCTTGGCTGAGTTGCCTCTTCCTCTCTTGGCATGTCCCCCTCCCTCCTCCTTATGACACTCCATCCCATAGGCTCCCATTCAGGGACCGGTTTTGCAGCCCTAAAAACAGCGACGTGTTTCCGGAAAGATTTGTGTGTTCTATTTCTGGAAACGAAGACTTTTGTTGCTGCTGATTTTTTGTCCGTTTGTTGGTTTGGTTTTTAACCACAACTCTTTCTGCCAGGCCTGTGAAACCAGACCCGACTCCGCTTGTCACTTCCCGATGCAACGTTTTCCAGGATGACGAGTTCGATGTCTTCAGCAAGGATGCGGTGGATGTCTCTCGGATTCAGAAAGGCAAAAGGTGAGCTTACGCTGTTCTCATCCAATCCAGGGTTTCTCCACTGTGTTATCAGCTTTAAGATGTGGGACCAGATGTGGTAATCAGCCGCTTCGGACAAAGGTTTTACAGTATCCTTCGCCTGGAGTGGGGAAGGAATGGAGATTTTACAGTATCCTTCCCCTGTCACGCCCACCAATCCACACCCACAGAACCGGTAGTAAAAAATTTTGAAACCCACCACTGCAAGCGCGGATGGCACATGAGTCCCGGGCGAATCGATTGCTACAGTATGTGAAACCCAAGTTCCAGAATCCTGAGGATTGAAGACCCACAGATCTTAAAGTTCCCAAGATTGAGAAAAACACTGATCTGACTCAATAATAGTCTGCTCAGTCAATGACTCTGGATGGTTGCAAGCAATTATAATAATAATTTTTAAAAAATGAACATTAATACTCAAGAAAAAGGACTTGCCAGAGAGGTACAGGTAATCCTTGATTTACAATCTCAAGGGAGCCTAAGTGAAAACCTCAACTGAGCCCAAAATTTCCATTGCTAAATGATTATCTCCCCTTTTCTCGATCTTTCCTGCAACCATGTTAAATGAACCACTGCAGGCGTTAAGTTCAGTAAGATGTTTGGTAAGTGGATCTGGCTTCCCAGTGGTTTCGTTGCTCGTCAGAAGGCCGCAAAAGGGAACCAGGTGACCCCGGGGACACTGCAAACCATCATAAGTATGAGTCGCTTGCCAAGGGCCTGAATTTTGATCCCTTGACCACAGGGCGGCTGTGTGAAAAACAGTCGTCAAGTCACTTTTTCAGTGCCATTGTAAGTTTGAATAGTCACTAAACAAATGATTATAAGACTTATCTGTACGCAAGTGAAACATGGGCTCCTTGGTGCTATTCTGAGCTTGGTTGTTTTCTCGCAGACTTTTCATAACCAACTAGGTAACATCATCAGTGCTACAAGGGGGAAACTCCCATTCCTTAACTAGCACTGATGATGTTACCTAGTTGGTTATGAAAAGTCTGCGAGAAAACAACCAAGCTCAGAGAGCACCAAGCACCCGAGAATCCTCCTCCTCCTTCTCCTCTTTCTCCTCCTCCTCCTCCTTCCACTTTCCTTCTCCTCTCCGCAAACCCCACCCCCTCCTAGGGCTGATGATGTTACTAATTTGGGTAACGAAATGTCTGCAAGAAAACTGTCACTGCGTTAAGTGTTTGCCAGCTGAGCTTCCATCCTAAGATTTACGGTAGCCTGGCCAGAGAACCTTATCTGTAGTAATAGAGATAAAACTGATCTTGTAAGACATTGGACTACTGCGCATGTCTACATTCTTTCTTTTCTTACTTCCTTTGTCCTTCTGTGTGATAAGACTGCCGGTAAAATGTAGTTAGCTAGTTTTTTACTTTTATAATAAAATGTTTCTTAGAATATATACTTCGGG
This sequence comes from Arizona elegans, assembly GCA_022577455.1. Classification (NCBI taxonomy): domain Eukaryota; kingdom Metazoa; phylum Chordata; class Lepidosauria; order Squamata; family Colubridae; genus Arizona; species Arizona elegans. The sequence goes on from JAKOOJ010000046.1 coordinate 368,036, forward strand.
TTTTCTTTCTTTGAAAGTATACACCATGGAAAACAAGATCCACTCACCTCTAATTAATTACAGTTTCCCCAGGGGGGGAACAAGGCTGATTCACACTTCAACAAAAACAACCAAGCTCAGGACACAGCAGCCAGGAGCCCACCGTTCAACCCTGAGCTCTTCTTTTTTTTCCAATTGGTAAAAGTCAAATGTTTAAATAAAAGGACGCCTCCCATCCCCAAGACCCCAAGTTTTTGGTACCCTTGAGTTTTTGTTCGTATTCCTCTCCACGGATGCAGGAGCGACAAATCCACCACGAAAAGCTTGCTGAACGACAAGCGCCTGGTGCAGGAGCAGAGGGAACGCTACAGCCAATACTCCGTGATCGTTGAAGAGATCCCCGAACCGAGCGGGGGTCGCCTCTTCTCCCAGGAGGATTACGAGGACGAATACGACGACACCTACGATGGCAACCAGGTGGGAGCAAACGATGCGGACTCCGACGATGAGCTGATCAGCAGAAGGTAAGCCAGCGGCCACCTGCGCCACCTCCGCTTTCCAGGCTTTTCAATGGGGATCTAGACCAGTGGTGGGGAACCTCTGGCATGCGTGGCGGAGGTGGCACTCAGCCCTCTCTATGGGCATGTGCGCCATCGGCCTAGCCCAGCTCCATTGCAGTTTCTCCCACAGGGAGTAAAGAGAGAGGGAGAGAGGGAGAGAGGGAAAGATATTACAAAAGTTTTCAAAGTATTTCAAAAGCAGGAAAAAAAATGAAGGGGCATAAAAGTGCATTTATCATGTTTTTCTTAGAACAGTTTGTTTGTTTGTTTGTTTATTTACTTATTGGTTCGATTTAGATGCCGCCCTTTCTCCGGAGACTCAGGGCGGCTTACAATGCGTTAAGCAAGAGCCTTCATCCTTTTGTAAATCATTTAATTTGTTTTATCAATGGGGTGTTTTAAATTTGTTTTTCGGCCAAAATATTTAATAATTTTAATGGACTTTTAATGGTTTGTATTATCTGTATTTTATCTTGGCTGTTCACCGCCCTGGGTCCTTCGGGAGTAGGGCGGTATAGAAATTTGATAAATAAATAAATAAACATACCTGCTTAATAGGGCTTTTGGGGGCCCCCTAAGAGGTGTTCTTTTTTTTATACAAAGTCAGCTTATTGCCCCCACAATCCGGGTCCTCATTTTGCCTACCTCGGAAGGATGGAAGGCTGAGTCAACCTTGAGCCTGGTCAGATTCGAACTTGCAGTAATTGCAGGCAGCTGGGGCTACTTAACAGCACTTTAGTCTGCTGCGCCACCAAGGCTCTTATTTATGATAGAACGATAGAAGGCTCTTATTTAGCTGAACTCTACCTTGTTTATCATTATTTTAGGTAGTCAAACCTCATTATTCAGGTTAAATTGCCGTATTGGCAATTCGCGATAAATAAGTGGGGTTTGGGTTGGAGTTTGGACACTCGGTCTCTAAAAGGTTCACCCTCATTGATCTAGAGACCAAGGGGGCATGGTGGCTCAGTGGCTAAGATGCTGAGCTTGTTGATTGAAAGGTCGGCAGTTTGGCGGTTCGAATCCCTAGCGCCGCGTAACAGGGTGAGCTCCCGTGACCTGTCCCAGCTTCTGCCAACCTAGCAGTTTAAAAACACGTAAAAAAAATGCAAGTAGAAACATAGGGACCACCTTCGGTGGGAAGGGAACAGAGTTCCATGCGCCTTTGGCGTTGAGTCATGCCGGCCACAGGACCACGGAGACGTCTTCGGACAGCGCTGGCTCTTTGGCTTTGAAACGGACTAGAAGACCTCCAAGGTCCCTTCCAACTCTCTTCTTCTATTCTATTCTAAATTGGCTGTGGAGAGTTGGCCGTGGTGAATTGGCCATGGCTAACGGGCTGTGACTAATTGGCGGTGGCCGGGTTGCCCCATTCCGCTCTTGATGAGTCTGACTGTGTGATTGTCCCATCTTCCTGAAGGCCGTTCACCATCCCGCAAGTCCTGAGGTCGAAAGAAGAAGAGGAGCCGGAGGAAGAGGAGGATGAAGAAGAGGAGATAGAGGACAAAGAGGCAACAAAGGTGACAATCTGGAATTCTGGAGGGAGGGAAGAGGCTGTGGAACAGTCCTGCGGTTTGAACAGGAAAAATGGATAGGCAGCTCCCGGGAGCTCGCAAGAGAGCAGAAGCCGCAGCTCCTTCAAGTTGTCTTGACGACCTCCAAAATGAGCAACAAGGAATGGTTCCCTTCCCTCTTTGCTAGGGAAGGACTGTCTCTTAAGTAGCACACTATTCAGTACTACTAAGTAATAATACTAAGTAATGATAGTGTGTTTCCCCGAAAATAAGACTGGGTCTTATATTAATTTTTGCTCCAAAAGACACATTAGGGCTTATTTTCTGTTTAGGTCTTATTTTGGGGGGAAATATGGTACTAAATGCACCTATCTGGCTGACAATCTTAAGTGGGGCTTATTTTGGGGTGGGGCTTATATTACAAGCATCCTGAAAAATCATGCTAGGGCTTATTTTCCGGTTGGGTCTTATTTTCGGGGAAACAGGGTACTAAGTAATATTAGCTAATTGCTAAGCAATAATACTAAGTAATAATACTAAGTAAGTAATAGTACTAAGTACTATTAAGTAGCACACTACTCGGTACCACTCAGCACACTGGAGAATGTCTCTATTCTCTGGGAAAACTTTTTTTTTTTTTATTTGATTTATATGCCGCCCTTCTCCAGAGACTCAGGGCGGCTTACAATGCGTTAAGCAATAGCCTTCATTCTTTTGTATATTTGTATGAAGTCAGCTTATTGCCCCCACAATCCGGGTCCTCATTTTACCTACCTTAGAAAGGATGGAAGGCTGAGTCAACCTTGAGCCTGGTGAGATTTGAATTTGCAGCTGATGTTAATAATAGTGCTTTAGTCTGCTGCGCCACCAGGGCTCAACTTGGTAGGGGGAAAAAACCCCTTGAGAGTGGGTGGCTGTTTACTGTTGATCACCACTGTTGATCAGTGGTGAAATCCACATTTTTTTACTACCAGTTCTGTGGATGTGCCTGGTGGGCATGGTGTGGCTTGGTGGGTGTGGCAGGGGAAGGATACTGCAAAATCTCCATTCCCTCCCCACTCCTGGGGGAAGGATACTGCAGAATCCCCATTCCCACCCCACTCTGGGGCCAGCCAGAGGTGGCATTTGCCGGTTCTCCGAACGACTCAAAATTTCCGCTACCGGTTTTCCAGAACCTGTCAGAACCTGCTGGATTTCACCCCGATAAGGGTCCTCTACTGCTATGAATGGTTCATATAAATCAGTTGAAGTTCTTTCGGAAAGCACTTATTCGCTTCGAACTCCCTACCCCACCTCACCCCTCTCTAGGCAAGCGACCTTCCTCATCTCAAGGAGGGAAGCTTGATTAGATCCCTTTCACTACGGACTGGCCTAGAAACATATCACCAGTATTACCTTGTGCTCTTGAGAAAGGTCCAGAGAAAGCATGAATTCTTTGCTGGATCCTAGTAAGGCAGGAGCTTGGAGGTAGGAATAATTAGGGACGTGGCCGAAACTTTTCTGACCATACAAGAAGGAACATTGGAAGACCCAGTTCACCATGTCTCATTCCTCCTTTTGTCTCTGGTGGCCAGCATGACAAAGCAATCATCAAGGTGTTTCCTCTTGCAGAACATACCCCTGCGGCCATCAGCCTGGAAAAAGTCTGAATTTCCAGGAGGCAAGACAGCTGGCTCAGTGGGTGGCCATACCAGCTATCCCTTGAGTCCCGTGTCCACATGCCATGGAGTTGACAGTTCTGGTCCTTGGAGGGAGAATATTTTAATGGTAGACGCTCAAAAGGCTGGCACTTAACATTTTATGAAGTCATCTATTCTCAAGCCTGCTCTTTCTCTGCAGGAACTGGTAGATACGAAAAAGAAACTTTGCGTTTTGTATATCTATATCTATACATATACAGGCAGGGATGAAATGCTACTGGTTCGGGCCAGTGTTGTGGCCCCGCCCTCTGAGCCTGTCCCATCGGAGGAAGAAAGCTCCGAGCATGAGGAAGAGGAGTCAGCCAGGCCTCCCTCTCCAGGCCCCTCCCCTCTGGCACTGTCTCAGGTGCCGGCCGAGGGAGAGGAGATTAGCAGGGAGACAGGTGTCTCGGATGAGAGTGAGGGAGAGACATCATTCCTGGACGCACTCCTCCGAAGGCGTGATAAACGATTGCAGCAGCTCAGGAGGCGTGCTAGGGATTAGAACGGAGTCACTGGACCACACCCCAGAGACTATATAATAGAGGGTGGTGGCCAGTGATCCCTGTGATGAACAAAAATAAACCTTGGATAGTCACTAAAGCCTTGTCCGAAACTACTGAGAGGAATATTTATTTTTGTTGGACTTTTGTACGCTGAGTATATTATCTTTCTGTTTCTGTGGAAATAAAGCACTTGGCAGACGGTGTGTATATCACTGCCAAGTTGGAGATAAAGACCTGGGTGTGTGCCAAGTGCTTCCTTAACCCTCGGCTGGCTGTGTTTGTGTGTGTGTGTGGACGGGGACAGATCAGCCAGTTTGCCTGAACCGGTAGTAAAAATTGCTATCGTTCGCCCGAACTGGTAGTAAAAAAATGCTTAAAAAGTACGACAATCAGCTGTCGCACAGTTGATTGTTGTACTTTTTAAGCATTTAAAAAGTAACTTTTTAAATGGAACTTTTTTTAACTTTTTTTTTTGTTTAGCATTTCTTTACTACTTATTCGCCCAAACCATAGTAAAAAAATGCTAAAAAAAGTATTTCAAAAGTTCCAAAGATCAGCTGTGCGACAATCAGCTGTGCTGGGCAATGTCGGAATTTTTTTTAAAAAAAATTTAAAGCATTTTTTTTACTACCAATCATGTTAAGGATATAGTTGAGAGATAACCAGGAATGGTTATGAAGCAGAGCGTAGAGTTTTGCGCACGGAAACGGTGCTGAGAGTAGTTGTGAATAAACTGCATACAAACTGGTTTTTAAAGTAGTTTACTTATAGAGCAAAGCAAATTCATAGTCTTTTACCAATCCAAGTCAGCCATGCATAATCAATCCAGAGATTACAAAACTTCTTACCGGTTCGTAGAACAATACATGAATCATTCAGGAACAATATAAAAACAGTTCATAAAAGCAGTAATAAATAAACCATAATCAAATTGACCATGTAAAAGGATCAAAGGTATCTACAACATAGCAGCAGATAACAATATGATGTAATGTCCACATACTATATCTTTTTCCTTGGTAACAGGATCACTTCGTTCAAGATCCAGCAGTGCTGCGGGAGCGAGCCGAGGCCAGGCGGATGACCTTCCTCGCAAGGAAAGGGTAAGGATCCCCCCAAAGCCCCCCACCACTTTGTCCTGAGTTCCAGGCATCCAATCTAGGATTGCATATTGCCAAGATGGCTTGATAGTCTGGGAGTAGCAGTTCCCGCCCAATTAGAGGGTACCAGATATTTAGAACATGGAATAATAGGGCTGGAAGAGACCTTGGGGGTCTTCTAATCCAATCCCTTCTCAAGCAGGAGGCCCTGTGCCATTTCAGACAAATACCGTATTTTTCGGAGTATAAAACGCTCTGGACTATAAGACGCACCTACCTTTTTTGGGGAGGAAAACAAGAAAAAAAAAAATCTGCCTCTGCCTCCCAGCAATTTGCCTCCTTGCAGCAAACAGCGGAGGCCGGCAATAGGCAATGGCAATCCCTTGCAGACTGAAACAGCTGATGGTCGGGAGGCCGATCCAACTGACAATCAGCTGCTTGTGCTAATCAGGCTGTGCTGAAGCTGAAACTCTCTTAAACTAGACATACCCAGTTCGGTTTTCTCTTGCAGGCCAAAGCCGGATAACTCAGCAGCCGTGACTGGTGCTGCCAAGGGCCGCGGCCAAAGCAGAGAGACGGTACAGGAGCGACGGAAGAAAGAAGCCAGCAAGGGGGCGAGGGCAAACCACAACAGACGCGCGATGGCCGACCGGAAGCGCAATAAAGGCATGATCCCATCTTGAAAAAAGTGACGCGCCAGGGAGGCGTGTTTTGGAATTGCTCTCCCCCACCCCACCCTCCCAACCAGGAGAGAAAAAGCACCTTGCCTTTTGTAAAGATGATTTTCCTAGGGAAGCACAAATCCACACACGATTACCGACCTGCGAATAGGGTTGTGTCAAGCAACTTGTGGAAATTGTACGTTGTTGAGAAATGCAGTTTCTTTAAACCGCTCCTCCGGAAACTTTTGCCGTTTTTGAGTTGTCCTATTACGTTCCTCTGTCAGACCTGCCACAGTCTGAGCTCCTGGGAAAGTGAAACCCTCGATTCCCATTTGATGGAAGTGGAAAAGCACTTAAAGAGATGCTGATTGCAGCAGTCAGACGTTCCCATGCGCCACTATAGAACCCTCTGCTTTCCCCCAGCCCTTCCCTCACCCCCACCCCCCCATAGTCCATCTGTTTATAGCCAATCTGGCATTGCCGAGATGTTTTGGGAAACGCTGAGATGTTTGGGTTGGTGAAAATTCCACTCTCAGGGTAATCGGCCTTGAAGATCCCAGCGTGCCAATATAAACCAGATTCCAAACCGCCCTGCTCTTCCGTCAATTCCCCCACTTTCAATTTCCCATCCTAAAGCTACACAGCTTCGTTGCCCATTTATTCCCCCATCCCTTCCCCGATCGATTTGCAGGACACCAGCAAGGCGCCAGTCCTGCTCAAAAGCCAGCTGCCTTGCTGGATCACGTTTTCTTCCACTGTGGGTTTTTTTTTCCCCAGCCGAGTTGAAATTTCAACTTGATATTGCGCTACAAAATGTTGGCTTCCGGCGGTCTAATTTGTAAGCCCCACGGCGAGGTGAGCAGCAAATAAAATACATTTCGGCATTGTGATCACACGAGTGGGATGGGGACCGTTTCCATTAGCTCAAACTGCTCCCGAACAAGGAAATCGCATTCAGTCCCCTTCTGCTGACATCTTGGCTTCAGTGGATTTTTTCCTGCAACCTAACGGAAGACTTGGGGACCCACCTCAAAAGTTGTCTGCGTGCAACTATTGATTTAGGGTTCTTAGTAACACCTAATAGGGTGGATCCTTCCTACTCTTCCACTCGAACTAATACAAATTTAGTTCAGCCTGTTAGCATCAAAGTACGAAGGTTGATAATCCTACCCTTATGCTAGCTTATTGAGAATGATCACAAATCTTAAATATCATCCTCCCCTCCAGATTTAAGAGTTGGAAGGGACCTTATAGGTCATCTAGTCCAACCCCCCGTTCAAGCAGAAGATCCTACACCATTTCTGACAGATGGCAGTCCAGTCTCTTCTTGAAAGCCTCCAGTGATGAAGCTCCCACAACCTCTGGTGGCAACTTATGGGTTGATTGTTCTCATTGTCAGAAAAATTCTCCTTATTTCTAGGTTGAATCTCTCCCTGTTCAGTTTCCATCCATTCTTCCTTGTCTGGCCTTCGGGTGCTTTGGGAAATAGCTCGACCCCCTCCTCTCTGTGGCAGCCCCTCAAATATTGGAACAACCCCCTTTCCCCCAGAACATGTGTATGTGCGCAGGCATGCATGCACAGGGAATGTTACATATTAAAAGAAATAGAACAGCCTGTATCTCATGCAAGAGGACAGGCTACGTCTACTCTGAATGTTTAATAACAGAATCACAGGCTCCCAACCACAACTGAGCCCACATTTTCCATCACTAAACAAGGCAGTGGTTGAGTTTTGCCCCATTCTACGACCTTTTTGCCAGTCATTAAGCAAATCACTGCCGTTTGGAAGTGAACCATACGGTCATTAAGTGAACCTGGCTTCCCCCCACCAACTTTGCTCCGGCTGGGAAAGTTACAAATTGTGATTACGGGATCCCAGGACCCTGCCAGTTGTCATAATATACATGCCAAGTTGCCAAAGCAGCTGAATTTTGATCACGATTGTGGAGTTAAGTGTGAAAACTGGCCATAAGTTATTTCCCCTCCCCCCCCCCCATCGTGGTAATTTGGGTCCCTAAACAGAATAGTTGTAAGTTGAGGATCACCCGTGACATAAAGTGACCCTTGAAATGGGAAAGTCAAAATTTAATATGACAAGCTTTGTTATATCTAACGGGCGATTCCAACCCAAAGCTGCAAGCAAGATATATTTATTTATTAATTAATTATTAGTTCAATTTATATGCCGCCCTTCTCCGAAGACTCAGGGCAGCTTACAATGCACTTATAGCAATAGCCTTCATACTTTTGTATAGACCTGCTTAGTAGGGCTTTCGGGCCCCCCCTAAGCAGTGTTCTTTTTTATACAAAGTCATCTTATTGCCCCCACAATCAGGGTCCTCAATTTACCTACCTCAGAAGGATGGAAGGCTGAGTCAACCTTGAGCCTGGTGAGATTTGAACTGGCACTAATTGCAGGCAGCTGGCAGCTAAGTGCTACATAACAGCACTTTAGTCCGCTGCACCACCAAGGCTTTTGGTGATATAACTTTTGTTGCATCTTGCGCTACAACTTCACTACTAGATGACTGGATTGAAAGAAAAAACAAAACAAAACAACAATACCCACAACAAAGCATTTGCCAAACGCCCCCCCCCCCCCCCCGGGGCATTCCGCAACTTCCAAGTGACACAAGGCAGTCCAGAATATACTTGTCTCAGAGAGTGCATTTTATTAAGCTGTTTTTCAGCCAAAAGAAAAAAGTCATTTGAATCTTTTCATCGCCTGGGGAGTTACGCACACCGGGCCATGATGCAAGGATGAACATCTGCTGGACGAACAGCTGGCCGCAAATCAAAGGGCTGTTGGGTGAAGATGGCGGAGGATCCAACCGGAATCCAGGGTTTTGCTGGCCGTGCCTCAGTCCTGCTTGACTTCGTATTTGTGCTTGATGTCTTTCCAGAGTCTCTGCAGAGACACAAACAAGCATGGAGTTAAGATACAGACGACACTTGGGGAACGCTCGCTTGCAACGGAACAAAACATCATTCCACAATCGCAGCCCACTCAGGATGCAGAATGAAATTCGCTAGCTTGTTACCTACCCCACACCCTGCCTCCCCCAAAGTACTTAAGGTGCCTAAAAGACGAAAGTACCGTATAAGATGCACCTACCTTTTCTGGTGAGGAAAAGAAAAAGAAATCTCCCTATCGTGAGGAAAAGAAAAAGAAATCTCCCTATCTCTGCCTCTGAGCAATTTTGCCTCCTTGCAGCAAACAGCCTGCTTTACTTTCAGTTTCGTTTTCAGCACAGCTTGATTATTACAAGGAGAAAAAAAAAATCCGCTCCAGCAATTGCAGCAAGCAGCAGAGGCTGCTGCAAAACAGCTGAGAGTCGGGAGGCCAATCCAATCAACTAATGCTAATTAGACTGTGCGGAAGCTGAAAGGAGCTGTTTCTTCTTGCTGCAAGGAGATAAACTGCTGGGAGGCAGAGGCCAAAAGGTGGGGGCCAGTGAGTGGGCGGGGCTACATTCGGTGAATAAGACACACCTAAATTTTCACCCCCTTTTAGGGGGAGAAAAGGTGCATCTTATACTCTGAAAAATACGGTACCTTCAAGGGTAAAAAGATTATGTGTGAGTGTGTATACATATGGTGTACCTCCATTTCTGCGCATGTATAAATGTATGAATAGAATAACAATTGGAAGGGACCTTGGAGGTCTTCTAGTCCAACCCCCTGCTCAGGCTTTTAGGAAATCCTATACCATTTCAGTGTACATATATGACATCACTGTGTATCTCTGTAGGTGGGTGGGTGGGTGTATGAGAGCCAGTTAAATCACCCGGCTAGAAATTAAGAGGCCATGAGTTCTAATTCTACCTTAGGCACAAGGTCATTTTGGGTGACCTCCAGCCAAACGACTTTCTTTCAACCTCTGGAAGAAGACAACAGCAAAACAATTCTGAAATCTTGCCAAGAAAACTGCGGAGCCGTGGCCAAGCAATCTCTGAGAAAGATAAATATTTGTAGCTCAAGGTTGAAGTGAAGAGTCCTTGGTAGTCTCTGAGATTGGTGGTTTTCTTGCAGACATTTCATGACCCAGCTAGCTAACATCATCAGTACTAGCAGGAGGACTGTGGAGTCCTTGGTGCTCTCTGACCTTGGTGGTTTTCTTGCAGACATTTCATGACCCAGCTAGCTATCATCATCAGTGCTAGAAGGGAGTGAGGTTTGCAGAGAGGAGGAGGATTAGGAGGAGGAGAACTGTGGAGTTCCTGGTGCTCTCTGAGCTTGGCTGTTTTCTTGCAGACGTGATTCCCACCCAAGCCCCGTTTCACCCCAAGACACCCAGCCTCCCCGGGCTTGCAATGCGGCTGCAGAAGACCAAGAGCCGAAAGCGCACAGCTCTGACAAGCCCAGAAAGGCAGGCCGCAGCGAAGCACCTGCTTTCCAAAAAAAAAAAAAAGTGCCTTGCCCTATACCTAGAAGCAGCGCGATAAGGCCGAAGCCTCGGCCTCGAGTGAAACGCCAGCCCGCCTGACCTTCAACTGACTCCGGCCGCCTTTTACGCAAGTCCCCGGCTGGGGCCTGCTCGCCCACCGGGCCTGACTTACCCCTTCGTTGAGGCGGCAGAAAATCGCCTCCGTGGCCTGGTCGAAGCCCCGCTCGAAAATCACGGCGCCCACCACGACCGTGAAAACCAGCGTGGACGTGCGACGGAAGACGAACCGGTAAAGCTGCTGCACCAACGCCATCTTGGACGCTTGAGGCTACCGCGCAGGCGCACTGCTGCCTTCGGTCCACGTGGGATGGGGAGGGAAAAAAAATGCGCCGCGCTGACCTCTGGGCTTTGAAGTCCGCTGCCCCCTTCAGGCGCGCAGCTCTTCCGTTTAAGGGAAGCTGAACTACGTTTCCCAAGATGCCCCGCCGTTCGTTAAGGTTGAATGGCCGACCGCGAAGGCCTCTGGGATTTGAATGCTGAAACAGGCGGAGGGAGAAATCCTGGACCGCAGAGCGAGGAGGGTGAGTCGTAGGGTCTGCTTGGACCCCGCTTTGCGGGTTATCCAGGGTCCTGGAGACGTAGGGCAGGTACTACAGTTCCCATCACTAATAAAGGAGAATATTTGTAAGCTCAGGGTTGAAATGAAGGGTCCTGGGGGCTCTCTGAGCTTGGCTGTTTTCTTGCAGACGTCTCATGACCCAGCTAGCTAACATCACCAGTGCTAAGAGGAGGAGGAGGACGGTGGGCTCCTGGGTGTTCTCTGAACTTGGCTGTTCTCTTGCAGACATTTCATGACCCAACTAGGGAACATCTCTGGGGGCTCTCTGAGCTTGGCTATTTTCTTTCAGACGTTTAATGACCCAGGTAGATAACATCATCAGTGCTAGGAGGAGGAGAAGGAGGACTGTGGGGTCCTTGGCGCTCTCTGAGCTTGGTTGTTTTCGTGCAAACGTTTCATGACCCAGCTAGGGAACATCATCAGCGTTAGGAGGAGGAGGACTGTGGGGTCCTTGGTGCTCTCTGAGCTTGGCTGTTTTCTTGCAGACGTTTCATGACCCAGCTAGCTAACATTATCAGTGTTAGGAGGACTGTGGGGTCCTGGGTGTTCTCTTAGCTTGGTGGTTTTCTTGCAGATGTTTCATGACCCAGCTAACTAACAATATCAGTGCGAGGAGGAGGAGGAGAAGGAGGACTGTGGGGTCCTGGGTGCTCTCTGAGCTTGGCAGTTTTCTTGCTGACGTTTTATTATCCAACTAGGTAGCATCATCAGTGCTAGTAAGGAGTGTTGTTTACTCTCACTTTACAATCTAGTGGCTTGCCTTGTCAGTGTTGGTGGGGACGGTCTTAGGGCTGTTTGCTTTTGGCTTCTTTGGCGGTTTCTTGTAGGTGTCTTGTTTCCCTCTGATGCCTACGTAGAGATTCCAGACTAATTCTCCCTTTGACTACTCCCCGGGGACTCAGCTAGTCTGGTCCAGGAGCAAACTATCGGTCTGAGAAGATTCCTGTGCTATAGACATGAACAATAAAATAGCTCATTGAACTCTTCACCCAATCCGTATTAATTCCTGCAAGTCCCACTTCGATGCAGTGATTAAATTAGAAGCAGCGTCAGGCCTGAACGTACGTTCTGTGCTGCACCAAAATGCACCATTTTATTTATTTACCCATGAAATTGAAACCTAGGCTGCTGTAACACACACAATAAATTCTCCGTACAATTAGAACAATGATGGTAATACAAATCTATCCGTTGTACTTAACGTTTTTTGGCATCTAGCTAACCTACGCAGAAATGCTCAGTGAAAGCAAAACAGGGCTTCCTTTCAGAGGAATTAGATGTTAAAATGTCATCCTGACAACGAGCTGTAACTTCTGGTTCTTGCCTGCAGGAAGTTCCAGATTCAATTTTCAGCCCTGCAGGTGGTTAGGAAAAAACTCTTCCCGACAAACCGCAGGCATTGCAGTCAAGAGCAGCGTTCCTACATGTCAAAATCCCGAACTTGCCGCTTACGACGAAGCCCAAGCAAATTGGGACACGATCGCACTTCGTGTTACCTAGTGATTTCCGAGCCAAAGGCAGCCAAAGCTGATTGTGTGTATCTGTGTGGACTTTTTTTAAAAAAAACAACATTTCTTATCAGAATTTTAAGGGACCTGGTGGCTCAGTGGCTAAGACGCTGAACTTGTCGATCGAAAGGTCGACAGTTCAGCGGTTCGAATCCCTGGTGCCGCGTAACGGGGTGAGCTCCCGTGACTTGTCCCAGCTTCTGCCAACCTAGCAGTTCGAAAGCAGGTAAAAAAATGCAAGTAGAAAAATAGGGACCACCTTTGGTGAGAAGGTAACAGCATTCCGTGTGAGTTTGGCGTTGAGTCATGCCGGCCACAGGACCACGGAGACGTCTTCGGACAGCGCTGGCTCTTCGGCTTTAAACGGAGATGAGCAGCGCCCCCTAGAGTCGGGAATGACTAGCACCTATGTGTGAGGGGAACCTGTACCTTTACCTTATCAGAATTTTACAATAAAAGTATACAAGGAGGAAGTGGTTAGAGTGCAGTACTGCAGGCTACTTCTGCTGCCTGCCGGCTGCTTGCAATTTGGCAGTTCAAATCTGACCAGGCTCAAGGTTGACTCAGCCTTCCGTCCTTCCGAGGTGGGTAAAATGAGGACCCGGATTGTTGGGGGCAAATATGCTGACTCTGTAAACCGCTTAGAGAGGGACTATAAAATACTGTGAAGCGGGTATATAAGTGCTATTGCTATTGCTATTAGCAGATTCAGAATGGGGAAGAGGTACTTTTGCGATTACTGCGACCGGACTTTCCAGGACAATCTTCACAACAGGAAAAAACACTTGAACGGGGTGCAACATCTAAGAGCCAAGAAAGTCTGGTACGATCTCTTTCGAGGTAAGAAAACGGAATAGCTTCTCTGCTGTTTTGGCACTACAGGGGGAGCTGCAGGGGTTCAAGGAGAGCTGTTGGGGGGGGGGGGTTCCCAGATGTTTCATCTGCCCTGTCTCTCTGTATGCACATCTGGTTCGGAAAATTTTGTCAGTAGGACCGGGGCTTGGTGGGGTGGGATAGCCACGGCTCTTTCTCCTGTGTGTACCCCTTCCCGTAAAAATCTTGGATGTACATGCCCAAAGGCAAGAAAATATTGGACGAAAATATACACATGGCTGGAAAAAAATGATAAAACAACATATAGACCTGAAAGCAGAGATATTTTTGCTGGGCATGCTACTAGAAAAATTTGATAAAAAGACTGCATATTTGATCCTGCATATACAAACTGCAACCAAAATTGTATTTGTGCAACAATGGAAAAATGATCAGATTCCGTCTGAGGGGACTGTAATTAAGAAAATATTAGATTGTGCAGAAATGGATAGATTAACACTTGCTATTAAGGATAAAGAAGCCACTGAATGTTTTTTGATACGGGACATATTCTATCAATGGCAAAATAACAGAAACAGAAGTTTTAGAAAGGAGGAGATATAAATGGAGGAAATGGGATAGAGGAGAGATGTTAAAGATGAGGAGATTAAATGTTAAGTATTAATGTTATTGTATATTGTTATATTGTTAATATGATAGTGATGACTTATCACAACGAAAGATATATAAATGTGACTATTTAAACATAATTGTACCCAGAACACACACTGTTTGATGAAAATTTTATTTTATATAAAAATAAAACAAATAAAACTTGGGGGAAAAAAATCTTGGATGTACCGGTACAGAGAATCCTTAACTTGCAACCATCCATTTAGTGACCATTCAAAAGTTAGAACAGCACTGAGAAAAATGACTTTGGATCGTTTTTCACACCGTTGCAGCATCCCCGATCAAAAATTTGGACGCTCAGCAATCGACTCATATTTATGACCATTTGCAGCGTCCCAGAGTCACGCGGTCCCATTTTGTGACCTTATTGACAAGCCAAGTCGACGGGGGAGCCAGATTCACTTAACAACCGTGTGACTTAACCGCCGCAGCGATTTCGCTGAACGACTCTGGCAAGAAAGGTCGTAAAACGGGGCAGGACTCAACGACGGTCTTGCTTAGCAGCGGAGATTTTGGGTTGGAGGGTTGTAAGTCGAGGAGCTACCCGTAGCCTTTAACTTACAACTACGTGTAGCCCCACCTGCTTTTACGCCCGGAAAGAGAGTCTGTTGTGGAATCACAGCTGTTCTCTTGACATTTTTTTTTAATATAAGCCAGCTCTTCCGCCTCCTCCTCCTCCTCCTGTTTGTGATTTATTTTTCTTTCTTTACAGATGCTGCAACCATCTTACAGGAGGAACAGACAAAGAAACCCTGTCGGAAATTTTTGCAAACAGGTATGCTGAAGAGGGGACGCAGTGGCTCAATGGCACGCGATGGCCCGGGAGGCCCGTTTTTCTCTCTCACCTTGCTCCAGAGCCTGGGGAGGGCTAAAACAGCCTTCCCCGCTTCCCCGGAGACCCTCTGGTGGCCATAAACGGCCCATTTGCCAACTTCCGGTGGGAAGAATGATCTAAAGAGCCACCATCAATGAGCTGTTGGACAGCATTACTTGGTCTGTTGTGTGGATGTTTGGGAGGTTTACGGGTGGGAAATTTGTGATGGGTGGGTGGGGAGTGTTTGGGGATTGTTATGTGTGTGGGACCTGGTCTTTGGGTGTTAAGTGAATTTCATTGTATGGGTATACTGTGTATACACGTACAATGACAATAAAATTATTATTATTATTATAGCGTCGTTTTGAAGGTAGAAATTGAAATTTATGTCCAGGATTGGTTGCCACGTGTACTAAAACATATTTGAAAAACCTACCCAAGTATTTCTGAAAACGAATGAAATTGCCAATTTGCAACTTGGTGGAAATAGACCTAAAAAAATCATTTCGTCATCTTGTTTTTATAATGCACGTGGTCCTCGGGGTTATTGACCGCTCATTCAGTGACCACTTGGAAGTTAACGACGGGGCTGAAGGAAGGCGCTTACCAGTCCTTCAAGTTCGATAAGATTTTGTTTTTTTTCATAAGCGATTTGGGGTTGATGAAGGCAAAAGGTTGAGAAGGACTTCATGCTTAATTGCTTGCCTTGATCCCTTCCTTGTAGGCCACTGCGATTTTGGCTCCAACTGTAGATTTTCTCACATGACAGGGGTGGATCTCGAGAAGCTCAACATGCAGGTACAAGGTAAGAAAAGGTGAAGTGAGAAACAGTTAAGAGAATAACAGAGTTGGAAGGGACCTTGGAGGTCTTCTAGTCCAACCCCCTACTTAGGCAGGAAACGCTCCACCATTTCAGACAAATGGTTATCCAACCTCTTCTTAAAAACTTCCAGTGTTGGAGCATTCACAACTTCTGGTGGCACGTTGTTCCACTGGTTAATGGTTCTCACTGTCAGGACATTCCTACTTAGTTCTACGTTTCTTGATTAGTTTCCACCCATTGCTTCTTGTCTTGCCTTCAAGTGCTTTGGAGAACAGCTTGACTCCCTCTTCTTTGGGGCAGCCCCTGAGATATTGGAAGACCGCTATCATGTCTCCCCTAGTCCTTCTTTTCATGAAACTAGACATACCCAATTCCTGCAACCGTTCTTCATACGTTTTAGCCTCCAGTCCCCTAATCCTCTTGGTTGCTCTTCTCTGCACTCTTTCTAGAGTCTCCACATCTTTTTTATATGGTGCTGATCGAAACTGATTGCTGCATTCCAAGTGAAAGTTTTAATTTTAAAGTGGTCAATTTTGATAAAAACACTTGTTTATATTTTTAATCCAGTGCAATGTTAACCATTCCCCACCATCCCAAAGTAGTTGAATTAGAGCCTGGTGGCGGAGCAGACTAATAGCCTGTTAATATCATTCAGCTGCCTGCAATTTCTGCAGGTTCGAATCTCCCCAGGCTCAAGGTTGACTCAGCCTTCCATCCTTTCTAAGGTAGGTAAATTGAGGACCCAGTTTGTGGGGGCAATAAGCTGACTTTGTATAAATATACAAAAGTATGAAGGCTATTGCTTAACGCATTGTAGGCCGCCCTGAGTCTCCGGAGAAGGGCGGCATATAAATCAAATTTAAAAAACCCAAAAAACGGTGAATATTTTTACACGGCGTGTTAAAATATCTTGAAAATGAACCCACTCGCTTAATATCTGAAATCATCGGCAAGGAGCTTTGCTTTAAATCACGTCCCATCTTTAGATCCCTAATGGTTTTAATCGGGATTGACTGTTTCTTATCTGTACTCTTCAAACCTCGTTTAGTTTTTTTTTTTAAGCAGCTAAGCTTCCTTCTTCCCCTCCTTCGTTTCCCATCGCTTTTATTTCTGCTCTGGGCCAGGAAGGTGGCTTCGATGGCTTGATTTTACTGCCTGCTGCTACAATTTATAGGCTGCGTGATTTCCCCCGCTTCCAAACCCCCCCCCCCACCTGATTGATGGTTGCATTTTAATTTTTACGGCTCTGGGTTGCAGGCTGCCCAGGGAACTGTGTATTACGTTGGTAGGACAGAAATCGATAAAACCGTGGCAGTCATTAAAATAGAGACGACGTGGGTATCCTTCCCTACTCCATCAGGGAGCATATAGAATTTCTCCCAAGAAAAATATGGGGAAAAGGTTACTTCTCTATCAAGCTCACCCCCGTAGCATTTCATTTCATTCTTTTATTTTACTTTACTTTATTTTACTTTATTTTTATTTTTATTTTATTTATTTTATTTATTTTTTATTTATATGCCGCCCTTCTCCGGAGATTCAGAGCGGCTTACAGTGCGTTAAGCAATAGCCTTCGTTCTTTTGTATATTTTATCCAAAGTCAGCTTATTGCCCCCACAAACTGGGTCCTCAATTTACCTACCTTAGAAAGGATGGAAGGCTGAGTCAACCTTGAATTTTATTTCTTTTGTTTTATTTCTTTTACTTTATTATTTTATTATTTATTATTTTATTGTTTTACTTTATTATTATTTAATTTTACTTTATTTTATTATTTTATTATTTTATTTTACTTTATTTTATTTTCGATCGACAAGCTCAGCGTCTTAGCCACTGAGCCACCGCGTCCCTTTCTTATATGGGATAGCTATTTCATCCTCGCCTTTGCCTGGCTAGCTGCTAGCTCCTCCATAAAAGCTCACAGAGCTCTGGCACGCTAGCGATCTCCCGACGCCTGGCTCTCATTATTATTCAACGGGCAAAAAGATGAATTGGCTGCCACTGTCAAACCGGCACAATCCGTCACTCGGCTTGAACAGCGGTGTTAATTTCACACCCTGTCGGGAAATGTTTACCATTTTCAACATCCAGGCCTGGCTGGGCTCGGACAGGTGGCTGGCATATTGGGCAGCCGGGCAGACTTCGGCAGGTCAGAGAAGGAGGGGGCGAAGTAGGGAGGGACACGGACACACACACCACCGAGACTGGGCAGAGAAGCCGAACTTTGGTAGGTGGAAAAGGGAGAGACGGTCGGTCTAGTGGTTAAGGCACCAGGCTAGAAAGCAGGAAATGTTGAGTTTTAGTCCCACTTTCGGCATGAAAACAGACTGGGTGACTTTGAGCCAATCACCAGGAGACGGTGAGTTCTAGTCCTGCCTTAGACATAAAAACAGACTTTGGGCTATTCTATTCTATTCTATTCTATTCTATTCTATTCTATTCTATTCTATTCTATTTTCTATTTTCTATTTTCTATTTTCTATTTTCTATTCTATTTTCTATTCTATTCATTTTCTATATTTTATTCTATTCTATTCTATTCCTATTCTATTCTACTCTATTTTCTATTTTCTATTTCCTTTTTTCTATTTTCTATTCTCCTATTCTATTCTATTCTATTCTATTCTATTCTATTCTACTCTATTCTACTCTATTCTACTCTGCTCTGCTCTACTCTACTCTACTCTACTCTACTCTACTCTACTCTCCTTCCTTCTTTCCTTATTCCACTCCATTCCATTCTACTCCACTCTAATTCTATTCTATTCTATTCTATTCTATTCTATTCTATTCTATATTCTATATTCTATATTCTATATTCTATTCTATTCATTTTCTATATTTTATTCTATTCTATTCTATTCTATTCCTATTCTATTCTACTCTATTTTCTATTTCCTTTTTTCTATTTTCTATTCTTCTATTCTATTCTATTCTATTCTACTCTACTCTACTCTACTCTACTCTATTCATCTAATCTAATCTAATCTAATCTAATCTAATCTAATCTAATCTAATCTAATCTAATCTAATCTTCTCCCCTTACCCTCCAAACAGAGGAGAGGAGAGTGAAAGAGCAGCAGCAGGATGGCACGGTGCTCCCGATGGGCACCATCGAAGAATGGTTGGAGAAACACGCCAAGCGGCTACGGGCAGCTCAGAGAGACAGGTATGTGTTCTCCGCCATCGGCAAGGGAAGCTGAAAGTTGTCCGGCCTTTTGAGGTATCCCAGCTCCACAAAACGGATACTGCAAGAAATTTCGGAACTCGGCTTTATTGTTGGAGGGTATACAGGTAGTCCTTGACTTACAACCGTACAGTTAGCGACCGTTCAAAGTTACAACAGAACTGGAAAAAAAAGGACTTTACGACCTTTTTCCCAGTTATAACCTTTGCAGCAGCCCCATAATCATCATCATCTTTTAACGACACCATAATACCTTGCGGGGTGGAGTCTGGGCAACCGAATGGAGCTGAGTTTTTACTGGCCGGATGCCCTTCTTGTTGCCAGAGCGGAGTTTTGTTCAGCAGAAATATTCTCATTGTGCCCAGAGAGAGAAATATCTGCCTCTACCTAGGATCGAACTCACAGCCTCCTGATTGTGAGGTGAGCTCTAGGCCACCGCACCACTCACAGCCCCCATAATCATATGATCAAAATTCAGACACTCGACAACCGCTTTGTATTTATGACGGTTGCAGTGTCCCCGGGGTCATGGGATCACTTTTGGGGACCTTCTGACGAGCAAAGTCAACGGGGAAGCCAGATTCACTTAACAAGCAGGTTACTAACCGAACAACTGCAATGATTCACTTAACAACAGTGGCAAGAACGGTCGTAAAATAGGACAGGACTCACTTTTGCTCAGTAACAGAAATTTTGCGTAAAGAGTGGCATTGCGAAAACATTTCTTTTCCTAAATCAGATTTTTTTTTTCCTTTCCTCCTAGTCCTCTTTCTGAAGAAGAATTGGTTTTCCAATATCCGCCAGGTTGGCCCCCGGTCCAGGAACTGCCACCCTCCCTGAGAGCGCCTCCTCCTGGCGGCTGGATGATCCCCCCGGGTCTCCATTGGGGCTGAGAATGGCGGGAGATGAAACGATTCAGGCTGCAGATTCTCGGCGTGCAAAACAAGAGAATTTAGCTGAAGACGTTTCCAGAAATTCCTGCACCGCCGGCTAATTTAGAATTTGCAGGAAGGATACCGAGACCAAAGCGCATTCAAGGACCGAACAAACCGAATAAATTTATTTAAATGGTCTCCGTTAATTACTCCCAGCGCCAGCGGGCTTCCCTCGATCTGCGGTGCCGAGCCCGGCACAGCAAGGACAGTCTCCGAAATTCAAATTACCATATTTTTTCAGACTATAAGACGCACCCAGATTTAGAAGAGGAAAACAACGACAAAAAGTGTTTGGCCTCCGCGTGTCCCATTTTCGGGCCTTTTTTTGGGCCTGTTTTGGAGGCTTTTTTCGGCCCGTTTCTGAGGTGTTTTTCACCCTGTTTTTTTTTCCGAAGAAGTGGGCCAAAAAAAGCCTCAAAAACGGGCCCAAAAAAAGGCCGGAGCTTCAGCAATATTCGGTCTATAAGACACACCGACATTTTCAGCCCGTTTTGGGAGACAAAAAAGTACATCTTACAGTCCCAAAAATACGGTATAAAGAAGTTGCTTTTGATGGGCAGGTTTTACTGCCCTGCAATTTCTCTGTTCCATGACCCCCATCCGCAGGATTTGCTCAATTTAAGCATCAGCAAAGGAAAGCTACATATTAATGAGGATTAATTCTCTTAACAGGCACTTTGGCACCTGCTAAGGACAAAAGAATACATATAGTAAATTCTTGTTATTGCTAGGTATGGGCTATAAAATCACTGCGAGCCGCGAAATCGGCAAATATTGAACTGTCACTCCTAGGAAAATATACAGCTTGCTTTCTACAAATCTCCACTCATAATATTTTTCATCAAAAATGACCAACATGCAACCTTATTTTAATTGTGTTTCTGTTTAAAGAGATTCCATTTAATGTGTGTGCGTGCGTACATATTTCTTGTTAATAAAGTCCTGAGGGAAAAAAAGTTTAAATCGTGAGAAGAGTTATTTTTTTTTGCAAGACAGCCCCCCCCCCCGCCCCCATAATATAAAACAACCCAGCCTCAGTCAGGAAGATAAAACAGCACTCTGCACATGCTCGGAAGCATGTTCTTTGCAGAAATGCACGCCTGGTTAAGTGATTATTATTTCCCTCCCTTGCTTTTGGAAGATAGATTTTTGATATATGCCTCTGAATTTCAGCTTGATGGCTTTGCACTGGAATATTCTGCTTTTATCATTAGTGGTTTATATTTTATGGGGAGCTGCCTAGAGCTGTTGATGGGATGGCTGAGGAACATACAGAAATAAATTCACAAAAGAATAGATTTCTACTCCCATGGCTGTTCCCAAGGGCAGAAATTGGCTGGGTCCCTGATTAGGTTGGATCCGGAAATGGAACGTCATCATAAACCACCATCCGAAGGCCAGAGAGAGAAACCAGCGGCATTCGGAAATGCTAAAACTTCAGAAGAAAGCGCAGGATGAATAGCCAGTTCCCGGCAATGAATTTTACGGAGTTTTATTTTTATTTTATTTTATTCAGTTTGTCGAACATGTACAAGATAACAGGTATAGGTATCAGTGGTGAGTTGGTCCTGGTTTAGTCCGGTTCTTGCGAACCAGTAGTAATGGCAGCAGGAGGCCCCGCCTACTGTCCCGACGTCATCACTGACAAATGGACCCCTGATAAGTATAACAAGGAATGAATACAAATAAATGGGGACTGTAGGACAGGGACGATAGGCTGGTGCGCTTATGCACGCCCCCTTTACGGACCTCTTAGGAATGGGGTGAGGTCCACGGACAGTTTTAAGGTTGAAGTTGTAGGGTTTTGAGGATGTAATAACGGAGTCGGGTTGTGCATTCCAGGCATTGACCACTCTGTTGCTGAAGTCGTATTTTCTGCAATCGAGTTTGGAGCGGTTTACTTTTGAGTTTGTATCGATTGTTTGCCCCGCGTATTATTGAGGTTGAGGCTGAAGTAGTCGTTGACAATTTCGGCCGAAGAGGTTGCAGGAAAAAAAATGCTTTTAGAAGCCTCTGATGATCCCAGCTGAGCCGCACGATCATCAGAGGCTTTTTTTTTTTTAATTACTTTTAAAAGCATTTTTTCGGCTGAAGTGGTTGCAGAAAAAATGCTTTTAAAAATAATTTTTAAAAAGGCCTCTGATGATCGTGCAGCTCAGCTGGGCATGGGGGGGGGCAGGGATTTTTGCTACCGGTTCTCCAAACCACCCGCCACCATCGCTACCGGATCGGGTGATCCAGTCCGAACTGGGAGCATTTCACTCCTGATCTGGGGCCAAGAGTCGTTCAGGGTGCAAATAGTATGTGTGTTTTTTGCCTCGAAAAGTGAACCCACTTCTAATTTTTATTTTCAGCACCGTAAAAAAAAACACAGCAATATGATATCAGGGGAGAAGTTGGGCCCAAAATATTATTATTATTATTATTATTATTATTATTATTATTATTATTATTATTATTATTATTCATATTTCTATGCTGCCCACTCTCCAAGGACTCTAGGCGGCTTACACCAAAGACAGTATACTAAATAACATATTTGTTGTGACTCCGACCCCCGAGGCCGACTTATCGGAGGGAGAAGGCTCCGAACATGAAGGAGAGGAGTTGGCCAGGCCTCCCTCTCCAGGACCCTCCTCTCTGGCAATGCCTCAGGTGTCTCCTGAAGGAGAAGAGATTGGCCAGGAGCCAGGTATCTCCTCGCAGTTGGACAGTGACGGAGATAAGTCTTGGCTGGATCCACGCCAGCATCGGAGAGACAGGCACGCGCAGCAGAAGAGGAGGCGTGCCAGAGAGTAGGCTGAGTCACTGGACCACACCCCACAGGGGATAAAAGGGGGTGACGTGGCCATTCAGACTCTGTGACGGGCAAAACAAACTACTAGCAAGTCACATTGTATCTTTGAAACAACGTTATCTGCCTTGGATTTAATATGGACTGGATCTTGTTTGGGTTTATCTATCGGAGGAACAACCCCTCCCTCTATGAGTAAAGTTCTTGGCAAGCAGCTACTGGGTTGCTGCTAATCCTCTTATCGAAATTATTTGTTATCTGCCAGTTTTATTTAACCCCTGGCTATCTGTTTGTGTGCGTGTGTGAGATGGGGACAGAACAATATTGCCCCCAACACTCTGGGTCCTCATTTTACCCACCTCGGAAGGATGGAAGGCTGAGTCAACCTTGAGCCGGTGAGATTTGATCCGCTGATCTGCTGAACTAGCAGTCAGCTGAAGTAGCTGCAGGACTGCACCTAACCACTGCGCCAGCCTCACACACACACACACACACACACACACACACCATATTTTGCAACACACCACAATTTTTCTCAGTCAAAAGCCACGCTTGGCTTGGACATGACTTTGTTATTATGCTAAACCCATCGATCATAGCGAAGTTCAAATAAATACGACGGCATCAACCAAGCGTCAAAAATGCAGAACCCTTTGCTTGTTATCGATCGCGGTTCCTTCTGTGATAGGGTTTGCTATTTTCATTTCTTTTCACGGAAAGAAGACAAAAGCCGCCCGCTCAGAATCTCCCAGAACTGCAGCGGCATAAAGGACAAACAAGCCAGCCAAATAAATAAAATGGATAAACGTGGAAATAATAATAATAAAAAAAATAGATTACAGAGCCTCTAAAATATTCTCAAACAGTGCGGATGCTAACATTGTTAGCTCTTTAGGAGGGCCAGGCCCAGAAACAGACTTCAGAAACGTGGCAGGTGGTCCTCGCCTTACAACGGTTCATTTAGTGACGACGATGCTGGGAAAAGCGACTTATGACCAGTAGTGGGATTCAAGTAATTTAACACCCGGTTCTCGGCCCTAATGATTTCTTCCAACCAGTTTGCCAAACTGCTCAGAAAGTTAACAACTGGTTCTCCCGAACTGGTGCGAACTGGCTGAATCCCACCACTGCTTATGACCGTTTTTCGCACTTACGACCGTTGCAACGTCCCCAAAGTCACTTAACAGCCGTCTTGCTTAGCAACGGGAAATTTTGCGCTCTCCATTTTCGTCCATTTTCGTTTTTTATTATAAATGCGCAGTTGAGCAGTTCTGTCCCTTGACTGTAACAAACGGAACATTTTCCTCTGTCTATCGCGTACATTTTAAGCAACACACATACACAATTTTCCTTAAAAAAAATAAATAAATAAAAGCCCATGCATAATCCACCGTCTTGGTCTTCCCATAAATCTTGGGGCTGCTGTACCTCTTCTTTTAAATACCTTGTCATTTCTGTGAATTGCTTCGCAGCATCGGGGCGCTGCGTGTTGGGAGAAGTAATAGAAGGAAAAGGAAGAGCCCCAAGCGATGGACGTGGCCCCCTGCCCCCCCCTTAACCCATCACTCTCCAGATGTGGGACTAGGTCTCTCTTCATTCCCAACTGCTGAGACCGTATCTGAGGATAGGGAAGAGTTGTGAGCCATCCTGAGTTACGCAGATGGGATAGGTAGCCATATGGACGAGGAGGAGGAGGAGGAGGAGGAAATCCTATTCATTTTGACATTCTCCTCCTCTCCTTCTCCTTCTGCTTCTCCTCCTCCTCCTCCTTCTCCTGCTTCTCCTCCATCTCCTTCTCATTGTCCTCCTCCTCCTCCTCCTCCTCCTTCTGCTTCTCCTCCTCCTTCTGCTTCTCCTCCTCTTCTTCTGCTTCTCCTTCTTGTCCTCCTCCTCCTCCTCCTTCTGCTTCTCCTCCTCCTCCTCCTTCTCCTGCTTCTCCTCCATCTCCTTCTCATTGTCCTCCTCCTCCTCCTCCTCCTCCTTCTGCTTCTCCTCCTCCTTCTGCTTCTCCTCCTCTTCTTCTGCTTCTCCTTCTTGTCCTCCTCCTCCTCCTCCTTCTGCTTCTCCTCCTCCTCCTCCTTCTCCTCCTCCTCCTCCTCCTGATTCTTCTCCTGCTTCTCCATCTCCTTCTTGTCATCCTTCTGCTTCTCCTCCTCCTCCTCCTCCTGCTTCTCCTCCTCCTGCTGCTTCTCCTCCTCCTCCTTCTGCTTCTCCTCCTGCTTCTCCTCCTCCTCCTGCTTCTCCTCCTCCTGCTTCTCCTCCATCTCCTTCTTGTCGTCCTTCTGCTTCTCCTCCTCCTCCTCCTCCTGCTTCTCCTCCTCCTTCTGTTTCTCCTCCTCCTCCTCCTTCTGCTTCTCCTCCTCCTCCTCCTCCTCCTTCTGCTTCTCCTTCTCCTCCTCCTCCTTCTGCTTCTTCTCCTGCTTCTCCTCCTCCTGCTGCTTCTGCTTCTCCTCCTCCTACTCTCCCTCTTTTCCCTCCCCAAAGCAGCTGTGGAGAAGCCAGAATTACCTCTTACACCAGACACATTGAAATTGATTGCTTTTTGCAGAACCTTTTAAGAATTTGGAATTCAGCCAGGTGCTACTGGCTGCTTTCACCAGCTAAGGTCCTCACTCCAAATGCAGAGCCCGTATAGAGGAGGAAAAAGCAACCTCTGCCACCACTATTTTCCTGTAGCAAAGAACTGGTGGGATCATAAGCCTGAAAAAGTGGTCGAAAATGAGCATGCAAAACTGCTGTGGGACTTCCAAATACAGACTGACAAAGTTTTGGAACACAATACCCCAGATATCACAATTGTGGAGAAGAAAAAAAAGTGTGGATCGTCGACATTGCCATATCTGGTGACAGCAGAATCGACGAGAAACACCTTGAAAAAGTCACCAGATATCAGGACTTGAGAATCGAACTGCAGAGACTCTGGCATAAACCAGTGCAGGTGGTTCCAGTGGTACTTGGCACACTGGGTGCTGTGCCTAAAGACCTGGGCAAGCACTTAAAAACAATTGGCACTGACAAGATCACCACTGGTCAGCTGCAGAAGGCCAATTTACTGGGATCTGCCCGCATAATCCACTGATACATCACGCAGTTCTAAACGCTTGGGAAGTGTTCGACTAGTGATTTGGGATATGAAATCCAGCATGGTTATCTTGTTTGCTGTGTATACTGTCATTTTTGTGTAAATAATAATAATAATAATAATAATAATAATAATAATAGGAGGCCTTTTAAAGACAACTAAAACAAAAGCAGAATATAAGAAAGAAGTAACTGAGCAGCGAGCTGAAAATTGGAAAAGCAAAGCTCTGCATGGCCAATACTTGAAAAGTATTGAAGGCAAAGCTGACCAGAAACTAACTTGGAACTGGTTAAGATCAGGAGTACTGAAAAAAGAAACAGAAAGCTTTATTTTGGCAGCTCAAGAACAAGCCCTAGCCACAAACAGCATGAAGGCAAAAATTCAACATGTTACCACCAACAGCAAATGCCGCCTCTGCAACGAGAAAGATGAGACAGTCGACCACCTGATCAGGGGGTGCAGCAAAATTTCACAAACTGACTACCTACAATGCCATGACCGTGTTGCTAAGATCATTCACTGGAAATTGTGCCAGAAGTTTGGATTTGAGTACAGCAAAACCCACTGGGAACATCAGGTTGAGAAAGTTTTAGAGAATGAGAAACTCAAGATCTTGTTTGACTTTAGGATTCAGACTGACAGGCACTTGGTCCACAACACACCTGACATAACAATAGTTGAAAAGAAAAAAGTATGGTTCATTGACATTGCAATACCTGGTGATGCACGGATTGAAGATAAGCAGCAAGAAAAAATCACAAAGTACCGGGACTTGCAAATTAAAGTTGAGTGACTGTGGAAAAAGAAATTGTGTGTTGTCCCGATTGTAATCGGAGCCCTTGGAGCAATACCCAAAGGGCTACCCCGCTATTTAGAAATTCTAAAATTGCTGGACTTGAACATTTTGACTCTACAAAAAACCACCTTACTCAGAACAGTTTACATCCTCCGACGATACCTTAACAGTTCCTAGGTCCTTGGTTAGGACTCGAGCTGCTGAGCTATTAACCAGCCTCAAAAGCTGTGAATCTCACTAAACATTAACTAATAATAATAATGATAATAATAATAATAATAATAATAATAATATAATACTTGGTTGATACCTAGGACTCTGGCAGCATCCTGTATCAATTATTAGCGCCAGAATGGTATTTGTGATGCATTTTTGAATGTTCAGTTGACTGAGTTTCATGTTTAATGAATAAAGTAAATAATAATAATAATAATAATAATAATAATAATAAACAATAAATTCATATCAACCATGAGCACCAGTCAATGGTATTTGTGATGCATTTTTGAATGTTCAGTTGACTGAGTTTCATGTTTAATGAATATGAAGATAATAATAAGAATAATAAATTTGAGAAGAGCTAGAGACAGACTTAACAAACAAACTCCGATCAGCAGTTTTGTTTTTGAGGGTTTTTTTTTTTTCTTTTCCAGTTTGACAATTGATTCATTGTGGCACAACGATACATTCATGGCGAGAAAGCATGGGAATTGTGTGACAATTGTCTCTTTCGTCCGGCCACAGTTAGTACATGAACCAACCGCTCGCAAGTTCGACGTCGGTACAGAGTCAAATGAGAAATAAGGCACAATAGCTAGTTTTTGTCGGTTTTGAAATGGTTAAACGTTGCCCCCACTTGGGACGGGCGGCCCGGAAGACAGGAGGGGATCCGAATTCTCCGTCATATGATCAAAGCCTCCGGTTACGCAAAAGAAACACCCCAGCCTGGTCAGACCCCGCTACGTCGGGCTTAAAGATGGCAAAAGAAATGGTTTTCAGGGGGCGCCCCTAGGATCTTGTATATACAATGCTGCAACTTTCCTCAACCTGGTTCGGAGGTCCAGAGGCCTGGACCTCAAACGCTCTCGGCATTCCTCAAGCCAGCAGGAAAGACGGTTGGGTCGAAGGGGTCCAGATCGTGGGAGGATTCTCCAAGTTGAGGAAGGTTGGACTTCTGCTGATGTGACGGATTGAATTGAGTTGGCTCAGCCAGAAGTGGAGGCGCCGAGATCTTCAGGAACAGTGTCTCCCATTTGGCCACTTCAGACGTTCTCCACATCTCGTGTGGCCTGCCGTGGAAAATCCACCAGCGACGAAGGAGAAAGGCTCCACTAAATCTACCCCTGAGTGGGCCAGTCTCCTCCTCCTCCTCCTCCTCCAACTCCTGCAACTCCTCCTCCTGCAACTGTTCCAACTTCTCCTCCTCCTCCAACTCCTCCTGTAACTCCTCCTCCTCCTCCTGCAACTCCTCCTCCTCCAACTCCTGCAACTCCTCCTCCTCCTCCTGCAACTCCTCCTCCTGCAACTCCTGCAACTTCTCCTCCTCCAACTCCTCCAATTCCTCCTGCAACTCCTCCTCCTCCTCCTGCAACTCCTCCTGCAACTCCTCCTCCTGCAACTCCTCCTCCAACTCCTGCAACTCCTCCTCCTCCTCCTGCAACTCCTCCTCCTCCTGCAACTCCTCCTCCTGCAACTCCTGCAACTTCTCCTCCTCCAACTCCTCCTCCAACTCCTCTAACTCCTCCTGCAACTCCTCCTGCAACTCCTGCAACTCCTCCTCCTCCAACTCCTCCAACTCCTCCTCCTCCAACTCCTGCAACCCCTCCTCCTCCTCCTGCAACTCCTCCTCCTGCAACTCCTGCAACTTCTCCTCCTCCAACTTCTCCTCCAACTCCTGCAACTCCTCCTCTCCCTCTTCCATGTCCTCCTCCTCCAACTCCTCCTGCAACTCCCCCTGCAACTCCTCCTCCTTCTCCTTCTCCTCCTCCTCCTCCCAAGCCAACATTTCTGGTGCCTTCCCATCCAAACAACCCCAGATCGACATTCAACAGGCTCCAGTAAACTCCCTCGTTCCCACCCCATCCCCACCCCAGAAGAAAAAAGTGCATAGATGCCGGGGGGGAGGGGGGAACCTCCTGCGAGAGGAGGTAGGAGGAGGTTACACAAACCGATTTTGATTTGTGGTCCAGCCCTTGGTTCTGTTGATGGTCATGCAAATGCCTGAATCTTGGATAGAAAATCCTGACGCGCGTGTATATATTGCTTAACTGATTATTCGGTTTATCATAAATATATATATATATATATATGTATATGTTATATTTATATATAGAGAATATTTTATATATATATTTTGTAAGATCCTACTATCGGATTATAAAAGCACAGGGTATTGCATTAACTCGGATCAGGAAGGGAGTGCTGGAAAAAGGGTCTCCATGCACGTTGTCATGCTTTCAAAGTTGTAATTTTAAAAAGTTCACCATGCAGGTTCCCGATAAGGGCCCTCGGTTTGGCCAAGTGGGACCTTGCCTGGGGAAACCATGCTGTCTCTCCAGTTGGGTGGGGGGCGGGGGGCGGGAGGGGAAACCCCCAAGAGAGGCAAAAGGGAAGAACTTTGTCTTTGTGTCTACGCAACCAATTTTGCCACGGAGGAATGACAGGTTCCCTCCCAGCCACGGCTCCTGGGTGGCTTAAAAAAGGAATTGATAGGTAGGTCTAGAGTTTTCTTCCCTGGGTTCTTCAAGGAAGTCCAAACGGTCCATGAACCCAGGCATCATCAGTGCCTCCTCCAGGAGTTTACTTCATCCCGCTTCTCAGGACCTGGTTGGCTGCGATGAGCATGACGCTGATGATAAACGCGATGGCGAAGGCGCAGATGAGGCTTTTCCGGACGCAGGTCTGCCTGATCTGTTGGTTTGAGCATGCTGAGGAGGAAGTGGAAAGGATGAGGGAAGTGATTAATGGGGGGGGGGGGCGAGGTCATGACGAAGACGGGAGGGAGAGGAGAAGGAGAAAGGGAGAGAAAGATGGGGGAAGAGGAAGAAAAGAAGAAGAGATTATCGCAGTGTGGTTGTGTTATTTGGGGACCCTGACAGCTAGTGTTTTTCGAACTTGGTAGTTTTAAGATGGGTGAACTTCAGTTCCCAGAATTGCTGGCTGGGGAGTTGCCGAGGTTGGACACCTTTGAAGTAGAAGCTAGAAGCTCCTTTGGGGGTTTTGATGAGTGGCCAATTCTGATGGCCAATGTCAACTTGCAAAGCTTTCAAGTTGCCATGAGCAGGAGGGAGAGAAGAATTGATGGAGCTAATTGATTTCCCTAACTGAAGCTACATTCCACAGATGCTTTCTTACCACAATCAGTAGGAGAGTGTTGGGTTTCATAGCCAGTTAATTGGAGAATGTGATTTATGACATGGCCAGGGAGGAGGGGAGAGACAGGGTCATAGGGGAACATAAATCTACATGGGATTAGTTCTAACTGCAACCGAATATTGCCAAAATGGTGCTCCTAATAAATGACTGTATTTCTTTTGAAGTTTGGCTCATGGCTCATGAATTAATTA
Organism: Arizona elegans; assembly: GCA_022577455.1. NCBI lineage: Eukaryota > Metazoa > Chordata > Lepidosauria > Squamata > Colubridae > Arizona > Arizona elegans. The sequence continues at coordinate 398,054 of JAKOOJ010000046.1, forward strand.
GGGCATCTTTCGGAAACTTCACAGCCAATTGGTTTCTGGTCCCCCGCCCCCCCAATGAACTGAGCCCCAAGATGAAGTTCACTTACTTTCCACGTCGACTGGGCACTCCTCCGCGTTTCCCATGTGACTTTCCTCCTCCGTCATGATGATATTTTCAATGTCCTTCATGGAGAGGTGCTCGCAGAAAGTGTCGTACAGCAGCCGTTTCAGCTCATCCACCGTCAGCTTCTGCATGTCGCACTGCAGAGGGCAAAAAGAGTATTACACAACTTCCGATGCCATAAGTGAGCTTGATGTTGAGGAGACACGTGCAAAAAATATTGAACGGAGAACCCATCGAATTTTTTTTTTCTTGGAGAACCTGCTCTTCTCTTTCACACTGCAAATCCTGACTCTCTGAACCTTCAGAGAAGCTATCTAGATATGGAGTGGATGGGTTCATGGTGTTGCAAGCTCAGAGAACATCAAGAACCCAACATCTTCACTCTTTGGTCCTTCACAGAATCTATCTAGATATGGAGTGGATGGGTTCATGGTGTTGCAAGCTCAGAGAACATCAAGAACCCAACATCTTCACTCTTTGGTCCTTCACAGAAGCTATCTAGATATGGAGTGGATGGGTTCATGGTGTTGCAAGCTCAGAGAACATCAAGAATCCAACATCTTCACTCTTTGGTCCTTCACAGAAGCTATTTAGATACGGAGTGGATGGGTTCATGGTGTTGTAAGCTCAGAGAACATCAAGAACCCAACATCTTCACTCTTTGGTCCTTCACAGAAGTATCTAGATATGGAGTGGATGGGTTCATGGTGTTGCAAGCTCAGAGAACATCAAGAATCCAACATCTTCACTCTTTGGTCCTTCACAGAAGCTATTTAGATACGGAGTGGATGGGTTCATGGTGTTGCAAGCTCAGAGAACATCAAGAACTCAACATCTTCACTCTTTGGTCCTTCAAAGAAGCTATCTAGATATGGACAACCACGACCTGGATGATTGAGACTCTCCATAAACACAAGGGTGTTCTACCTTCAGAAAAAATGCAAAAAAAATAAAATAAAATATATACCTGGAGTACCAACATCTGCAAAGAAGTTAAGAAGAGGCTCACAGAGATCTGGAACTGGGATCCTCCTTACCTTCCAGAACACAGTGTCAAAATCAGCGCCATGAAATTTCTCAGGGATGCCGGACGCGGAAAGTTTGGGTCCTAGTAACGTCACAAACTCTTCAAAGTCCACCTGCCCATCGCCTAGAAACGAGAGGAGCAATGACAGGTGATCTGAAGGAAGCATCCAGTTGAAGAGTCACTTATTTGTGAAAGAAGATACAGATGGTCCTGGTCTTAGGGACATTCGTTTAGTGATCGTTCAAAGACACAACAGCACTGGAGGAAAAAAGGACCGACAACCAGTCCTTGCTCTTGTGACTATCACAGCATCCCTGGAGCTATGCAATCAAAATTTGGGTGCTTGGCCACTAGCATGTATTCATGATGGTTGTAGTGTCTGTGGGAAAGAAAGAAAGAAAGAAAGAAAGAAAGAAAGAAAGAAAGAAAGAAAGAAAGAGGGAGGGAGGAAGGAAGGAAGGAAAGGAGAGAGGATGGGATGGGAAGGGAAGAGAGAAGAGGAAGGGAAGGGAAGGGAAGGGAAGGGAAGGAAGGAAGGAAGGAAGGAAGGAAGGAAGGAAGGAAGAAAGAAAGAAAGAAAGAAAGAAAGAAAGAAAGAAAGAAAGAAAGAAATAGGGAGGGAGGGAGGAAGGAAGGACGGAAAGGAGAGAGGATGGGATGGGAAGGGAAGAGAGAAGAGGAAGGGAAGGGAAGGGAAGGGAAGGAAGGAAGGAAGGAAGGAAGAAAGAAAGAAAGAAAGAAAGAGGGAGGGAGGGAGGGAGGGAGGGAGGAAGGAAGGAAAGGAGAGAGGATGGGATGGGAAGGGAAGAGAGAAGAGGAAGGGAAGGGAAGGGAAGGGAAGGGAAGGAAGGAAGGAAGGAAGGAAGGAAGGAAGGAAGGAAGGAAGGAAGGAAGGGAGGGATTTACAATGTCAGCCTATTGCCCCCAACAATCTGGGTCCTCATTTTACCAACCTCAGAAGGATGGAAGTCAACCCTGAGCTGGTCAGGATTGAACTTCTGACAGTGGGCAGAGTCAGCCTGCAGTACTGCATTCTAACCATTGCACCACCATGATAGGAAGGAAGGAAGGAAGGAAGGAAGGAAGGAAAAGAGGGAGGAAGGGAAGAAGGAAGGAGAAGGAAGGAGAAGGAAGGAAGGTAGGGAAAGAGGGAAGAAGGGAAGAAGGAAGGAGAAGGAAGGAAGGAAGGAAGGAAGGAAGGAAGGAAGGAAGGAAGGAAGGAAGGAAATGGAGGCTTCTTCACACCACCATCTAGATACGTTGGGCTATGACTTCCAACAATCCCAGCCACCACAGTCAGCCCAAAACTAGAGAATGAAGAAATGTTGGAGATGAAGAAGGTTGATGAGAAAAAACAACAACATCCAAAGGGGAGAGGGGGAGAAAGAAGGAAGGTCCTAGCCTGTCCTACCATCTCCAGATAACCTTACCATCCATATCCAGCCTCTGGATGATGACTTCCAACTCCACTTCATTGGGCATGTAGCCAAGAGATCTCATGGCAGTGCCGAGTTCTTGCTTGGAGATGAAGCCATTGCCATCTCGGTCAAAGACTTTGAAGGCCTCACGGATCTCTGTAGAGAGAAAGAAAAGAAAGGGAAGCTCAGCAAGCCAGAAGATTTTGGCTTTGATATTGAGCTTGCATGGAGCCAGGATTGGGCAACTTCTAACTCAGGTCTGTTTAATTTAGTGTCCGATCCATTATAACGCCCCTCCGGCTTTGATCTAACCAAGGAAAATCTGGACAGCACTCAACAGGATTCGAAACTAACCATGGCAGGATAACAAACTTGGAAGGGATCTTGGAACTGTTCTAGTCCAACCCTCTGCTCAAGCAGGAGAACTTATGCCATTCCAGACAAATTACTGTCGAATCGTTTATTAAAAACTCCAGTGATGGAGCAGCCACGACTTCTGGTGGCAAGCTGTTCCACTGGTTAATTGTCCTCACCATCAGGAAATTTCTCCTTAATTCCAGGTTGTTTTTCTCCTTGATTAGTTTCCATCCGTTGCATCTTGTCTTGCCTTCGGGTGCTTTGGAGAATAGCTTGACCCCCTCTTTTCTGGGACAGCCCCTCAAATATTGGAGGATTCCATTTTCAAGGTCAAACTGTTGTGCTGGGATATGGAATTTTGCCCCGTGAATCGAAGCACCATGTTGCTTTGATCTCTGCATTTTTGCACACAGCCACTCTTCCTTTTGCAAGCAGCTCTCTGACGACAATCGCCCCTTCTTTCATTTCAGCTCAACAGCAGTTAACCCCAATTCCCATCCTGATGCCTTGCAAAGAATTAGCTTACAACTGTATGGGCAGCAACGCATTCAGAGGATGCCTGCTGGGGACCTCATAGGTGTGTATCATCTGTACTCAGTACTGGCTTCCATGGTACATGTCGAAAGCAAGGATGCTAACATGAGAAGAGATCAAAACTACTTCTGCATTTTGTCTTTTACTCAGAGAGACGAGAGAGAGAGAGACGAGATAAAGAGAGACGAGATAAAGAGAGACGAGAGAGAGAGAGATGAGAGAGAGAGAGATGAGAGAGAGCGATGAGAGAGAGAGAGGAGAGAGAGAGAGAGAGGAGAGAGAAAGAGGGAGAGAGGGAGGGAGGGAGGAAAAGAGAGATGAGAGAGAGAGATGAGAGAGAGATGAGAGAGAGAGAGAAGAGAGAAAGAGGAGAGAGAAAGAGGGAGGGAGGGAGGGAGGGAGGAAAAGAAAGATGAGAGAGAGAGATGAGAGAGAGAGGAGAGAGAGAGAGGAGAGAGAAAGAGGGAGGGAGGGAGGAAAAGAGAGATGAGAGAGAGAGAGGAGAGAGAGAGAGGAGAGAGAGAGGAGAGAGAAAGAGGGAGAGAGGGAGGGAGGAAAAGAGAGATGAGAGAGAGAGGCGGAAGGAGATAAAGAGGGATTAGAGAGAGATATGAGAGGGGAAAAGATAATCTCTCTTTGATGATAGAGAGAGAAATAAAGAGAAATGAAAGAAATTGATAGAGAGACACAGAGAAGGGAGGAGATTGAGATGAGAGATAGAGAGATAGAGAAATAAATATAGATGAGGGATGGATGGATAGATAGATGGATGGATGGATAGACAGATATAGAAATAAAGATGATAGATAGATAGATAGATAGATAGATAGATAGATAGATAGATAGATGTAGAAATAAAGAGATAGATAGATAGATAGAAGATGGATGGATGGATGGATAGATAGATATATATAGAAATATAGATAGATAGATAGATAGATAGATAGATGTAGAAATAAAGAGATAGATAGATAGAAGATAGATGGATGGATAGATAGATAGATATATATAGAAATATAGATAGATAGATAGATAGATAGATGAAGAAATAAAGAGATAGATAGATAGATAGAAGATGGATGGATGGATGGATAGATAGATATATATAGAAATATAGATAGATAGATAGATAGATAGATAGATAGATGTAGAAATAAAGAGATAGATAGATAGAAGATAGATGGATGGATAGATAGATAGATAGACAGACAGATAGATGGTAGATGGATGGATGGATAGATATAGAAATAAAGATAGATAGATGTAGAAATAAAGAGATAGATAGATAGATAGATAGATAGATAGATGAGAGATGGATGGATGGATGGATAGATAGAGAAAGAAAGAGAAAGAGAGAGAGATGATAGACAGATGAAAGCTCTTTTCAAAGAAACCCCCAAAGAATTAAATGAAAACAAACCAGCAAAGGGCTTAGGAAGGGCTCTCCTCCTTTCCCTCCTTTCCAGTTCTCAGATGAATGAAAAGAATTTGCTTTTGAAGAAGAAGAAGAAGAAGAAGAAGAGGAGGAGGAGGAAGAGGAGGAGGAGGGAATCTGTTGACATTCTCCTGGGCAAAGCGAACTGCCTCTGCGCTCATTTACCAACCAGGCATCTAACGGAGGGGGTGCGAAGTCATCCTAGCGTCTCCAGCAATTTGAATCCTGCTGGTTTCTATATTCGCCTTCAATCCCCAGAGAGAAGCCAAAATAAGATGCAAATCCTCCCCAGGGCCATTTTTTTTTTTTTTTAAGAACTGGAAAGCGCGGAGCAGAAAACGACAAAAAGAACGGCAATTTTACCGTCGCAACAGCACCGGATTCCCCCCTTTTGTTGTTGGAAAAAAAAAACGACAATGGATGAATTCCCTAGAGATCTGCCCCTCTATACACTACACGCAGAGTCGATCCTTATGTTCCAATTAGAATTACTTCCAAGCGCATTACTCCGTTCGGCGGGCAACTCAGTAGATGATGCTTATTTATTAAACATTAGCAAACATCAACATCACTTAACTAGAAAAACAGGAGGGAAAAACAAGGAAAACATAAGTTGCAGGCGAGAGCATAGCATTCCGTCTATTTATCTATTTATTTTTCTATTTGAAGAACCAGGGAAAACAATGCTGAAGCAGGTGCTCATCTCCGTTTCAAAGCCGAAGAGCCAGCGCTGTCCGAAGACGTCTCCATGGTCCTGTGGCCGGCATGACTCAACGCCAAAGGCGCACGGAACGCTGTTCCCTTCCCACCAAAGGTGGTCCCTATTTTTCTACTTGCGTTTTTTTTTTTTACGTGCTTTCGAACTGCTAGGTTGGCAGAAGCTGGGACAAGGAGCGGGAGCTCACCCATTACGCGGCACTAGGGATTCGAACTGCTGAACTGCCAAGCTCAGCGTCTTAGCCCCTGAGCCACCGCGTCCCTAACGCAGTTCAGGTTAAGTTAGGTTAAATAAATAGTTCAGGTTAAGTTAGGTTAAATGTGCTGTGGGAAATTGATTTGGATCAAAAGTTGGAGCTCACCCCCATGAAATGGAAAAAAAGAAAAAAAAGAAATTGCGTTTCTCGGTAGGGTAAGAAGAAAGTAGCCACCGGAGACCACATCCGGTGTATATTTTCAAAATGCAATACTTTTATTCACGTTAGCCCTTGTTACTCAGTTCCCCCATTATCTCGATTCACCACAAAACACTGATCCATACGTAATAACGCTAACCTTACAAGCTGGACTCCCACGTTAATCTTATCCTAAAATGTGGCCAGTTAATCTGTGGTTCCATGAAGCCACGCAAACTCAACCATTCTTGTGCCCCTTGTCCATTGCTCATGAGCCTCAAACCAGGTCAGTCGGAGATTTAGCTGCGGTATTCCCACAACGTGTCAGGATTCGGTGTTATCTCAAATAAACTTCATTCTCAAACGCAAAGTCTTTGATGAAACTTTTCTTTATTTGAGAAATTAACTATGTCATTCCTGAACTCTTAGTGCAGCCAGAACTGGCATCTCCCTCCAAACTCCTCCCTTTCCGCTCTTTATTCCCCAATGTCTCATTGGCCATCATGCAGATCCATCTCTCCGTCCCAAGCCCTTTCCAGTCACAGGAATTCCCCCCTCCCTCTATCACCTAAGTAACGTTATCTACCGAGGAGCAGGAAACTAAGTTCATGTCAGCATTAAAGCAAGGCTTCTCTTTCTCTCATTCATGTCAGCGCTGGGGAAAATCATAAATTGGAACGCTGACACAATGTAGAATGGAATGGAATGGAATGGAATGGAATAGAATAGAATAGAATAGAATAGAATAGAATAGAATAGAATAGAATAGAATAGAATCGCAGAGTTGGAAGGGACCTTGGAGGTCTTCTAGTCCAACCCCCTGCTTAGGCAGGAAACTCTACACCACTTCAGACTCTCTCTCTCTCTCTCTCTCTCTCTCTCTCTCTCTCTCTCTCTCTCTCTCTCTCTCTCTCTCTCTCTCTCTTTTCCTCAGGCATGTCAGTTCTTCTGAATTATATTCTGGCAGTTTGAAAACTAAACGGGGAGACCGCAGGGACAGATACTTCAACATGTGTTCATTATTGCAAAGTGATAGGAGGGGAAAAAATATTCATCCTCCATCAATTATATCACGAATCAAAGATTTAAACTCTGTTTTTGGCTCCCGAATTCTCTCCTCTGAAGGTCTAATTAGACCTTCCGGGCTCAATACGTTACTTTATATACTTAATTCTCTTTATTGTTAAATTAACTTAACGGTTCATAACTGTATTGGGTAACATTAAATAAACAGACGCCGAGAAATAGAATTATGTATGTTTTGCTGGGATGGTATTTTTATTTATTTTTTGCTTTTTTCATACATCACAAAATAACTAAAGTGAACAAAAAGTGTCAGGTAAAATAAAAGTAGAAAAGAAAACTCTTGAGTTTCAGCCTTGGGGCCTTTGAATAATATATTGTTCCTTCAGCTATCGTAACTGGGGAAAGAATTTGTTTCAGATAAAGTATTTTAAAAGACCAAAGTCCAATGGAAAATGAAAAAGAACACGTACTGTAAAGTAGTGAAGAGTTTGATCCGTTGAAATGAAAAATAATAATAATAATAAAAACCCCATGGCATGGTTATCAAGGCAAGTCCAAGGACTGGAATTTGATCTGTGTAACAATTAAAAAAAGAAATTAAAAGGCGCTTGCTTCTGGGGAGAAAAGCTACGGCAAATCTAGACAGCATACTAAAAAGCAGAGACATCACCCTGCCAACAAAAGTGCGTATAGTCAAGGCTATGGTTTTCCCAGTTGCAATGTCTGGCTGTGAAAGTTGGACCACAAGGAAGGCTGAGCGCCAAAGAATGGAGGCCTTTGAACTCTGGTGCTGGAGAAGACTCCTGAGAGTCCCTTGGACTGCAAGGTGATCAAACCGGTCAGTCCTAGAGGAGATCAACCCTGACTGCTCTTTAGAAGGCCAGATCCTGAAGAGGAAACTCAAATCCTTTGGCCACCTAATGAGAAGGAAGGACTCCCTGGAGAAGAGCCGAATGCTGGGAACGATGGAGGGCAAAAGAAGAAGAAGGGGACGACAGAGAACGAGGTGGTTGGATGGAGTCACTGAAGCAGTCGGCGTGAGCTTCAATGGACTCCAGAGGATGGTAGAGGACAGGAAGGCCTGGAGGAATGTTGTCCATGGGGTCGCGATGGGTAGGACATGACTTCGCAACTAACAACAAAACCCTTGAAGACCCTCTTGAGTGATTAGGAGCCAGCTCAAGGATAACCAATCAAGACAGAGGTCTTCAAACTTGGCAGCTTTAAGACTTGTGGACTTCAACTCCCAGCGTTGAAGTCCACAAGTTTTAAAGCTGCCAAGTTTGAGGACTGCTGAATCAGGAAGCTGATTTGGTTGTCTTCTCCATATTTATATTGATCCAAGGAGAAATTTCCTGACAGTGAAAACGATTATAGATCGTCCTCGACATACCACAGTTCCTTTGGTGAGCATTCAAAGTTACAATGGCACTGAAAAAAGCGACTTATAATCATTTCCCACACTTACGACCGTTGCAGCACCCCCATGATGATGTGATCAGTTTGGTCTGTATTAACAATTAAATTATTATTTTTTGGGGGGTAGCTTGCAACTGAGAGAGAAGCAGAAGTACAGAATAACAGAGTTGGAAGGGCCCTTGGAGGTCTTCTAGTCCAACCCTCTGCTCAGACAGGAAACCCTATACAATTCCAGACAAATGGCTGTCCAATCATGTCTTAAAAACTTCCAGTGTTGGAGAATTCACAATTTCTGGAGGCAAGTTGTTCCACTGATTAATTCTTCTAACTGCCAGGAAGTTTCTCCTTCATTCCAGGTTGCTTCTCTCCTTGATGAGTTTCCACCCGTTGCTTCTCGTCCTGCCTTCTGGTGTTTTGGAAAATATGTTAACCTCTTCCTCTTCTTCTGCCAGTAACTAAACCCAAGCTCTGTTTCCAGATAAGATGAAGACCTTCCAAAGAAGCGTACATTTGATGGACACGTCTCATTTCAGCCCCTGATTTGAATCTATCCGATAGGGAGAACTTTAGCAAGATGGTTTTACGAGCAATTAAGCACCATGGGTGATCGGGTCCGACTATTGCCAAGGAAGCTTTAATGAGCGGCTCGTTAAAATTAGCACTGTGAAATTAATAGATGAGGGGAATCTGATGGAAGATAATCCAGCACGGCATTTAGGGAAGTGTTTTACAGAGCAAGCGTTTTGCGAAAGCCTCATCATCAAATTGATTTCATTTTGACCACAAGGAAATATGAGCTGAGTCGGGTGGAAGGACCCACCAGATGCTCAGGAGCACGAAGAGGAAAAACCTCTGGATACAGCAGTGGCCAAAATTGTGGGAACCTTTTGGGGAAAGTGTATTTTTGAAGTTTGATGGCTAATAACACCACTTTTTTGGGGGGGGGGAGTTTCAAGATAATCCTATTCCACTGCTGGAATGGCCTGGGAATAGCCCAGACCTTCACCCAATTGAAAAATCTATGGAGCCGACTCAAGAAACTTGTTAATCAGAAGCGACCCAGCAATAAAACCCAGTTAATAGAAGCCATCCTTCAATCTTGGTTTCACATGACAACAGCTGCAGAACTCAAAGACTTGGTTCACTCCATGGGAAAACATTGTAAGGCCATAATTCATGCTAAAGGTTCCCCTCAACCAAGGATTAACTGACATGGTGATAATTTTTGCATATCTCCTTTTTTCTAGGGTGATCATTTTTGTATATCTTATTTTTTCTACGTGTTTCCCTTTTCTTCTTTATACTGTAACGGCTATTCTAATTGCAAATACTTTGTAAAAGTTATTGCATTACATTCTTGATTCAATGATCTTTCCATCGATATATAATTTTATGGTACTACTAAAAAAAAAAAAAAGTAGTATTATTAGCTAGTTTTAGAAAATACACTTTTCCCAAAAGGTTTCCACAATTTTGGCCACGACTGTAGTCAGAGAGAGAAATGATCTGTCCGATGCGGGTTGAAGAAGCTAATAGGTTATCAGAATGAGTTAATTCTCAGCTGTTCTAATAAAGTCTGTTTGTTTCAAACTGATTGCGTCTGATAATACCTACTTGGTCCTAGGTCACAACAGTAAGTCGAGGACCCCCTGCTTTGCAATTGGGGTCATCAGCCGAGAAACACCCCCCCCCCACACACACACACCCTGGATATGATTTTCATCCAGCCATCTGGACGGTGGCCAAGTTGGGTCACGTGGTTTTACAAATGGACGGACTCCTGTTTTGATATTTAATCCTGTGGCTCAATTGGTATCGCGCACTTCCTTTAGCGAAGCCGCAAACGTACCAAGGTTAAGGCATCTGCTAACTCTTTCATTGACCTCTTGGCACATACATGCCCAGCCCTTCTGTGAGATCATAAAGACACCTGCAGATATCTGTTTTCCCTGCTGTGTAGTTTTGAGACACGGTGGCTCAGTGGCTAAAATGCTGAGCTTGTCAATCGAAAGGTCGGCAGTTCAGCCGGTGGCATATTTGCTTAGATTCTCATTTTTGCAAGTATATTCAATCTGAAGATATGTGTGTGTGTGTGTGTGGTTTTTACCAACAAAACAAAAACTTGCTCTCTAATTTGGGAAGGCTTTGTTTGTTCCCTCTTTCCCAAACATGCTTCTAAATTTATAACAATGCCCATATTTTCTGTGAACGGTTTTCTCATAAGAGAATGCATCGGCAAGCTTGTTTCCAGAAAGGTGAATTCTTCCCCAACCCTTCTCAAAAACATGCACAGGATTGCTGACAAATTGCCCGTCTAAATCGGTAAGACCGCAAACTTGTGAACGATGACAAAAGCTCAGTTTTGTGCGATTTGAAAATTCACCGCAATTCAGGTTGTTGGGTAATTCAGCCTGAGTTACGATTCCCTTGTGAACCGAAGAAATCTGTCCTTCCGTTTTTAAACCCATTTCATAGATGCCAGCTTTTTCTTTCAAACGTTGATCTTCCGTAGAAGTGAAAATGAAACTCTGCGTACCCCAGAGATCTTGTATACAAGAAAATAAAAGTCACAAGAGATGCTGCCTATGAATTCGTTGTGACGTTCCTTGGTAAGACTAAGAATCTTGATAGTACAGTGGTTTAAGCACCCTGTTATTAACACAGCTGCCTGCAATTTACTGCTGGTTCGAATCTCTCCAAGGCTCAAGGTTGACTCAGCCTTCCATCCTTTCTAAGGTAGGACCCAGATTGTGGGGGCAATAAGCTGACTTTGTATAAATATACAAAAGTATGAAGGCTATTGCTTAACGCATTGTAAGTCGCCCTGAGTCTCCGGAGAAGGGTGGCATATAAATCAAATTAAAAAAAAGAGAGAGAGAGAGTTTTCATAAACCAAGGAACAAAAGACGTAGAGAGAAGCAAACGGATTTAATTTAATTAATTTATATCCCAATTTATAATTGGTTTTATAAATAACTTAAGGCAGCGAAGACACAAAATGCTTCTTCCTATTTTCCCCACAACAATAACAACAACCCTGTGAGATGAGTTGAGCTGGCCTAAAGTCACCCAGTTGGCTTTCATGGCTGAGGCAGGACTAGAACTCACCACCTCCTGGTGATTGGCCTAAAATCATCCAGCCACTTTCATGCCTAAAATGAGACTAGAAGTCACTATCACCTGGAGATTGGCCCAAAGTCACTCGCCCAGCTTTCACGCTTACGGCAGAACTAGAACTCACTATCACCTGGAGATTGGTCCAAAGTTACCTACCTACCCCATTCAATTCTGGAGCTGACCGGAAGTCCAGTTCCCCCATCATAGAGCCTCCTCCTAGCACGGCATCCTTTTTCCTCTATCTGTCCTAACCGAAAGCCCTATCAATTGTGGAACCAACCAGCAACAGGAAGCTGCAGCAGAGGGATGAAAGAGCCACATGCGGCTCCAGAGCCGCGGGTTGCCGACTCCTGAGCTAGGGCCACCAAGAAGTTTGCAGTTGTCAAGTTTATTCCCTGCCGAGAAGACTTTTCCTTCGATCGGCAAAAAAAAAATGGCAGCGGGCTCAGGACCCTGTCAGAACTGTCCCTCAAACGGAACGGCGGTTAAAAATGGAGCTGTCGTTCTAATACGAAGTCGGATGAATGTTGACAGCTTAGGGATTCATATCCCGACTCTCTGGATTAAAGCTGTTAAAAGAGTTTGAGTGGCCTGATGTAAAGGGAGGGAATCCTTGGGACAGAGAAGCCATTAAAGGGGAAGACACACAACTCAGTCCTGGGGTGGCGGAAACGGTGAGGAGGAGCCTCAAACGAATTCTGCCTTGATTCCGGGGGGGTACCAGGTAGCCCTTGATTTACAACAGTTCGTTTAGTGACCTGTTTGAAGTATACAACGGCATATGAAAAAAGGAATTTAGGATCGTTTTTTTCACACTTGTGACTGTTGCAAGCGTCCCCCTGGTCATGGGATCAAAATTCAGATGCTTGGCAGCTCACTCATAGTTGTGATGGTTGCAGTGTCTCAGGGTACCCACAACTTCTGTGGTTAACAGAATTCTATTCTATTCTATTCCATTCTATTCTATTCTATTCTATTCTATTCTATTCTATTCTATTCTATTCTATTCTATTCTATTCTATTCCATTCCATTCCATTCCATTCCATTCCATTCCATTCCATTCCATTCTCTATTCTACTCTATTCTACTCTTCATTCCAATATTCTATTCTATTCTATTCTATTCTATTCTATTCCATTCCATTCCATTCCATTCCATTCCATTCCATTCTATTCTAGTTTCTTATTCTATTCTATTCTAAAAATCTTATTCTATTCTAAATTCTTATTCTATTCTATTCTAAAAATCTTATTCTATTCTAAATTCTTATTCTATTCTATTCTAAAAATCTTATTCTATTCTAAATTCCTATTTCTATTCTATTCTATTCTATTCTATTCTATTCTATTCTATTCTATTCTATTCTATTCTATTCGCTATTTTCCTTCCTTCTTCCCTCCTCCTCCTCTTCCTATCCTATCTTATCCTATCCTATCCTATCTTATCTCATCCCATCCCATCTCATCCTATCCCATCCTATCCTATTTTCTATTCTCCTTCCTTTTTCCCTCCTCCTCCTCCTCCTCCTCCTGATTCTATTCTATTCTATTCTATTCTATTCTATTCTATTCTATTCTATTCTATTCTATTCTATTCTATTCTATTCTATTCTATTCTATTCCATTCCATTCCATTCCATTCCATTCCATTCCATTCTATTCTAGTTTCTTATTCTATTCTATTCTAAAAATCTTATTCTATTCTAAATTCTTATTCTATTCTATTCTAAAAATCTTATTCTATTCTAAATTCTTATTCTATTCTATTCTAAAAATCTTATTCTATTCTAAATTCCTATTTCTATTCTATTCTATTCTATTCTATTCTATTCTATTCGCTATTTTCCTTCCTTCTTCCCTCCTCCTCCTCCTCCTGATTCTATTCTATTCTATTCTATTCTATTCTATTCTATTCTATTCTATTCTATTCTATTCTATTCTATTCTATCCTTTTCTATTTTCTTTTTTTTCTTTTCTATTCTTTTCTTTTCTATTCTATATTCTATTCTATATACTATTTTCCTTCCTTCCTTCTTCCATCCTCCTCCTCCTCCTCCTCCTCCTCCTCCTCCTCCTCCTCTTCCCTATTCTATTCTATTCTATTGAATGGCCACTTAAAAATAATCGTAAATTGAGGGTTACCTTTATCTGAATACTGCTGGATAACTTTTTCATTCATTCCCTTCCCCAGCTCATCCTTCGCACCTCTGCAGACTTTAAAATCCCCCCTGAAAATTACCTCAATATCTCAAAATGCTCACCCCTCTCTTGTGGTGACGGTGCCTTTGCTTATCCAAGGACAAAGACCAAATAAAGCACCCAGATATGAATACAATGGAACCCCCCCCTTCCTACTTCACCACCTGGTGGAGTTGCTGCATGGCAGACACCTAAAATCCAATGCATAATGCATTTGGCAAGCGTCCAAAGACAGAGAGGTGTGATGGAAAGCAACGATCGGGGACGGAGGGAGGGAGGAGGAGGGTGGCACAGTACATAATCACATTTCAGATGATTGAAAAGGGAAAAAAAAAAAAAAAAAAAAGCAAGCACCCTTTGTGTAACACAACGTGCCATACGCCTTTAACAATAACCAGTCGTCACAATATTAAAAAGAGGTTGAGAATCTGGAAAGAGTGCAGGGAAGAGCCACAACGATAATTAGGGGACCGGAGGCTAAAACATATGAAGAACGGTTGTCTGGTTTAATGAAAGGAAGGTCCAGGGGTGACATGATAAGCAGTGTTGCAATATTTGAGGGGCTACCACCAAGAAGAGTGGGGGGGGTCAGCCTATTTTCCAAAGCACCTGAAGGCAGGACACTGGTCTCAATTGTGCTGGTAAATTGAGGTCTACTTGAGAGCTGAGGTGGTGCAGTGGTTAGGGTGCAGTCCTGCAGCTACTTCGGCTGACTGCTAGTTCAGCAGATCAGCGGATCAAATCTCACCGGCTCAAGGTTGACTCAGCCTTTCATCCTTCCGAGGTGGGTAAAATGAGGACCCAGGTTGTTGGGGGGCAATATGCTATTTAGTATACTGTCGATTTGTTGTAAGTCGCCCAGAGTCCTCGGAGAGTTGGCGGCATAAAAATATGATTAATAAAAAAAATAAAATAAAATTTTGGAGGAATTTTTGAACCTTTTTTTTTTTTTAGTTTACTTTATTTTCATTACACCTCATACAACGAAATTAAATGCCGTCTTCGGTGTATATTATACATAGAAAACTGTAAAAATAAAACACAGGCAATCCATCCTTCACATTCTATACAATTGAACGGAAAACCCCTGATATTGCATTAATATTGCACTATACCTCGGTGGTGCAGCGGACTAAAGTGCTGTTAAGTGCTAGCACTTAGCTGCCAGCTGCCTGCAATTAGTGCAAGTTCGAATCTCCCCAGGCTCAAGGTTGACTCAGCCTTCCGTCCTTTCGAGGTAGGTAAATTGAGGACCCGGATTGTGGGGGCAATAAGCCGACTTTATATAGAACTACACCGCTTAGGGCCCCCCAAAAGCCCTAATAAGCAGGTATATACAAAAAAGTATGCAGGCTATTGCTATAATGCATTGTAAGCCACTCTGAGTCTACAGAGAAGGGTGGCATATAAATTGGACTAATAAATAAATACCATAGAATTCAATATATAGTTACTGCTCTGGGATAGCAGCTGTTTTTCAGCCTATTTGTCCTCTGTTTTTATTGTCCTGTACCGGCTGCCAGATGGTAATAGTTCAAAAAAAAAAAAAAAAAGGATACCCAGGATGAGATGGATCTTTAAGAATGTTTTGAACTTTCTGAAGGTAGCGGGAGCTATAAAAGCTCTTCCAAAGAGGGGAAGGGGCAAGCAATGATCCTCTGGGCAATGACGTTGACCCTCTGGAGCATTGTCCTATCTGCCACTGTGCCATTGGCAAACCAGACACAGGTGCAGTTAAGTTAAAATACTCTCTATGGTGCAGCGGTAGAAGGTCCCCAGCGGTTTTCCATTCAGTTGTTGTCTCCTGAGAAGTCCCAGGTAGTATAATCTCTGCTGGGCCCTTTTGACCAGTGCTGCAATGTGAGCACCTCCCAGGTCAGGTCCTCTTTTTATGATAACACCCAGAAACGTATAACTGGCCACCTGCTCCACTCGGTCTCTATTGATAAGTCGATCAGACAGGTCGGCAGTTCAGCGGTTCGAATCCCTAGTATAGGTCTCCTGCGGGGGAGGAGGAGGGTTGGACTAGATGACCTCCAAAGTCCCTTCCAACTCTGTTACTGTTACAAGGCTAAACAAGGGCTGGAAGTTGTGGTTTTATTGTTCCTCTGTTTCAGTTTTACAGAAACGGGCAAGGAAATGCCGATTTTGATAGCGGAAAAAACCAAGAACAACTTTAAGACAGCTATGGACTGGCGCTGATGCCCGATATCACACCTGCTTCCTTCCTGCCAGGTTACCACATGCCAAGGACTGACACTGATGAGTCTTTTTTCGTCTCAAGATATATCTTGTCTCAACTCCAGCTCTCCATCTGATCATTATCTTGCAATATTTTAAAAGCCACCTTCAACATGACTTGCCAAGTACATCTCCCTTTCTCTGTCGGTAGCGAAACTTTCCCCATTCCTGGCTTGGAATAATATAGCAGCCGCTGTCCCCAGCCTGTGCAGCCAGGAACAAATAAAAAGAGAATATTTGGAATAATTGGGTATGTCTGGTTTAGTGAAAAGAAGGACCAGAGGTGACAGAATAGCAGTCTTCCAATATCTCAGGGGCTGCCATAAAGAAGAGGGAGTCAAGCTATTCTCCAAAACACCTGAAAGCAGGACAAGAAGCAATGGCTGGAGACCAATTAAAGAGAGATGCAACCTACCACTGAGGAGAAATTTCCTGACAGTGAAAAGAATTAACAAGTGGAACAACGTGCTTCCAGAAGTTGTGAATGCTCCAAAACTGGAGTTTTACAGAAATACCTGTAATTACAAATTTGTGTAGTGTAAACCAGTGTTTCTCGACTTCAATAACTTTTAAGACGCATGGACTCCCAGACTTCCCCTGCCAGCCATCAAAGCAACATTTTCAATCGAAGAGAGGGGTATCAAAAGTTTAATCTTTCGTCCCTGAGGGAAAAAAAATGGGAACAGTCTCCTGTTTTTTTGCGCCCCGAATAAGCCCCCCCCCCCCCAGAGTCGCTGCTTGGCGTGAGACAGGTGGCATATAAATATAATTGAGCCTGGATAGCTATAATTGAGCCTGGATAGCTCAACAGACAGAACTCTGTAATTTAACACCAGCTGTCTGCAATTAAAGTAAGATCGAATCTCGCCAGGCTCAAGGTCGACTCAGCCTTCCATCCTTTCTAAGGTGGGTAAAATGAGGACCCGGTTTGTGGGGGCAATAAGCTGACTTTGTATAAATATACAAAAGGATGAAGGCGATTGCTTAACGCACTGTAAGCCGCCCTGAGTCTCCGGAGAAGGGCGGCATATAAATCAAATTTAATAATAATAATAATAATAATAATAATAATAATAATAATAATAATAATAATATTCAATAAATTGGCCCCATGCCATCGGACAGTATCAATGACAGCAATGTCCCTTATGGAATTCCCTTATGGCATTCAGGGAATGCAGGAGAAATTTGCAGGAGAAATTCGGCACTAGGGATTCGAACCGCTGAACTACCGTCTAAGCCACTGAGCCACCACATCCCTTGCTGATCTTAGGGAGGTCCAAAATCCACTCCGGAAAATCTCTTCTTTTTTTTTTTATTGCAAAAGTTTTACAATTACATTTTCACCCCTTTTTCTCCCCCCTCAACCCACCCCAAACTTCCCAACCTCCCTAACCCACCCTAACCCTCCCCTCCCCCCAGACTTCCACACAGTATACTCATATCAAGTAAAAGGAAAAACCCTCCTTTGTATATAAAACTTGAACCCCTCCCTCCCCCTTATAAATTTTCATCTTCATTACATTAACCTATTTCTATCTTAATATAACATTTTCAAATAAATTTTCATCCTAATTACCTTAAAAATATTTCTATCTTAATATAACATTTTCAAATAAATTTTCATCCTCATTACCTTAAAAATAATATAACATTTTCAAATAAAAGCTATTTGATACTTCCTAGTTTGATATTTGTTCTGAACATAATCTATCCACTTTTTCCATTCCCATTTATAAGTCTCCTGTGAACAATCTTTTAAATATGCTGAAATCTTCGCCATCTCTGCAAAACTGGCCATCTTCAAAGTCCATTCCTCGATGGTGGGCAGCGCTTCATTTTTCCAGTATTTACCTATCAACAATCTTGCTGCTGTTATCATATACAATATCAATTTTGTTTCGCCCAGTGTAAAACCCTTAACTATACCACTCCGGAAAATCTCTTAATCTGAGCTGATTATCCAGATATTTACTGCTTTGTAATTGTCTCATTTTTCTTTCTTTTAAGGGTGGAGAGGTGCTCTGACTTTGAAATATTGCCTGCTTCCTTTTCATTTTTCAAATCAGATGCTTAGGCAGGAATTCGCGTGGCGAAACTTAGAGATATATTTTGCAGGAGCCGATAAGGAAAATATCCTCCTAAGGCTAAGTTTGAAACTCTCATCTATTTTAATTATGAAACACCTACCCTGTTCAGATTAGAGATTTTATATATTTTTAGGCAGGGGTGAAATCCAGCAGGTTCTGACAGGTTCTGGAGAACCGGTAGCGGAAATTTTGAGTAGTTCAGAGAACCAGCAAATACCACCTCTGGCTGGCCCCAGGCGTGGGGAGGGAATGGGGATTTTGCAGTATCCTTCCCCTGGAGTGGGGTGGGAATGGAGATTTTGTAGTATCCTTCCCCTGCCATGCCCACCAAGTCATGCCCACAGAACCGGTAGTAAAAAAAAATTTGGATTTCACCACTGCTTTTACGTTTTCATGTATTTTCTGGACTAAGTACTGGGCTCAACAGGAATAACTGTGAGAGGGATTTTGGAGTCCTAGTGGACAACCATGTAAATAGGAGCCAGCCGTGTGCAGCAGCTGCCAAAAAAGCCAACACAGTTCTAGGCTGCATAAACAGAGGGATAGAATCAAGATCACGTGAAGGGTTAATACCACTTTATAAGGCCTTGGTAATAAGGCCACACTTGGAATATTGCATACAATTTTGGTCGCCACGATGTAAAAAAGATGTGGAGACTCTAGAAAGAGTGCAGAGAAGAGCAACAAAGAGGATTAGGGGACTGGAGGCTAAAACATATGAAGAACAGTTGCAGGAACTGGGGATGTCTAGTTTAATGAAAAGACGGACTAGGGGAGACATGATAGCAGTGTTCCAACATCTCAGGGGCTGCCCCAAAGAAGAGGGAGTCAAGCTATTCTCCAAAGCACCTGAAGGCAGGACAAGAAGCAATGGGTGGAAACTCGTCAAGGAGAGAAGCAACCTGGAACTAAGGAGAAACTTCCTGACAGTGAGAACAATTAATCAGTGGAATGACTTGCCTCCAGAAGTTATGAATTCTCCAACACTGGAGGTTTTTTAAGAAGAGATTGGAAAATCATTTGTCTGAAATTGTATAGGGTCTCCTGCTTGAACAGGGGGTTGGACTAGAAGACCTCCAAGGTCCCTCCTGACTCCGTTCCATTAATAATAACAGAGAATACGAACCAGAAGGATTGGTAATGAGAATGGAAATGACCAAAAATCAGTTTGGACAAAGTCCTCACGTTATATATACATATATATTGCAGCGCTGCCTGCGCACATTTCTGTCGAGATAAGAACCAGCAGCATTTTCTTCCTCGTAATCACAAGAAAAGACTTCAGTCTTAATTTTAATTTTCTGGGCCTGTCACAATTTATTAGAGAGGACTCAAGAAGAGGCTGAATAAAATCGGGTTTATCACACTGTGAGATGCCAGTTGTTTGTACAAGTGGGGTGAATCAGAGCACGTCAAACCTTAGTGTGGTTTAATTCATTAGGACATAACTTGCACTGCAAACGTGCCTCGGCTCTTGTGACCCCCAAATTATACAGTTTGGCGCACTGTGGAAAGATGCTTGCCACCAGTTCCGTACGACAAAGAGCTATTCCTTATTTAGGATGAAAATACTACACAGAACGTAGAATCATAGGGAATCTTGGAGGTCTTCTCCTCCAGTCCAAGGTAGGAGAGTTCGAAATTCTATATGTTTACAGCACCACAGAGCAAACAAGGAGCACAGTCACCATGTGCTTTACTGCTCAACTGTACAACTGTAACAGGAAACAGGAAACTTTACTTAAGAGCATAGAGTATATACCATAGATCCAAACTTCGAAACACTGCCATCTACTGCCTGAATACTACTGTAGCTGTTGCATTAAAAAAAACATTCCAACAATGAATTCCAACAAGACCTTTTATCATCCCGGACAAATGGTTGTCCAGTCTCTGTCCAGTTATGGAGCACCCACAACTCCAGGAAGCAAACCGTTCCACTGATTGATTGTTCCAAATATCAGGAATTTTTTCCTTAGTTCTAGATTGGTTGGTAGAGATGGGGGTCGCACATGCAGCCCCGCCTTCAATGTCCCCCCATTTAATTAAAATTAAAATTAATAAAATAAGAGAAGAGCAACAAAGATCAGGGGACTGGGCATGAAAGCATACAATGAATGGTTGCGAGAACTGGCTGCAGGTAGTCCTCGACTTACAACAGTTCATTTAGCGACCATTCAAAGTTACGCCACCTCTGAAAAAAAGTGACTTACGACAGTTACAACCTTTGTAGCATCCCCATGACCATGTCTTTAAAATTCAGATGCTTGGCAACTGGTTCATACTTATGACAGTTGCAGTGTCCCAGGGTTATGTGATTCCCTTTTGGGACCTTCTGACAAGCAAAGTCAACGGGGAAGCCAGATTCACTTAATAACTGGGTTACTGACTTATCCACTGCAGCGACTCACTTAATAACGTTGGCAGGAAAGGTCATGAAATGGGGTAAATCTCTCTTCACAAATGCCTTGCTTAGCGACCACATTTTAGACAAAAATGTGGTCACTAAGCGAGTGGTCGTAAGTCAAGCACTACCTGTATGTCTAGTGCAGGGGTCTGCAACCTTAAACACTCAAAGAGCCATTTGGACCCATTTCCCACAGAAAAGAAAACACCGGGAGTCACAAAATCTGAGTGGGCCTGGCCAACTCGATTGTCACTCATTTCCACCAGTCACATGACCTCCCCCCCCCCCAGCCATGCCTACCCAGCTGGTCATTAGGACAGAGAACAGATTGTTAAAAAACACCGGGAACCACAAAATCCTTTTGACATCTCTCTCTCCGCCCCTCCTTCTCTCCCTCCCTCTCCCTCCTTCTCTCTCTCCCCTTCTCTCTGTATCTCTCTGTCTCTGCCCCAGCTGCTTCTCCATCCCCCGCCGTCACCCTTGCCTTCTCAGGCCAGGCGAGGAGTGACTGGGAGGGGAGGACAAGGAGTGGGGCCAGCCAGTAGTGGGATCACCCGACAGGGCCCAAAGAGCCACATGAGGCTCCGGAGCCACAGGTTGCTGACACCTAGTCTAGTGTAACAAAAAGAAGGATGAGGGGGTGACTTGATAAAACTCTTCCAATATTTGAGGGGTCGTCCCAGAGAAGAGGTGGGGAAGGGTTGACCTGTTCTCTGTGGGCAGGACAAAAAGTAACGGGTGGAAGCTCATCAAAGAGAGAGCCAACCTAGAAGTAAGGAGAGTCACTTAAAATCTTTGCAATTGTGCTGCGACGGAGAGATTTACTACTGCAGTTCTGTTGGGAGGACAGCAGAGGTAGCAACGTACTTCTGATCCAGCCTCCATCTGTCTCTTGATTCACAGGGATGGCCGAAAGCCGAGAAGAGCTCCTTTGAGCACTGGGTTGTTGTGGGGACATTTGTCCTGTATGGTGGGTTTTACAGGAGGCAGCATGCAGTGCAGAGATAACCCCCCCCACCTCCCACCCCCCTGTGGGTGATTCACGGTCATCTGTCGTTGCCAAGCCTGAGAAGGTGCAGGGAAGAAGAAATATCTTACCATTCGTAGCTTAGCTTGGGCTGAATGCATGATGAGAAGGAAGGAGAGAGAAAAACTAGTGGCCAAATGGATAGGTGAATGTAATGGTATGTGCGAATGTCCTTGGGAGCCAGGAGGGAAGGATAAGATAAGAGAGGGCAGAGCCTGCAGCTGCATAACAGACAGAGAAGGAAACTCCCTAACTTCTCTCAGGCTACAAAACAGACAGTGGGAGATTTGTATTTTCAGACTTGCAAGATTCTGTTAATGTTAGCCTTACAATAATAGAGTATAATTAGCTTCGTTTGATTTGTGTTTCCTGTCCGGTCTGCCGGTCTCAATGTACAATGGTCTTACCCCTCTTTTTTATAGTGGTAAGTTAGGAGGATGTTCTCTGAATTTCTTTCTCTGCTAGGAGAGGAGAGGAGAGAGAAACAGAGGGGAAGAAGAGGGGAGGAGAGGAGAGGAAAGAGGGAGAGAGGGGAAGAGGAGGGGAGGGGATGAGAGGAGAGGGAGAGAGGGGGGGAGAGAGGGAGAAAGAGGGGTAGAGGAGTGGAGGAAATGGGAGAAGAGGACAGGAGAAGTGGTGGGAGGACAGGACAGGGGTGGAGAGGAGAGAGGGAGGGAGGGAGATGGGGAGAGGAGGAGAGGAAATGGGAGGGAAGGACAGGAGGAGAGAGGGAAAGGGAGAGAGGAGGACAGAACGGGTGGAGAGGAGAGAGGGAGGGGAGAGGGAGAAAGAGGGAGAGGGGAGGGAAGGAGAGGAAAAGAGGAGAGGAGGAGAGAGGGAGGGAGAGGGAGAGGGAGGGAGAGGAAGAGTGAGAGAAGAGAAGAGAAGAGAAAGGGAGAAGGAGAAGGAGAGGGAGAGAAGAGAGGAGAGGAGAGGAGAGGAAAGAAGAGAGGAGGAGAGAGGGAGAGGGAGAGAGGGAGAGGGAGAGGAGAAGAGAAGAAAAGAGGAGAGGGAGAGAGAGGGAGAGAGAGGGCTCAACCAAGAATCTTTTAGATTTTAGCGTGAGCCATTAAGCCAAAATACCCTTTAATGACAGAATTCCAGACATTTTTGCCGTCTCTCTGACCTTCCCTAAGCGGAGACGCAGATTCTCCAAAGGCTCTCCCATCCACACTTCTTCAAGGCAGACATTGTAAAAATCCCTCTAGCTGAGCCTATTTGCCCATCTGGGGTTGGAGGTGGTCAAAACCATCCGTGTCACACGTAATCCTACATTGTAAATTTTGCAGAGGCATTAGGTCAATTTACATTGCGCCCCTCGTAGATCAATTCCCCGGGGGAGGCCCAATAAATTTGACACGAACTTTCTCCTTCGGGATTTAAAGCCATTCATTGTTCTGTGCAGCCGCTGAACGTTGTGTCACTAATGATGAAGGCAAGCTATAATTGCTCAAAGACAAATTTGCCTTTGGGTTAAAATATTACTTGGTTTGTTATATCGCGACCATTCATTATAGAGGATATATAGTTTTTGTTTTTATTTTATATCAATCGGTGTTTTAGATTTCTCTCCTGGGTAGCAATTGTAATAACGTTGTAATGCAGGTTGGACGGTTATTATTGTATGATTTATTTTGCTAGCTGCTAGTACATATTAATGCGTTTCTCCGCTTTGTTTCGTTTTGGTTTATTCTTTTTAATTTTGCTGCTCACTGGCCAAATAAACATATTTGATGGATTTTGTGGTCTCTGTTTCCACAAGGCCAGTGTCAGCATTCTGATGCTGCCATAAAAAGGAGGAGACGAGGCTTGACTTTTCACCTACTTATTTTCTCTGTAGATAATATCCCCTAGGAGATGGGATGGGAGGGGGACATTCCTGTGGGTTGAGGTCAAAAGCTGGGGAGACTGACTTGGAAGATGGCCAATGAGAAGATGAGAATTGGGGAACATTTGGGGGTCAGAGGGTTAGTATCGGCAACGATGAAGTCGGGGCCAGATCTGTCGTACTCAATAAATGGAATATTTTAGCAAAGATTAATTGTTTGGGAGTGCAATTTATTTGAGATGACATCGAAACCTGACAGCCAGTTTGGTCTAGGTCAGGGGTCTGCAACCTTAAACACTCAAAGAGCCATTTGGACCCATTTCCCACAGAAAGGAAAACACCAGGAGCCACAAAATCTGGGTGGGCGTAGCCAGCTTGATGTCACTCATTTCCACCAGTCACATGACACCCCCCTAGCCACGCCTACCAAGCTGGTCATTAGGGCAGAGAACCGGTTGTTAAAAAACACCCGGGAACCACAAAATCATTTTGACATCTCTCTCTCCCCCATTCCCTCCCTCTCTCCCTCTCTCTCTCCCCCCCCTGTATCTCTCTATGTCACTCTCTCCCCCTCTCTCTGTATCTGCCCTAGCCACTTCTCCATCCCCCGCCGTTACCCTTACCTTCTCAGGCCAGGTGAGGAGTGACTGGGAGGGGAGGGTGAGGGATGGGGCCAACCAGTGGTGGGATCACCCGACAGGGAGCCACAGCAGAGGGCCCAAAGAGCCCCACGTGGCTCTGAAGCTGCACGTTGCTGACACTTGGTCTAGTGGTTAAGGATACCATGTGTTGTGACCTAGGCTTACTGAGTCATTACAAGACACAATTAGTCCCAAACAAATCTTATTTTATTGTAACAGCTGAGAATTACGTTCATTCCCACATGAGTCCCAATTAGTTGCCAAAAACAAGTCCTTCGGAAGAAGTCCTTCGGGATAGCCACCAACCTTTATCTTCTTTGACATCCTGCCAAAGGCCTTACTTGGCAAAGCCCCACAAAGTTCAGAAACAAACAAGAGATGCCGACTGGAAACAGAGTTAGCAACGTTGCTTTCCTGCAAAAGGCCCCAAATGCCTTTGTTTCTCTTTTAAGCCTGATAGGAGGGGCCATTCATCTCCTGGCCTTACTCCCAAGTCGTCCCTTTTGCTTTAGCTGCTCTTGTCTTCTGGCAGCTCTGCGTATGCGTGCACTAGGAGCAAGCTCCTCCTGTTCCTCTGCCTCTCTGTTGTCTGATTCTGGGGGCTCTGGAGTCAGCGCATCACTCCCGGATGGCCCTGGCCCCATCTCTGCCTCTGACGCAGAGCCCTCGTCTGGGCCTTCCCCAGACTCCAGGACTGGCCCATGTTCCTCCCCAGCCTCCTCACTGTCTGACTCCTCTGCTAGCTTCATGGGCTGCTGATGGACCACAATGCCATGCTAGAAACCAGGAAACAATCAATTATAGTCCTGCCTTAGACACACAAGATGGCTGGGTGACTTTGAGCCAATCACCAGGAGACTGATGAATTGTACTCACTATTAGAAAATTTCTCCTTATTTCCAGGTCTTCCAGCATTAATTTTGTCTGGGGTTGTACTACCCCCCAGAATCAAAGGCATCATTTCTCCTGACCTTGGAGGTCCATAGACGAGAGCTGGCAGAGGGCAGAGTTAAACATGTCATTAGCTGAGAATCCTTACATTGCCATAAACTATCGGCCCTCATCTAGTGTCAATTTAGTGCTGACTGATACTGTAGTTGACTAGATTCTTGTGGATAGACGTGAACCAATAAAACCTCTGTGCTGCAATTGATGGGCCTGATCCTTTGCATCTGACAAAGACCTACAGCCCCACCGTCTTGCTAGGGATGAATCGCAGCCAGTACCCCCCCTTGCCCGACTGTCCCACTTCCATTTATATCCTGAATTAAAGCACATACACACACACACTCCCATTGTCAGGTTACGATGTCGTCTCAAATAAATTGCATTTCCAAACAAAAAGTCTTTGATGAAATCTTTCATTTATTGAATATAACGATCTGTCCCCGACTTCATCGTAGCCGATACTGACCCTCTGACCCCAAACCCTTCCCTTTCCGTTCCCCAATTCTCAGCGCCTCATTGGCCATCTTCCAAGTCAGTCTCCCCATCTCCTGACTTCAACTCACAGGAATGTCCCCCCTCCCATCCCATCTCCTAGGGGATATTATCTACAGAGAAAATAAGTAGGTGAAAAGTCAAGCCTCTTCTTCTTCTCTTTATGGCAGCACTAGAATGCTGACACCCATCTCACGTCTTTCTACATCTGCAACCATCATCATCGTCTTCATTTAATGACCCCATAATCCCTTGCGGGGGTGGAGTTTGGGTAACTGAATGGAGCTAGCAGAGTGTTTTAATGGCCAGATGCCCTTCCTGTCACCAGTACAGAGTTTCGTTCAGCAGATATATTCTCAGTGTTCCCAGAGAGAGAGAGAGAAATATCTGCCTCTACCTAGGATCGAACTCACAGCCTCCTGATTGCGAGGCGAGAGCTCCGCCTCTAACACCCCTCCTTCTTACACCTGCAAACTTCCCTGTACAATTTAGGGCAACGAAGATTTGAGCCTCTTCAATTAAAAAAAGAAATAATTAGAAAGTCAATTCCGGAGCAATAACGAACCGGATGAATCTTGTTTTTTTTTTTTAAGTTCATTTAACAATTTACGCTTGATTAGGCTGTTCCTTAAATAAGCAATTTCTACCAGCGGACCCCGGGAAAGGCATTAATTCAGCCGAATTATGCCGCTGTTTCCCATAAGTGTGGGAGATCATTTTACGCAGCAGTGAAAGGGAGGGAGGGGGAATTCCAAACGAGAGAAAGCACATCTGCATGACATTTGCAGATTTATTTCATGTGCGGGAAAGCAAAGGGGACACGACTGCTATAAATTGAAATCGAAGCGCAATGCATCCCAGGATAATTTGGGGGGGGGGTTCATCCTTGTTGTTCAATCCGCTGTATCTAGTGCTAAAGTTGGGGAGGGGGCTTTAAGAGAAACTGGATTTCAACAGGATATGGCCACGGTCATTAAGAGCAGACTTTCCCTAGTGACTTTCCGCCTAGAGGCGGAGCTCTCGCCTTACAATCAGGAGGCTGTGAGTTCGATCCTAGGTAGAGGCAGATATTTCTCTCTCTCTGGGCACACTGAGAATGTATCTGCTGAACAAAACTCTGTACTGGCAACAGGAATGGCATCCGGCCAGTAAACACTCAGCTCCATTCAACTACCCAGACTCCACTCCGCAAGGGATTATAGGGTCATTAAAATAAAATAATGATGATAAATGCCTTTTGCAGGAGCGGTGCGGTGGCCTAGAGGTGGCGCTCTCGCCTCACAATCAGGAGGCTGTAAGTTCAATCCTAGGTAGAGGCAGAGATGTTTCTCTCTCTGGGCACAATGACTACAGAATAACAGAGTTGGAAATGAGAATCTATCTGCTGAACAAAACTCCGTACTGGCAACAGGAATAGCATCCGGCCAGTAAACACTCAGCTCTATTCAACTGCCCAGACTCCACTCCGCAAGGGATTATGGGGTCATTAAAAGAAGATAATTATGATAAATGCCCTTTGCAGGAGTGGAGTGGCCTAGAGGTGGCGCTCTCGCCTCACAATCAGGAGGCTGTGAGTTCGATCCTAGGTAGAGGCAAATATTTCCCTCCCTCCCTCTCTCTCTTTCTCTCTCCCCTGCATATGTCTCCTGAACAAAAACTCTGCATTGGCAACAGGAAAGGCATCCGGCCATTAAAACACTCTGCTAGCTCTATTCAATTGCCCAGACTCCACCCCGTTATGGGGGTCGTAAATGATGAAATGTAGCAGAGAATTTCAGAAGACTGTTTGAGCAAACCTGGACAGCTGCGGCTGTGATTTAAGTCCAAGTTAACTCAAAGTTTTCGGTTGGAAGCTCTAGAGAAGATTAACTCTAAGTCCTTAACGCAGCGGAGATGACACCTCCCGCCCCCAGTTTTGTAGGAAGGTGATCGGTTTCTCCAGAAATATCACGGACAAGCCGGGAGGGGGTGGGACACACCCTCGGACGGGGTAAAGGTACTAAACTTGTTGTTTGTCTCGTGCAGGCCTCACTGGGAGAGTGAAGGGAGAGGGGCCGGATGTCAGCGTCCCAGCACTTACATATAAATAAAGGGAGGAGAAGCCTGAACTTTTGCCTGCTAAATCCCTTTGAAGATCTGTCTCCTCGGAGATAGGGAGGGGGGCAGACATTCCTGTGATCTGACAAAGAAAGGAATCAGGAAAGTGACTTGGAAGATAGCCAATGAGAAGCAGAGAATTGGGGATCGGAAAGGGAGGGATGGGGGGGGCAAAGGTCAGTACTGACCGCGAAAAGAGTCAGGATCAGGTTGCGGTGCTCGAATAAAGACAAAATTTCCTTAAAGATCGGCAGTTTGGAAATTCATTTATTTTGAGATAGCATCGGAACCTGACAATTTTATTTTTTTTAATTTGATTTATATGCCGCCCTTCTCCGGAGACTCAGGGCGGCTTACAATGCGTTAAGCAATAGCCTTCATTCTTTTGTATATTTTATACAAAGTCAGCTTATTGCCCCCACAAACTGGGTCCTCATTTGGCCTTGGGTGCTACGTTATCTCGACTGAGAGGATGGTCCTTTTTTTTTTTTTTTTTTTTTTGATGTCGGCAGTCAAATCGTTGCGTTTCAAAGCACGAATTCTCTAGGAAGCCCTGGAGAACCCACCTCACGATGCCTACAAGGGCACTCGTTCATTATTTATTAGGCTTGCATCCCCGGCCACTCGAGAACCTCAAGCATCATCCGGAGCGTTTCCTCCTCTAATTTTCAACCGCTGCCCGCCCCCTGCAGCGACCAAATATCCAAGAGATTTGGCATGAAATGGAAGAAAAAAAATTACTTATGATTTGGGGTTTTGACGATTGGGGGGTGGGGAACCCCCCACTGGATAATAGAGAAGAGTGAGCTTTCCTCACCCCCCACCCCTCATAATTATAAAGTAAGAGATAATTTTGTAATTGTATTATATGCTTCAAAGGAAATTGGAAACTTTTTTCTATTTCTTTTTATTCCCTCCCTCCCTCCCTTCCTTCTTCACCATGGGAGCTTTCCCTTCCCCTCCTTTTTCCTCCTTTCCTCTCCTCTACCCTCCCCTCTCCTCTCTTCCCCTTCCCTCTCTCCTTTCCTTTCTTTCCTCTCTCCTCTCCCCTCCTCTCCCCTACTCATCCTTCCTCTTCCCTCCCCTCTCTTCCCCTTCCCTCTCCTTTCCTTCCCTCCCTCTCACCTCTCACCTCCTCATCCCTCCTCTCCTTTCCTCTCCTCTCTCCTCTCTTCCCCTTCCCTCTCTCCTTTCCTTTCTTCCCTCTCTCCCCTCCCCTCCTCATCCCTCCTCTCCCCTCCCCTCTCTTCCCATTCCCTCTCTCCTTTCCTTCCTTCCCTCTCTCCTCTCCCCTCCCCTCTCTTCCCTTTCCCTCTCTCCTTTCCTTCCCTCCCTTTCCTCTCTCACCTCCTCATCCCTCCTCTCCCCTCCCCTCTCTTCCCATTCCCTCTCTCCTTTCCTTCCTTCCCTCTCTCCTTTCCTTTCTTCCCTCTCTCCCCTCCTCTCCCCTCCCCTCCTCTTCCTTCCTCTCCTCCTCTCACTTAGCAACAGAAATTTTGGGCTCCATTATGGTCATAAGTCGAGGATGGCCTGTATTTTATCAAAACAAAAAAAAAAGAAAGAAGAAAGAAAGAAAGAAAAGAAAGAAAGAAAGAAAGAAAGAAAGAAAGAAAGAAAGAAAGGAGAAAATAAATGAAACCTCCATAAACAAGGGCAGCCAGCTTGCTTTTGTTTGTTTGTTTTGTTTGTTTTATTAAATTTGTATACCGCCCTTCTCCCAAAGGACTCAGGGCGGTGAACAGCCAAAATTAAAATACATACAGTAGAAAAATTAAAATAAATTAAAACAGAATTAAATCAGTTTGGCTTCCCTAAATTTTTTAAAACCCTTTACCCAAAACCCTTTTGGAAGACCCTGTCGGTGGTTATGAAGGATGGCTGTGCCTTTTCTTCGTCTTCTTTTTAATTTCAGAAGTTTCATTCCTGCCTTCCGGCATCAAGTTCCCCGACAAAGCCCCCTTGCAGTTTACTAGCCTATCAGTTGCTTCGGAACAGATAAAAAGAAAGAAAGAAAGGCAGGAGGAAAAAAAAAAAAAAGAAATCCCGTATGTTAAACTCATTGCAAGGCAGATGGTATCAGTGAGACTAAAGGCATCTCTGCCACCCCCCTGGAAAGGCAATTTAGAGATGGCTCAATTCAGGAACGTTCTTGGACTTTGTCACCTTCTCTCTCTTTCTTCTCTCTCATCACTCTCTCCTCTCTCTCTTTCTTCTCTCTCATCACTCTCTCCTCTCTCTTTTCTTTCTCTTTCTCTCTCTCATCACTCTCTCTCCTCTCTCTCTTCTCTCTTCTCTCTCTTTCTTCTCTCTTTCTTCTCTTTCTTCTCTCTTTCTTCTCTTTCTTCTCTCTCATCACTCTCTCCTCTCTCTCTTCCTTCTCTCTTTTCTCTTTCTCTCTCTCATCACTCTATCTCCTCTCTCTCTTCTCTCTCTTTCTTCTCTCTCATCACTCTCTCGTCTCTCTTTCTTCTCTCTCTTTCTTCTCTCATCACTCTCTCTCCTCTCTCTTTTCTTTCTCTTTCTCTCTCTCATCACTCTCTCTCCTCTCTCTCTTCTCTCTTCTCTCTCTTTCTTCTCTCTTTCTTCTCTTTCTTCTCTCTTTCTTCTCTTTCTTCTCTCTCATCACTCTCTCCTCTCTCTCTTCCTTCTCTCTTTTCTCTTTCTCTCTCTCATCACTCTATCTCCTCTCTCTCTTCTCTCTCTTTCTTCTCTCTCATCACTCTCTCGTCTCTCTTTCTTCTCTCTCTTTCTTCTCTCATCACTCTCTCTCCTCTCTCTTTTCTTTCTCTTTCTCTCTCTCATCACTCTCTCTCCTCTCTCTCTTCTCTCTTCTCTCTCTTTCTTCTCTCTTTCTTCTCTCTTTCTTCTCTTTCTTCTCTCTCATCACTCTCTCCTCTCTCTCTTTCTTCTCTCTTTTCTCTTTCTCTCTCTCATCACTCTATCTCCTCTCTCACTTTCTTCTCTCTCATCACTCTCTCCTCTCTCTTTTCTTTCTCTTTCTCTCTCTCATCACTCTCTCTCCTCTCTCTTCTCTCTTCTCTCTCTTTCTTCTCTCTTTCTTCTCTTTCTTCTCTCTTTCTTCTCTTTCTTCTCTCTTTCTTCTCTCTTTTCTCTTTCTCTCTCTCATCACTCTATCTCCTCTCTCACTTTCTTCTCTCTCATCACTCTCTCCTCTCTCTTTTCTTTCTCTTTCTCTCTCTCATCACTCTCTCTCCTCTCTCTTCTCTCTTCTCTCTCTTTCTTCTCTCTTTCTTCTCTTTCTTCTCTCTTTCTTCTCTTTCTTCTCTCTTTCTTCTCTTTCTTCTCTCTCATCACTCTCTCCTCTCTCTCTTTCTTCTCTCTTTTCTCTTTCTCTCTCTCATCACTCTATCTCCTCTCTCCTTCTCATCACGCTATCTCCTCTCTTTCTTCTCTCTCTTTCTTCTCTCTCATCACTCTCTCGTCTCTCTTTCTTCTCTCTCTTTCTTCTCTCATCACTCTCTCCTCTCTCACTTTCTTCTCTCTCATCACTCTCTCCTCTCTCTTTTCTTTCTCTTTCTCTCTCTCATCACTCTCTCTCCTCTCTCTCTTCTCTCTTCTCTCTCTCTTTCTTCTCTCTTTCTTCTCTTTCTTCTCTCTTTCTTCTCTCTCTCCCTCTTTTCTTTCTCTTTCTCTCTCTCATCACGCTATCTCCTCTCTCTCTCCTCTCTCTCTTTCTTCTCTCTCTCTTCTCTCTTTCTTCTCTCTCTTCTCTCTCTCTCTCATCACTTTGTCCTCTCTCTCTTTCTTCTCTCTTCTTTCTCTCTCTCTCTCTCTCATCACTCTCTCCTCTCTCTCTTTCTTCTCTCTCTCCTTTCTTTCTCTCTCCCCCCCCCACAACCCACATTTAAAACCAAGCAAGGGCTTTTGCACATTAGCAAACGTGGTTGCCAAAGCTTTCAATCAAGTTAAACACGCAGCCCCCCCCTCTGTTTGCTTGCCAATGCGGTCTGAAATTCGAAATGGATATGTTAATGCACTTTCTTGTTTGCACTAGGTTGCTCCGGCTGTTCTATCTGGGGGGGAACAGTTGGTTTTAAAAAAGCAGCTTCACCTCTCCTAAATAAACATGGCTTGGCTACATGGGTTTTTTTTGGGGGGGGGGGCGTTGCGCCCTCCAACAGTTGGAAATATTCCATCTATGCTCTCCATCCTCACGGGCCAGGCGATTCCATTCGAAGCTGGCTTGCTAAAGCCACAAATTCATTTGTTCTCAAATACCCCCCCACAATATTTTCCCCTTGCCATGCTGAACGATGGTTTTTTCCAAACCCCATTTGAAAAAACGTAGGCATGTCAGAATTCCCTTCAGCTACCCTGGAATTTCGCCATTCCTTCTCTCTCTCTCTCTCTCCCTCCATCTCTCTCTCTCTCTCTCTCTCTCCCTCTCTCTCCCCGTCCATCTCTCTCTCCCCGTCCATCTCTCTCTCTCTCCCCCTCTCTCTCCCTCCATCTCTCTCTCCCTCCATCTCTCTCTCTCTCTCCCCCTCTCTCTCCCTCCATCTCTCTCTCCCTCCATCTCTCTCTCTCTCTCCCCCTCTCTCTCCCTCCATCTCTCTCTCCCTCCATCTCTCTCTCTCTCTCCCCCTCTCTCTCCCTCCATCTCTCTCTCTCCCTCCATCTCTCTCTCTCTCCCTCTCTCTCTCTCTCCCTCCATCTCTCTCTCTCTCTCTCCCTCTCTCTCCCCCTCCATCTCTCTCTCTCCCTCCATCTCTCTCTCTCTCCCTCTCTCTCTCTCCCTCTCTCTCTCCCTCTCTCTCCCCCTCCATCTCTCTCTCTCCCTCCATCTCTCTCTCCCTCTCTCTCTCTCTCTCTCTCCCTCCATCTCCCTCTCTCTCTCCTTTTCATTTCATTTCTCGGTTCCAAAATATCCAGCAGCTGAAATCTCAAAACGGTGCCATTCGTTTTGAGTCTTCAGGGGGGAAAAAAAAACAAAAAAAACTGCAGGGTTTTTTTTTCTGAGTAGGTTTACTGCCAAAAAAAAAGAAAAAAGAAAAAAGAAAAGAAAATATGTAGCCATACGGCAGCCCTCTGGATCGTAGAAAATATTGTGCGGCTCGTAAGCGTGAATGCGTGGCTTGTCACATTTCAATCAGGAGGCTGCGATTGGGGGGGGAAAAAAAAACCCGAACAAACAACTTTCTTGTTGTAGGATGGCCCGGTTAACTGCAGCAGAGGTCGGGAAATTTATTTTGGAGAGGAATGTGGGGGGGGGGGGTGTCTGACTTGCTTGCAATGCTCCCTGAGCCAAGGCAAGCAAATCAGAATATTTTGTAATGAGATGGAAGAGAGGTTACGCAATCAAGGAAAGGCACTGCTTCTTGAAGCTTTCTGAAGCCTCCAGAGACCTCTTCCGTGTCCTTAAACTTGCAAATAAAAAATAAATGAGAGGAAAGCTTGAAATTCTGAAGTCCTGAAAGGACGTCAGATCGACGGCTCCGTTCTGTGTGTGGTTTTACTGATAGGCCTCGACTTGCAACCATAAACGGAGCTCCATGTTTCAGGCGCTAGGCGGGTTTTGCCCCATTTTGCTGCTCTTTGCCTCTGTCGCTAAGCGGGTCAGTGCGGTTGTTACGTGAATTGGGCTGTGGTTAAGCGAATCTTGGCTTTCTCCCCCCCCCCCCACTCCCCGGAGACTTTGCTTGTCGGAAGTAAAGTTAGAAGTGTAAGCTTAAATAAATAAATAATAAAAAAACTTGGTCAGTTATGCAGAGTAGCTATGTCTTTCCCATCCTCTGCTGACCCAGGTCACAGAAAGACCCAAGGAGCTCTATTCAGACAACACATTAAGTCCAGGGGTAAGTAACCGAGATAACTGAGTTAGTTTCTGGCAGTATGCAACCACTAAACCAGCTGGTTTAGTCGGTCTATGGTTCAGAGTCTCGTAGGAACCCAGAGAGTGGATTAGTTAAAGGTAAAGTTTCCCCTCGCACATACATGCTAGTCGTTCCCGACTCTAGGGGGCACTGCTCATCTCCGTTTCAAAGCCGAAGAGCCAGTGCTGTCCGAAGACGTCTCCGTGGTCATGTGGCCAGCATGACTCAATGCCAAAGGCGCCCGGAACGCTGTTCCCTTCCCACCAAAGGTGGTCCCTATTTTTCTACTTGCATTTTTTACGTGCTTTCGAACTGCTAGGTTGGCAGAAGCTGGGACAAGTCACGGGAGCTCCCCCCGTTACGCAGCGCCAGGGATTCGAACCGCTGAACTGCCAACCTTTCGATCGACCAGCTCAGCGTCTTAGCCACGGAGCCACCACGTCCCTAACGCGGTTCAAGTTAAGTTAGGTTAAATAAATAGTTCGGGTTAAGTTAGGTTAAACGTGCTGTGGGAAATTGATTTGGATCAAAAGTTGGGGCTCACCCCTATGAAATGGAGTTTCTGGGTAGGGTAAGGAGAAAGTAGCCACCGGAGACCACATCCGGCGTATATTTTCAAAATGCAGTATTTTTATCCCTTGTTACTCCGTTCCCCCGTTATCTTGATTCACCACAAAACACTGATCCATACGTAATAACGCTAACCTTACAAGCTGGACTCCCACGTTTTTTTTTTTGTTTGTTTTTTTTTTTAATTTGATTTATATGCCGCCCTTCTCCGAAGACTCAGGGCGGCTTACAATGCGTTAAGCAATAGCCTTCATTCTTTTGTATATTTTTATACAAAGTCAGCTTATTGCCCCCACAACTGGGTCCTCATTTCACCTACCTTAGAAAGGATGGAAGGCTGAGTCAACCTTGAGCCTTGGTGAGATTCGAACCCTGCAGTAATTGCAGGCAGCTGGTCTTAATAACCAGCTTAATAACAGGGTGCCTTAAACCCCTGTACCACCAAGGCTCTTGTCGTTAATCTTGTCCTAAAATGTGGCCCATTAATCTGTGGTTCCATGAAGCCACGCGAACTCAACCATTCTCGTGCCCCTTGTCCATCGTTCATGCCCCTCAAACCAGGTCAGTCGGAGACTTAGCTGCGGTATTCTCACAACGTAGTAAGCTTGGTTGGCCTTGAACTCTGAATCATTTTAATGTTGTTTTCCTTAAGATTTAGCCTGTTGTATGATCACAAATCCATCGGTTGTCCAAATCTAGGAAATTCAAGTAATCGGATTACACATGTTGTGTGAATATCATTCTTGACAAAGCTACCCTTCTTTGACCTTCTGTGCAGGGTGGAAGAGCTCACAATTCTCACACCCGAAGTAAAAGGACATACACAGACACTTCCTCATCCTTCTGCCTTCCTTCTCTGGATGGGGCGAAGACAGACAAAAGGAGGGGAAAAGACATTGATGAAGGAACCTCATAAGATATCTCGTTGAGGGCCTTCAAGACCAACTCAACCAACCTCAAACAATACTAATAATTTAATATTATTCTAGTCTTCTCTCCAGGGAGTGCAACTGAACTGGTTCTCTAGAAGCCAAGCTGAAAAATCCCATCCCTCAATTGTGAAGGTGTGGTGTTGCGTGAAAATGTGGGATCCAGGATGGCCTGTGCTTTGCCGATCAAGGAGGAGAGGAACGTGGTCCGCCACGTACGACAATCCCATTTTCTTCCAAAGGACGGCAAAGAAAACGTGACGCTCGAGTTTAAAAAATTAAATCGAGCAAAACTGGGTCTCTTAGGATTATTCTGATCTGATTATCAGGTAGCTTCCCAGGTACAATCATGTCACCTGCCGGTTGAAGAGGGCTGCAGTATGTTACATAATTGCAGCTCCCAGCAGAAGAGAATATTTGCAGCTCAGGGTTGAACTCTTGGTGTTCTCTGAGCTTGGTGGTTTTCTTGCAGACGGTTCATTGCCAAATTAGATCACCTCAGTGCTAGGAGGGAGTTGGGATTGCTCTCTGTTTACACACAGTGTCTTGCCCTGTTGCTAAATAATCAGAAGGTAACCCCACTCCCTTACTAGCACTGATGATGTTACCTAGTTGGGTAACAAAATGTCTGCAAGAAAACAGCCAAGCTCAGAGAGCACCAAGGTCCTCCTCCTCCTCCTCCTCCTCCTCCTCCTCTTCCTCCTCCTCCTTTCTGCAAACTCCTCTCCCTTGTAGTACTGATAATGTTACCTAGTAGGTTAATGAAATGTCTCCAAGAAAACCACCAAACTCAAAGAAGACCAAGGACCACACAGTCTTCCTCCTCCTCCTCCTCCTCCTCTGCAAACCCCACTCCCTTGTAGCATTGATGATGTTATCTAGAAGGCTAGTGAAATGTCTGCAAGAAAACCACCAAGCTCAGAGATCACCAAGGACTCTACTATTCTCCTCCTTTTCCAACTCCTATTCCTCCTCTTCCTCCTCCTCCTCCTCCATCCCTCTTCCTTCTCCTCCTCCCTGCAAACTCCACCCCCATTTAGCATTGATGATGTTACATCATCAAACATCTGCAAGAAAACAGCCAAGTTTACAGACCACCAAGGACCCACAGTCGGCGTCCTCCTCCTTCCCCTCCCC
This sequence comes from Arizona elegans, assembly GCA_022577455.1. Taxonomy (NCBI): domain Eukaryota; kingdom Metazoa; phylum Chordata; class Lepidosauria; order Squamata; family Colubridae; genus Arizona; species Arizona elegans. The sequence continues at coordinate 434,042 of JAKOOJ010000046.1, forward strand.
CCCTCCTCCTCCTCCTCTTCCTCCTTTCTGCAAACCCCACTCCCTTGTAACACTGATTAACCTAATAGGTTAATTAAATGTCTGCAAGAAAACCAAGCTCAGAGAGCACCAAGGACCCCGCTATTCTCCTCCTTTTCCAACTCCTCCTCCTCCTCCTCTTCACTGCAAACTCCACCCCCATTTAGCACTGATGATGTTAGATAGTTGGGTCATGAAACAGCCAGGCCCAGAAAGCACCAAGGACCCCCCACCCCCCACCCCGCAATCATTAACAGCTGCAAAGAGCCAAGAAGTTAGGGTAGACTATAAGCTCTGGATGCAAAGATGGGCCACCCAGAAGGGCTAAATATCCCCACAGCTGCTCGTGGACCGGACTAGGTGGAGTTAGAAGGCTGGTGCACTGCATCGGTCTCAAACAGCTGAAAGAACAGCCCACAATTCATAGCCAAAAAGCCCAGCATGGATTAGTAATGGCAATGCCACAATAGAGCAGAGATGGATGTTGAGCATCGTGTGATGCTTGGGTTCCTGGGCTCTCTGCACAGCTCCTGGCTCTTCATTTGACGTGGGACAGAAGGACTGTCTCATGTATGTAGCATGCAAACAGAAGGAGTCCCCGAATTTTTCACAGCTGGAGAGGTGCAAAGGAAGGACCTGGGACAAGAGCCTGGTGGCGCAGTGGACTAAACTGCTGCTATTAAGTAGCATTTAGCTGCCAGCTGCCTGCAATTACTGCGAGTTCAAATCTCACCAGGCTCAAGGTTGACTCAGCCTTCCATCCTTCCAAGGTAGGTAAAATGAGGACCCGGTTTGTGGGGGCAATAAGCTGACTTTGTATAAAATAGAACACCGCTTAGGGCACAACTCTGAGGGCATCTGAGGGCACGATGGAACTGAGAGCGGAGGGTACAATTCTCCCATCCGTCTTCTTCTTCTCCTATGCCAGTCTGGGCTAGTGGTTTAAAGGCTCTAGATTCAAAGCCAGGGAATCATGATTTTTTTGGGTGTGTGCTTTGCACACAGAAGGTGACTGGGTGATTTTCGACCGAGAACTTCTTCTCACTCACAAACGAACAACAACAGCTCTGAAATACGTTGCTAAGAAAATGGCAAGGCGCCAGGACTGATTTGGTGGGCCGTACCCTCGAATAGTAGGGATGCGGTGGCTGAGTGGCTAAGACGCTGAGCTGGTCGATCGAAAGGTTGGCAGTTCAGCGGTTCGAATCCCTGGTGCCGTGTAACGGGGGGAGCTCCCGTGACTTGTCCCAGCTTCTGCCAACCTAGCAGTTCGAAAGCACGTAAAAAAAAAATGCAAGTAGAAAAACAGGGACCACCTTTGGTGGGAAGGGAACAGTGTTCCGTGAGCCTTTGGCGTTGAGTCATGCCGGCCACATGACCACGGAGACGTCTTCGGACAGCGCTGGCTCTTCGGCTTTGAAACAGAGATGAGCACCGCCCCCTAGAGTCGGGAACGACTAGCACATACGTGCGAGGGGAACCTTTATCTTTACCCTTGAATAAGAGGGGGTGGGTTTCACAACAGATCAAGGGTTAAAGGTTTTGAGGTCCAGAAAAAACAAGGACAACCACCACTTCTAATTAGCCACTTCTGCATCAAAAGCCATCCCTTGTCCCCAGTCCCAGCGATGGGGCATCTTATCGGCCCGTTCAGGATTCAGCGAGTCTAGCCAAGGAACTCTAAGACTCTGCAAGGTTCGACCCCCAAAATAGAGAATAAATATCTAGAATCTACCACCCTAGGAAAACTGTGTCCAGTTTTGGTCACTGTGATACAAAAAAAAAAAGATGTGGAGACTCTAGAAAGAGTGCAGAGAAGAGCAACCAAGAGGATTAAGGGACTGGAGGCTAAAACATAGGAAGAACAGTTGCAGGAACTGGGTATGTCTAGTTTGATGAAAAGACGGACTAGGGGAGACATGATAGCAGTCTTCCAATATCTCAGGGGCTGCCCCAAAGAAGAGGGAGTCAAGCTATTCTCCAAAGCACCCGAGGGCAGGACAGGAAGCAATGGGTGGAAACTAATCAAGGAGAGAAGCAACTTAGAACTAAGGAGGAATTTCCTGACAGTGAGAACAATTAATCAGTGGAACAACTTGCCACAAGAAGTTGTGAATGCTCCAACACTGGAAGCTTTTAAGAAGAGGTTGGATAACCATTTGTCTGCAGTGGTGTAGGGTTTTCTGCCTAAGCAGGGGGTTGGATTAGAAGACCTCTAAGGTCCCTTCCAACTCTGTTATTCTTGAGATCCTGATTTGACCCAGCTGTCAAGAAAGAATAGTGGGTGATGGAGGAATAACAAGGCCCTTTTAAAACACAAGGCCCATTGGAAGAGGTGAACAAATTTCCCTTCGCCATCCTAGAAATCCTAGGACTGGAAGGGTCCTCGGAGGTAATCTAGTCCAACCCCCTGCTTAAGCAGCAGTCCTTATAGATATCATCCGGGAAGAAACGCCTCTCCGAATTTTTCGTGAAAAATGATGGAGTGCCCACAAACCCCATCCCATTGATTCATCATGATTCCCGGTTTTTGTGCAAACGGAAAAGAAATCTGATCCAGCCAAGCCCACCAAATTAAAAATCTCTTGCTATCTGTCTAGAGAGGCAGGGCAACCCATTCACTATTATTATTATTATTATTATTATTATTATTATTATTATTATTATTATTATTTAATTAATTTAATTTAATTTGTATACCGCCCTTCTCCCAAAAGGGACTCAGGGCAGCGAACAGCCAAAATTAAAATACATACAATACAATACAATACAAAAGTTAAGATAATTAAAAGAGATTAAATCAATCGGCCTCCCAATTTAAAACCACAAGTCTATAAAATTTTAAAAATCCCATTAAAAACCATTTTGGAGGGCCCCAGAGAGTTTTTTTTTTCCTTTGAAGTTTTTCCCCCCAATTTTTTTGTTTGTTTGTTTGTTTGTTTGTTTGTTTACAATCCAAGCCAAAGAGTTTAGACACACTTGGACAGTTTCTGAATGGGGGTGAGGGAGGAAATGACTGTTTGTATACAGCTGAAGCCCCCTCCCACCTCTGAGTGGCTGGAGGGGACAGGGCCAAAAATAGAGGCGGGTGGATTTAAATTTGCCAGGGAGGGGAGGGGGGGCAAATAGACCAGGGAGAGTTGTTTCTGTGGTCCCTTTGAGTCGGGTGGGTGGGTGGGAAGCTACCTGTTTTCTGCAGAATTGGGAGTTTCTTGGGCTATGAGCTTTTGGCCCTCCGGGGAAGGCTGCGGGGACCCCCTTAGAGCCTCGCCTTCTCTCCTAGGTCGCAATTTTGATCCTGACCCGGGTGGAAGGAAGATCCCCCCACACCCCACGCAGCGGGCTAAGACTGGTCCCAGTGGCAAAACACCGTGAAATCGACACAGGAGGGGGGGACACCCCCCCCCCCGTTGAATGCTAGCGATTTTTTCTCTTTTGGTCCCGCGCCGAAGATCCGAGAGAGAGCCCGCCCCCCCCGGCAAGCTTCCCACGGCACGACGAATCCACGGACTCGCTCGGTCAAAGGCAGCCCGCGGGGTTTTTTGGCCGGCCGTTTTCGAGGCGGACCTGTTGAGTCCAGGTTGGGCGCACCGTTTCCTCCCTTCCCTTCCCATCTTTAAAAAAACCAAGGCGCTGCCAATCTCACCCGCCAGCCAAGATCGGTTCTAAAATATGGATATAAACACAGTCCTGCGTGACTTTGGCCAACGATCGATCAATGCGGAGCTGGGGGGGGGGGAAGGGGGGAGACGGCGGGGGAGGGGAAGGCTGGGATGGGGGAGAGAGAGAAGCAGTCAAGGCGGAGAAAGAAAGATTGACAGCTCGATACCCTCCCACCCCTCCACCCACAACCCCTCTCCGCAATTCCGCGTGGACCCCCTCGGAAAATCCAATCCAGAAGACGACGCCATCGGGAAAATCTGCCGCGGTGGGGAAGGAGAAGGGAGAGAGAGAAAGAGAGAGAAGAAGAAGAGGAGGAGGAGGAGAAATGCCCACTCCTCGCTACCCAATATGCTCACCCCACCAAATACCTTCCGAGGAAGCGGCACCCACCCACTCTATATAACCCAGGGCCCCCCCAGACTCTTGTGTGTTTTTTCTGTTGGCGCACCGCTGCAGCCGCGCGAAGGCTGGAGGAAGAGGAGGCGGCGGCTCCTCGCCACGCGTGGATGAGGAGGGAGCAGGGAGTTCTTTTTCTCCTCCGGGGGGACCGGTGGGTGGGTGGGTTAGGATCGGCGGCCTCAGGGGCTGGGAGATGGGTGGGTGGCGGTCAGGAAGGGAAGAAGGAAGGGGTAGCAAGAGAAGAGGGGCGACGGTGGGCATCCGGCTTTCCAAGTTGCAACTCCCGGTTTTTCAGGCGCCGCAGAGGGTGTTTATATCACAGGGCGACCCCTCCTCCTCCCCACACAACCACACAACCACACACACACACACACACACAAGTCCAGAGAGCTGCTTGGAAGGAGACTGCCGCCCCCGCCGCTACCTGTTCCCGCGCTCAGACTGCAGGAAATGCCTCTTGCTGTTGGAAAAACAGCGGAGGGAGAGGGAGGGGGGGAGAGAGGGTGGGTTGGGGAGGGGGGCGTCGGGAAGCTCCTCTTCTTCTCCGGCGGGCCCCCCTTTCCTCCCTCCCCCCCCCACGCGAGAACGATTCCTGCTGGGGCTCATTTTAAGCCGGAATGCCCAGCCAGCACGTCTCCAGCTGGTCTCTCCTCTCCACCCCCAATAGACACACCGCCGTTGCGGTGGTTTCCAGCCGGATTTCCACGCGTCTCCCCTTCCCCGGCTCCCCCACTTTCAATCTCTGGTTCCCCCCCCCCCCACACACACACACCCCGAGATGAATTGTGGCCCCCGAAGAGGCGGTGTGGTGTGCTTGTTGGAAGGCGATGCCCGGCTTGTCCCTTTGGGTTTCTCCTTCGCATTCCCCTCCTCCGAACAACCCTGCGAGGTAGACCAGCTCAACACACACAAACACACACACACAAACACCCGCCCCTTTGCCCTCCCCCCCCCAGACCTCTCTCCTTCCTCTTCTACCGCGGCAAAAGCGCCAAGCTCCGCTAGGCATCCAAAAACACCCGCGCGCACGTCAGAATAATCTCGCCACTTTTGTTGTTTGGTTTTTTTGAGCTTGTTTACCGGCTCCGCTTTCCCGGGATTTGGGGGTGGGGGGGTGGGAGGAGAGGGGGTCCCCCCTCCTGCACCAACCCAGAGCCCCTTCCCCGAAGCCTCTGCCCCCTCCCCCCTTTCTCCTGGGTTTAAAAGGACGCCCCGCCACGCGCGCCCCCTTTTCCCCCCACCACTCTTTCCCAGCCCACTCCGCGCAGCCCCATTTCCATTCTCGGTACCTTCCAATTCGTCTTCGGGAATATCCACCGGATTGGGATCCGCTGCCAAAATATTGGGGATGGTATAAATACCCCGGTACATCAAAGCGGCCGTCACGGGATGAAACGGCATCTTGGCTGGTGGGTTGTTTTTGTTTGTTTGTTTTTCAGAAACCCAAACTTTTAATTCCAAATGTCATAAAGAGGCGAGCTGGATGCCACGCGGGAAGCAGCCGGAAAGCACAGGCGAGAGAGGGGCGAGCGGTGGGGATGCGAGAGGAGAGAGAAAGAGAGAGAGAGGGAGGGAGGGAGGGGAGGGGGTTTCCTCCCAACTTGTCCCCCCCCAAAAAAGACTCCTTTTTCGCCCACTCCGGGGCTTGAAAGCTCCTTAGCGGTAGACCCAACCGCTTCCCCGCCACGCACCGGCGGGTCCTAACTGGAACTCGCGTGGAGAGCGACCCCCGCGGCGCAGAAGAGACATCGGAGGCTAGAAGCGGCGGCCGAGGCTGGAGGCTGCTGGAAGCGGTGGCTCATCTCCCTTTCTCTCAGGTTGGACGGCTGGCTAAGGTTGCCTCGATTTCCCTTGCGTCGGTTGCCGAGATCTAGCTCCGGGCGCCCGAGACCCTCCGATTCCTCCAGCCCGGCTCCAATTCCCGGAGATGATGACAACTCGGCAGAAACTCAACTCAGCGCCTGCCCGGTCTGGTCCCTCTTGGAGTGGGGGGCGGGGAGGGGGCTCTTAGTCTCCAGCCCCAAGCTTCAACCCCCCGCCAGTCCGCCGCAAGCAGCCTTCTGAGCCGGCCTCGGTTCTCCGCAACCTCACACACACACACACACAAACCCTTAAAGGAGCGCAAGGAGCAGCAGGTAGACAGGTAAGGCAGGCAGGCAGGCCAGGGGGCTGGAGTGGGGGGGGGGGCGCCAAGGGTCCAGACCGCCCCAGAAGAAGTTTCTCCAGCCGCCAGATCCCAACAAACCCGATTCCTTTCCGGCTCTCCTGGCAGTTTCTGACTGGAGGGGAGAGCTGCGGCGGGGGGGTGGGGTGGGGGGGCTTCCCTTTTTTTCCCCCGCCCCCTGGCTCCGTAGCCCCGGCTTCTCTTTTTTTTTTTTTTCTCGCTGGCTTCCTTGCTCTGATTGACTCCGGGCAGTTTACACGCACATGCCTTGCACGGTCAACCAAGCGCCTGTGTAGCAAAGCATCTACACAGTAAATCGTTTTGGAGGTGTAAGGTGAGGGTGGGGGGGATATCACATGGAGAGGAAGGAGGCACACCGGTTTGGAACCCCCCTTCTCCAATTTCACTCCCCCAGAGGTCTGTAGGGGGGGAAGGGTGATGCTTTCAAGACTACATTTCCTGCAGTTTCTCCAATGGGAGTCTTACCCCTCACCCTCCTTTCCACTTTCAATCCTGGGGGGGGGAGAGGGTCTCGTCTCCCTCCTCCTCCTCCTCCCCTCCCACCTCCCCTGTTATGCAGTGCGGGTTGGACAGGTAGCAGGGATCTCTGCTGCTGGCAAGGGCGCCTTCAAAGCAGATTCCTTGCACCTGGGTGGGCTTTTTCGTTGGGTGTCCTGGTGGGCCAGAAAGGAAAAGGAAAATTGCTAAATGTGGCTTCAGCCGGTTTGCACGAACCCTCTGGATGTATGTCCTGGGCCGATTCTGACTCACCCAGGATTGTGATGGGACGGGAATGTCTTTCCAAGGAGAAGAGACTTGGGGACAGATGGATTGCGGGTGAAAGGACATATCCTGACGTTTATTTGAGAAGGTAGTGGCTAAAAGGTGGTAATTTTCCTTTATATAGAATTCTCTATTGGCCAAGTGTGATTGGACACACAAGGAATTTGTCTTTGGTGCATACGCTCTCAGTGTACGTAAAGAAAGCATAAAATAAATCTGTCAAGAATCATAAGCTAACAATGCTTAGTGATAGTCACAGGATACTAATAAGCAATCAAATCATACTAGGAAACCAGAAAAACATGGCATTTCTCTACCTATTGCTGGTGTCATAAGCAGGCAGGCAGGCAGGCAGGCAGGCAGGCAGGAAGGAAGGAAGGAAGGAAGGAAATGGAGGTGAAGAGAGAGAGAGAGAGAGAAAAGTGAAAGAAAGGGGAGGAGGAAAGAGAAAGAGAGAGGGAGAAGAGAAGAGAAGAAAGGAAGGGAAGACAGGGAGAGAGAAAGGTGGATGGATGGATGGCTGAAAGATAGAAGGAAAGAGACAGAGGTGGAGAGAGAGAGAGAGAAAGGTTAAGGGGAGGGGGAAAGAAAGAGGGAGGGAGAAGGGAAGAAAGGAAGGGGAGACAGGGAAAGAGAAAGATGGATGGATAGATGGATGGATGGAGGAGAGGGAGGTGGAGAGAGAGATAGAAAGGAGAAAGAAAAGGGAGGGGGAAAGAGTCAGAAGGAGGGATAAGGAAGGGGAGACAGGGCAAGATGGATGGATGGATGAATAAAGAAAGGAAGGGAGGAAGGAAAAGAGAAGGAAGGGAGGAGAAAGAAAAAGAAGAGGAAGAGAAAGACGGAGGGAGGGAAGGAGGAAGAAAGGAAGGAAGAAAAGAAGGAAGGAAGCATCATACAACAATCCTTTCCAGAGCCTTTTCCAGAACAGTCAGGCTAGAATTCCTTGAAGCAATACCATCAACTGCCTTGGAAAGTGGCAGCTCCTGAATGCCATTTACACACCTGTAGGAAGATTGGACAAGATTGAAGGGTTGGAAGGGAACCCAGAGGTCATCGGTCCTACCCTTGCCAGTGCAAGAATCCATCGGGTAGAGGCCAAACCCAATTGACCATCTATCTTCAGACACAGCTAAAAACTGGATTTCAACTCCCAGATTCAGCACCTTGGACAGAGGCAGCCAGTTCAGGCCAAACCCTGGAAATCTCCAGCATTTCCCCGCAGAACCAAATAAATTGATCAGGTGACGATAACATTTTTACTTTTTGACATATATTGTACAATTTTATAGCCAATTGTAGGGATTGTATACATTCCTTCATCCTCTGGTTTAATCGGCATCTTTCTTATTTTTGAAACCTATAAATCATTGTGTCATTTTTTTCCCCTCCCTTCAGCAAAAAGTTAATAAGAGGTCTCAAAGTCTTTCAGAAACCTTTTCATTATTTTTAAATTTTTTTCCCCCTTGACCAGACAGGTCAGTCTCAGCATTTCTGCAAAGTCCATTCCTCCACTTGTTGTAATTACCATCCAGAAAATCAATCTTAACATCAGTTTGTTCTCATTTTTGCCCATAAGTCACGATAAACAGAGTTCTGCTTTCTTCATTAATCTTCAAACTCTTTTGCATCATTTTTATGAATTGGTATCAAAAGCTTGCTCACCAGTTCACCATGCATCATAAAACATCTCATGCTTTTTCATATTTTTAACCCTGGTTTGAAACATTTGTTTGGATTGTTTCTCTGGTGTTATGTACCAACAATACATCCTTTTGCAGGGGGAAAAATAATAATAAATTATGACACAATGTAAATGGAATGGAACGGAACGGAACGGAACGGAATGGAACAGAACAGAACAGAATAGAATAACAGAGTTGGATGGGACCTTGGAGGTCTTCTAGTCCAACCCCCTGCTTAGGCAGGAAACCCTCCACCACTTCAGACAAATGGTTATCCAACCTCTTCTTAAAAACTTCCAGTGTTGGAGCATTCACAACTTCTGGAGGCAAGTCGTTCCACTGGTTAATTGTTCTCACTGTCAGGAAATTTCTCCTTCGTTCTAAGTTGCTTCTCTCCTTGATGAGTTTCCACCTGTTGCTTCTTGTCCAGCCCTCAGGTGCTTTGGAGGATAGCTTGACTCCCTCTTCTTTGGGGCAGCCCCTGAGATAGTGGAAGACTGCTGTCATGTCTCCCCTGGTCCTTCTCTTCACTAGTCTAGCCATGAGCAGATAAGCAAATTTCCTAAACATGGGAGCTGCCCCAAAGAAGAGGGAGTCAAGCTATTCTCCAAAGCACCTGAAGGCAGGAGAAGAAGCAACAGATGGAAACTCATCAAGGAGAGAAGCAACTTAGAACTAAGGAGGAATTTCCTGACAGTGAGAACAATTAATCAGTGGAACAACTTGCCACCAGAAGTTGTGAATGCTCCAACACTGGAAGTTTTTAAGAAGAGGTTGGATAACCATTTGTCCGAAGTGGTGTAGGATTTCCTGCCTAAGCAGCGGGTTGGACTAGAAGACCTCCAAGGTCCCTTCCAACTCTGTCATTCTATTCTATCCCTCCCTAAATTAAGGGGGCCACTGATAAAGGCCAGTTTTTGTGCATCGGTGGCAAAGCCCGCTACAGGTTGTGTACGAAACACTGCGAACCAGCAAACGTCCACAAGTCTTTGCAACAATGGCTCTGTCCTCTCGATGGCTCCCAACAGCTGCCTCATTGTTATAACCCTCCATTATTATTTTCCTCCGTTGGGCTTCATTTTTCTCCCTTAGCGAGACGTGATCCATTTTCTGCCTTATTTAACACACTGCAAACACGCTGATCATCTCCCAGGGTTGACGGGAGGGATGGGGCTCCGAGCACAGATGTTTTGCCTTCACATGCTGCTGCAACCTGACTGTCAGACCTGCCCCGATTTGGTCCTTTAGGCGAGAAAGACCCTCGACTCCCTTTCTAGCGAAAGGTATGCTTTACTGAAGGCCAAGTGGGTTACAGTATATACTATATACTATATAGCCATACTATATACTGTATAGTATATAGTGTATACTATACTATATACTGGGGTGCTCTATCTATATACTATATAGTATATATCTCTCCGTATACTATATACTGGGTTTTCTCTCTCCCCAGGCTCCAGAGCCTTTCTAGAAGTCTGGGGAGGGCAAAAACTGAATTCCAGGTTGAATCTCCCTCCGAAGGAGCCGAGCCGCCACTGCTTCTTGTCCTGTCCTCTGGGAGCTTTGGAGACCAAGTCAATCCCCTCTTCTCTGGGATGGCCTTTCAAGGACTGGAAGACTAGGCTCTCACAGGCTAACAAGTCCAGCCGGCCGGAAGATGAATAGTTGTCTGTCACACCTATTCATCTCCGCCCCCTGACTTTTAACCCCAGATTTTGGGTGGTGTTTTGCTAGCAGTGGTGGCTCTTCCGTCCCAAGGACCGGCCCATAGATTTCCATTGCTCTCCTCTCCTCTGCCTTCTGTGCATCTGCATGTCAGGCACTGGATCCAGCTGTTCCTCCTCCTCCTCATCAGCCACCTCCAGACCTGGCGGCTGTTGACTCTCCATCTGAGGGCTGACGGAAGGCCCAGGCTCTGCCTCCCTCCCTCCCTCCCCCCCCCTCTCTCTCTCTGCCAGCTCCATTCCCTCTTCCCCCTCTCAGGTTGCCTTGATGCTGACCCTGACTCCCACACCTCCTCCTCCTCCTCTGATTCGGCTGCTGGAGGGGCCGGCGTCCAACAGGCCACAGCACCTAGCCCCTCACCCCCTGTTCATCCTACAATTTATGACAAACGGTCACTAAACAGACCATTGCAAGCTGAGGAACTGCCTGTGATGGAAAGGCCTTGCCAAGGAAATTGAGGGAAAGAAGGGGCAGGGGAAAAAGCCAGGGGGAAAACACACTTTTCCTGATCTTGGCCTGATGCAGCTTAAGCTGCATGAAATAATAATAGTTTCCCCATGCAGGGGACCCACACATGGGGTTTTTTTTTTTTTGGAGGGGTGGGGTGGGGAAGGAACAGTCTTTGAAAGCACCAAAACGACTCAAGAGTTAGAAATAATTTAACTTAATGGATTATTAGTATTTTTAAGATTATATGGATAGCCTTTTGAAGGAAAAAACAAGTTTTGAAACTTATATCTTGAAGAATGTCTTATTAAAGGTATTAAGAGATTTTAAAAGGTTTAACTTAAAATAACATATATATATATATATATATATATATATATATATATATATATATATATATATATATATATATAAATATATTACTTTTAAAAAGATATGCTTTAAAGAAAGTTTTAAAATGTTTAATTTAGAATTTTAAAAGGGGAGGCTGATGAATAATTTTTAAAAGAGGAGTTAAGGAGTCTGAGGGAGTTTTGAATCGTGTAGTAAGTTAGTATATTTTAGCTTATGCTTGTTTAATGTTACACCTTGTTTTTGCTCTGGGAAGTCGGGGGTGGGGGAGGGGAGATGGGGGTTGAAGGTTGTTGGGGATAAAATTGTTGTTTATTTTTTAATAAAACTAAAAGATAGATAAATGCATTAATAGAGAAGTAAGAAATGTGGGGGAAATGTCATAATAAAGGAAATGATAATATTAGGATGTGATAAATATTGGAGGAGTAAAAAGAAGATACAAAAGATGTATTCAGAAGATATATTGAATGATTGATTATGTATTGTTCGTTTGTTTGTTTATAAAATAAAAACTTTTAATGAAAAAAAAGAAAGAAAGAAAGAAAGCACCAAAACGAGCAATTTGGGCTGAGTTTAAAGGTGGTTTCTCCTCCTCGGTTTAGTCAGTAATTTCTTTCTTTTTCATCCCTGCGAGTCGGAAGAACTAGAAACAAAACAAGACAGCAGCACAGGGCAAACAAGAAAACTGGATTTGTTCCATTTGCAGTCGCTTTAAGGCCCGACCAGAGATCTTAGCAATAGGGGAGAAAGATCTAAAAAGGTTATTTTTCTGGTTATTTTTTTTTTGGAGAAGAATTTGCTTGTTCATCCGGGTGTTCCCCCCACCCTTATTTTCTTTGCTAGGAAATGTGAACCTGGGCTATTAAGTCAGCCTACAGAACAATCAGCGGCGTTTAATTAAAAATAAAGGTCAGCCCAAGCCTGCCAGGCGAATCCTGATGCTGATTTTGCAAAGTTCCGAATTATAATGTGTGTAGAACACGTTTGGACGTGACTTTGCACCAGCAAACTTGATTTCTCCTTCCTGGCAACCCAATGTCAGCTTTTCGAGACTTCTATGTTCGATAGGCTGAAGGGGGTGTTTTCGCTCGGAAATGTCAGGGGTCGTCTCCGGATTTTCTTATCCAGAAGAAAAGGAATCCAGAATAATTGGAGATGGAGAGTCTCAATCGTCCAGGGTCATGGCAGTCCCAAAGGTGTTTTTTTTTTTTTTTTTTTCAAAATCGACTAGACTTTCTTGGGTGTTTTTTTTTTCCATTGAAAACGTTTTGCTTCACATCCAGGAAGCTTCTTTGGTTCAGAACTGTACTGAACTGGAGGAGGAGGAGGAGGAAGAGGAGGGAGGAAGAAGAAGAGGGAGGAGGAGGAGGAGGAGGGGGAAGAGGAAGAGGAAGAGGAGGAGGAAGAGGAGGAGGAGGAGGAAGAGGAGGAGGAGGAAGAAGGAGGAGGAGGAAGAGGAAGAGGAGGAAGAGGAAGAGGAGGGAGGAGGAGGAAGAGGAGGAGGAGGAGGGAGGAGGAGGAGGGAGGAGGAGGAGGGGCAAGAGGAGGAGGAGGAAGAAGAGGAAGAGGAAGAAGGGGAAGAGGAGAAGGAAGAAGAGGGAGGAGGAAGAGGAGGGAGGAGGAGGAGGGGAAGAGGAAGAGGAAAAGGAGGAAGGGGAAGAGGAGGAGGAGGAGGAGGGAGGAGGAGGAGGGGAAGAGGAGGAGGAGGAAGAAGAGGAAGAGGAAGAAGGGGAAGAGGAGAAGGAAGAAGAGGGAGGACGAAGAGGAGGGAAGAGGAAGAGGAGAGAGGAGGAGGAGGGGAGGAGGAAGAGGAAGAGGAGGAGGAGGAGGAGGACTGTGGAATCATTGGAGCTCTCTGAGCTAGGTGGTTTTCTCACAGACGTTTCATTACCCAACTAGGTAACATCATCAGTGCTAGAAGGGAGTGAGGTTTGCTCTCTTTTTATGTCCCAGTGGCCTGTCCTGTGTCGGTGTGGGTGGGAGTGTTTGTTTTCTTCTGGGTAGTTCCACAGACTGACTTAACCTCAGCTTCAGCTGGGAAACTAGATCTAGTTCAGTCCAAAACCGCGAAGGAACGCCTGGAAGCATTTCAGACAAATCAGCCATCAACAGGCACACCGAGATAAACAACGTTTACACCCCCTTCAAAATGAAATGATGAAATGCGACCATGAAAACCTCACAAGAAAACGACCAAGGTATCTCCTGGCCAGCAAACAACACCCAGATAAATAGGAGATTAACTAACCAGGATTAACACCAGACCAACGATCAAAGCAGTCAGTAACCCCTCAATGGTCTTCAGGGTTGCAAACCGGTGACTGAATTAACCCTGGTTTTGGCGGTAGGACATTGCTGGTTTGAAGAGTTTTCTTTGAAAGCCAACTGAATTCCTCTGGAGTTGGATTATCAATCAATCAATCAAACAAACAAACCAAACGCTTCCCTTCTTTTTGCTGTGGTTTCTCCCCATTCGGTAATTAAACGTTGAGTATGAATCGCGCATTAATAAGATAATGCTTAGGACTCCTTGTGTACTCTTTTCTCCCCTTGAAGATGCTGGAATTTATATCTTTAGAGACAATGAGCATCTGCGGTTAATAAATAAATCCACTTTCCGTTAAGGGTTCTAATTGTTTTAAGAGGCCACCGTTTGAAACAAGTTTACGACTAGAACAATCAATATCTGGAGACAAGACGGTATCCTACACAGGATAGATAGCGTTCTGTTACCTAGGAGAGTGTAGTTTTATTTATTTATTTATTTATTTATTTATTTATTTATTTATTTATTTTCAGATTTCTATACCGCCCTTCTCCTTTCGGACTCAGGGCGGTGAGCAGCCAAAGTAAAACATTGTACATTTGAACATTTGTAGTTCTGGGCATTATAGAGCAGTGGTGAAATCTAAAATTTGTTACTACCGGTTCTGTGGGCGTGGCTTGGTGCGGGGGGAGGGCGGGGTAATGTGACTGGGTGGGTGTGGCCAATTTTTTAAAAAAACTTTTAAAACCATTTTTTCTCCAACCTCTTCGGCGAAGAGGTTGTAAAAAAAAAAATGCTTTCAAAAGCCTCTGACGATCCCAGCTGAGTTGCCTGATCGTCAGAGGCTTTTTTTTTCCGTTTAAATGCCTCTGACGATCAGGCAACTCAGCTTGGATCGTCAGAGGCTTTTAAAAAAAAAAGCCTCTGATGATCAGGCAATTCATCTTGGATCGTCAGGCATCGACTTGGATCGTCAGCTTGATGATCAGGCAACTCAGCTGAGTTCAGAGGCTTTTTTTTCCCTTTTAAATGCCTCTGACGATCCAAGCTGAGTTGCCTGATCGTCAGAGGCTTTTTTTTTTTTCCGTTTAAATGCCTCTGACGATCAGGCAACTCAGCTTGGATCGTCAGAGGCTTTTAAAAGAAAAAAAAGCCTCTGATGATCAGGCAATTCATCTTGGATCGTCAGGCATCGTCTTGGATCGTCAGCTTGATGATCAGGCAACTCAGCTGAGTTCAGAGGCTTTTTTTTCCTTTTAAATGCCTCTGACAATCCAAGCTGAGTTGCCTGATCGGCAGAGGCTTTTTTTAAAAAGCCTCTGATGATCGCGCGGCTCAGCTGAGCATTGGGTGGGGGGAGGCAGGGATTTTTGCTACCGGTTCTCCGAACCACTCACCTCCATTGCTACCAGATTGGGCGATCCAGTTCGAACCAGGAGCATTTCACCCCTTTTATAGAGGTAGAGTACTCCTGCCAGTGGAGGCTTGATTTACCAATCGCAAAAAAAAAAGAAAAAAAAAAGCACCGGTGATTCTCAATTCGATAGGTATGCTCGGAGGCCTGCCCAGGGAAGTTCTCCCTGTTAGTAATTCTTCTGCCTCCTGCCTCCACCCTTGCTATCCATTTTCTCTCCCAGCCTACAGTTGAATAATATTGCCAGGGAGGTCGATATATATTTGCTTTAATTTATATGCCGCCCTTCTCCGGAGACTCAGGGCGGCTTATAATGCGTTAAGCAATAGCCTTCATCCTTTTGTATATTTATACAAAGTCAGCTTATTGCCCCCACAATCTGGGTCCTCATTTAACCTACCTTAGAAAGGATGGAAGGCTGAGTCAACCTTGAGCCTGGGGAGATTTGAACTTGCAGTAATTGCAAGCAGCAGGTGTTAATTACAGTGCTTTAATCCACTGTACTACAGGCTGATATGTGTGGGAAAGTTGCAGACGGCGGGATGAATTATGGAAATGTTTCAACCACCGCCATCCCAATCCTGATCAGGGTTAAAAGATGATTTGACAGATCTCGGTCCCGGGTGGGGAATAATGAAACCAATTACCGAGAGAAGAGGATATTTGGTAGCTCAAGGGAGGCAACTGTGGGGTCCTTGGTGGTCTCTGAGCTTGGAGGATTTCATCACCCAACTAGGTAACATTATCAGTGCTAGAAGGGAGTGGGATTTGTGGAGTGGAGGAAGGAGGAGGAAGAGGAGGGAGAGAGGAGTACAATGACTTTGGGGTCTTTGGTGCTCTCTGAACTTGGTTATTTTCTTGCAGATGTTGCTTATATTCACAGAATGCATTTAACCCGGTTACCAGATTAATCCATTTTCTTAACTGGGATTTGACCATGGAAACATAAACTATTCTCCCAATTAAATTTTGCTAATTTGCTAAGGTGGCCCTGGGTGGGTTGGCAGGAACCAAGTTTAGCATTTTGGACAAAGGCGGCAACTAGGATCATCCCCAGAACCTGGTCAGCCGTTTGTATAAAGATGAACCATGAGAAACAAAAGAAGTTCTCCACCTCATTAGCTTTCCTTCAAAGATCATTAAAAAAGGCCCCTCTGCTCTTCTCCATCATGCTCATTTGCTGCACTTCTGATTGCCCCAGGGGAAGGGGTGGGGGCAACCTTTCCATCACCAAAGTATTTGGAGCTCCTGCAAATTGCAAGGGAAGGGAAGGGAAGAAGGGAAGGGAAGAGGGGAAGGAAAGAAGGGAGGGGAAGGGAAGGGAGGAAGGGAAGGGAAGGGAAGGGAAGAAGGAAAGGGAAGAAGGAAAGGGAAGAAGGGAAAAAGGGAAGGGAAGAAAGGAAAGGAAGAGAAGAGAAGGGAGGAAGAAAAGGGAAGGGAAGAGGAGAAGGGAAGGGAAGAAGGGAAGGGAAGAAAAGAAGGAAAGAAGGGAGGGGAAGGGAAGGGAAGGGAGGAAGAGAAGGGAAGGGAAGAGAAGAAGGGAAGGGAAGGGAAGAAGGAAAGAAGGGAGAGGAAGAGAAGGGAAGGGAGGAAGAGAAGGGAAGGGAGGAAGAGAAGCGAAGGGAAGAAGGGAAGGGAAGAAGAGAAGGGAAGAATGGAGGGGAAGGGAAGGGAAGAGGGGAAGAGGGGAAGGGAAGGGAAGAAGGGAAGGGAAGAAGGGAAGGGAAGGGAAGAAAAGAAGGAAAGAATGGAGGGGAAGGGAAGGGAAGGGAAGGGAAGAAGGAAAGGGAAGAAGGAAAGGGAAGAAGGGAAAAAGGGAAGGGAAGAAGAGAAGGAAAGAATGGAGGGGAAGGGAAGGGAAGGGAAGAAGGGAAGAGGGGAAGAGGGGAAGGGAAGGGAAGAAGGGAAGGGAAGAAAAGAAGGAAAGAATGGAGGGGAAGGGAAGGGAGGAAGGGAAGGGAAGGGAAAAAGGAAAGGGAAGAAGGAAAGGGAAGAAGGGAAAAAGGGAAGGGAAGAAAGGAAAGGAAGAGAAGGGAGGAAGAAAAGGGAAGGGAAGAGGAGAAGGGAAGGGAAGAAGGGAAGGGAAGAAAAGAAGGAAAGAAGGGAGGGGAAGGGAAGGGAAGGGAGGAAGAGAAGGGAAGGGAAGAGAAGAAGGGAAGGGAAGGGAAGAAGGAAAGAAGGGAGAGGAAGAGAAGGGAAGGGAGGAAGAGAAGGGAAGGGAGGAAGAGAAGCGAAGGGAAGAAGGGAAGGGAAGAAGAGAAGGGAAGAATGGAGGGGAAGGGAAGGGAAGGGAAGAAGGGAAGAGGGGAAGAGGGGAAGGGAAGGGAAGAAGGGAAGGGAAGGGAAGGGAAGAAAAGAAGGAAAGAATGGAGGGGAAGGGAAGGGAAGGGAGGAAGAGAAGGAAAGGAAAAGAAGGACCCTCCTTTGTCCAGAAATGGTTACTGGCTACTCATAGAGAAGAGAGCAGGGGATACAAGGGCCATCTTTCTGAACCTGGATGGATTAAAAGTTCAACCGGAATGGAAGAACGGAGAGACCCATCAGGCAGAAGACCAACTGGTTTAACTCAGGACATTGGCTCAGTTGCCTATGGGTCACCGTTGTTTTATGAATTCAGCCTCGAAACCCAGCAGGGGAAAAAGTCAAAGATGTTGATCGTTTAAATCAGGGACTGTATGGATACCCATGATAGAATTCTCTTGGCGTTTGTTTTCTTCCAATATTTTTTTCTTTTTTTAAACCTTCTATCAATCTCCTCTTTGAATAACTCCTCTTCCTCTTCCTCCTCTTCCTCCTCCTCTTCCTCCTCCTCCTCTTCCTCCTCCTCCTCCTCCTCCTCCTCCTCCTTCTTCCTCCTCCTCCTCTTCCTCCTCCTCCTCCTCCTCCTCCTCCTCCTCCTCCTCCTCCTCCTCCTCCTTCTTCCTCCTCTCCTTTGTCCTTTGGTGTCATTTCTTTTAGACTACAGAGCAAACTTTTCATCTGCATCGACTGTGTTTGAAAGGCTGTGTGTGTGTTTAGCGAAGATAGGAGATAAAAGGGCTTTGACTAAACAAAAAGGAGGATAGATTTTTGCCAATGCTGCAAAATTTATCTCTGCGCCCCCATTAAGAGAGATCTACTTTTTTAAAAAAATTGTCATTAAACCTTCACTTAGCTGAACGTTCATTTGTAGCTTATTTTAAAATTGGAAATGACAAATCCCTATATTGTAATGCTTAAACTCTGCCTCTTTGTCAATAAGTATTTTTCCATCACTTATTTGTTTGTTTGGAAGGCAATGGTGGTCCAAATATTGTATTGTATTGCATTACATTACATTGTATATTGTATATTGTATATTGTATATTGTATATTGTATATTGTATATTGTATATTGTATATTGTATATTGTATATTGTATATTGTATATTGTATATTGTATATTGTATATTGTATATTGTATTGAGGTGTGTTGTATTGTAGTGTATATTGTATTTTATATTGTATATTGTATTGTATTTTGTATTGTATTGCATTGCATTGCATTGCATTGCAGTGTATTGCAGTGTATATTGTATTGTGTATTGTATTGTATATTGTATTGTGTATTGTATTGTATATTGTATTGCGTTGTATTGTAAAAGGGACGCGGTGGCTCAGTGGCTAAGAAGCTGAGCTTGTTGATCGAAAGGTCGGCAGTTCAGCGGTTCGAATCCCTGGTGCCGCATAATGGGGTGAGTTCCCGTGACTTGTCCCAGCTTCTGCCAACCTAGTAGTTCGAAAGCACGTAAAAAAGAGATGCAAGTAGAAAAATAGGGACCACTTTTGATGGGGAGGTAACAGCGTTCTGTGTGCCTTTGGCGTTGAGTCATGGCAGCCACATGACCACGGAGACGTCTTCGGACAGCGCTGGCTCTTCGGCTTTGAAATGGAGATGAGCACCGCCCCCTAGAGTCGGGAACGAGTAGCACATATGTGCGAGGGGAATCTTTACCTTTACCTTTGTATTGTATTGTATTGTATTGTGTTGTGTTGTGTTGTGTTGTGTTGTATTACTGGGAGAGGAAAAATGTGATCTTTGGTGAAATCTTCAATGCAAGTAGTCCTCAATTTACAAACCCAATTAGGACCAGAATTTCCAATGCTAAGCAAGGCAGTTACATTTAAATAAGCAAACAATATTTAAAAAGGAGGGAAATGGGAAATGAAACCCCACCATTCTGCAAATTGCCAAGTCCAAGGATTGGGAACCCTTTTCCAGAATCCAGTTTGGGACTGAAAAGACAAATTCCATTATTTAACTTAGCCGGAGGCCTCTAATCATGCAAAGTGCATAACCCTTTTCTAGACCACTCTACTGTATTATGGCATTCTGTTCCATTATCTTAATAGATTTCTTAATTAGATTTATCTAATTTATCTAAAGTCCAAAGACCTGGATAGCTTTTAAATGACTGTTATAACTTTTAGTCATTCCCCGTTCTTCCGCCGGTCACTTTTTCCTGTGGTTTTTTTAGTTTTAATTCATCTTTCTTTCTTTCTTTCTTTCTTTCTTTCTTTCTTTCTTTCTTCTTTCTTTCTTCTTTCCTTCCTTTCTTCCTTCCTTCCTTCCTTCTTTCTTTCTTCTTCCTTTTTTCTTTCTTTCTTTCTTTCTTCTTCCTTTTTTCTTTCTTTCTTTCTTTCTTCCTTCCTTCTTTCTTTTTACTTTCTTTCTTTTTTCTTTTTTCTTTTTTCTTTTTTCTTTTTTCTTTTTTCTTCCTTCCTTCCTTCCTTCTTCCTTCCTTCCTTCCTTTCTTTCTAATTTTTAAATTGCCTTTTCTGGTAAAATCATTTAATTTTCTATCTCCACCACAGACCCCCTCCCTCCCCAGGACTTCAACCCCTCCCAGATTTTATGAATACATATTTAGGCTAAAGCTGCACTTTTTTCTTTTTCTTTTTTTTTTTGCTTTTTTCCTATGTTTTTCTCTTTTTTAAAAAAAAAAGGCATCTCGGTTCTCCCTATAGTCTTCCTATTTCGCAAGGGCATTTTGGAGTTATCATTAATTTAATCTCCCTCGCCCATCTTATTAATGAGCTCACTATTTCTCTTAGATATTCCTTCCCCTCTGACAGTAATGCAAAAGCTCCGTTAATTCTCCCAGCGGCTTTCTTTTCTTTAATTATTTTCCTCCGGGGTGGAAAATATGCATTTTATTTCATAGTCTTGCTATTATCTCCTTGTTGTATCGCCTGCACTGGGCTGTGGGTTCTAGGGACCAGGGCCATTTTTACCATTAAGCAAAATCTTAGCGGTATTTGCCAAAGGTGAGATGTGTTGAGTTCTAGTCTCTCCTTAGGCATGAAAGCCAGCTGGGTGACTTTGGGTCAATGACCAGGAGGCTGTGAGTTCTAGTCTCTCCTTAGGCATGAAAGCTAGCTGGGTGACTTTGGGTCAATCACCAGGAGTCTGTGAGTTCTAGTCTTTCCTTAGGCATGAAAGCCAGCTGGGTGACTTCGGGTCAATCACCAGGAGGCTGTGAGTTCTAGTCTCTCCTTAGGCATGAAAGCCAGCTGGGTGACTTTGGGTCAATCACCAGGAGTCTGTGAGTTCTAGTCTCTCCTTAGGCATGAAAGCCAGCTGGGTGACTTTGGGTCAATGACCAGGAGGCTGTGAGTTCTAGTCTTTCCTTAGGCATGAAAGCCAGCTGGGTGACTTCGGGTCAATCACCAGGAGGCTGTGAGTTCTAGTCTTTCCTTAAGCATGAAAGTCAGCTGGGTGACTTTGGGTCAATCACCAGGAGGCTGTGAGTTCTAGTCTTTCCTTAGGCATGAAAGCCAGCTGGGTGACTTTGGGTCAATCACCAGGAGGCTGTGAGTTCTAGTCTTTCCTTAGGCATGAAAGCCAGCTGGGTGACTTTGGGTCAATCACCAGGAGGCTGTGAGTTCTAGTCTCTCCTTAGGCATGAAAGCCAGCTGGGTGACTTTGGGTCAATGACCAGGAGGCTGTGAGTTCTAGTCTTTCCTTAGGCATGAAAGCCAGCTGGCTGACTTTGGGTCAATGACCAGGAGGCTGTGAGTTCTAGTCTTTCCTTAGGCATGAAAGCCAGCTGGGTGACTTTGGGTCAATGACCAGGAAGCTGTGAGTTCTAGTCTTTCCTTAGGCATGAAAGCCAGCTGGGTGACTTTGGGTCAATGACCAGGAGGCTGTGAGTTCTAGTCTTTCCTTAGGCATGAAAGCCAGCTGGGTGACTTTGGGTCAATGACCAGGAGGCTGTGAGTTCTAGTCTCTCCTTAGGCATGAAAGCCAGCTGGGTGACTTTGGGTCAATCACCAGGAGTCTGTGAGTTCTAGTCTCTCCTTAGGCATGAAAGCCAGCTGGGTGACTTTGGGTCAATGACCAGGAGGCTGTGAGTTCTAGTCTTTCCTTAGGCATGAAAGCCAGCTGGGTGACTTTGGGTCAATGACCAGGAGGCTGTGAGTTCTAGTCTCTCCTTAGGCATGAAAGCCAGCTGGATTTCTTTGGGTCAATCACCAGGATTGATTGACTGACTGGTCAACTGATGATGTGCCATCCTCAAGTTATTTTTGACTCCTAGCAACCACGTAGAAAGATCTCAGAAATTGCAATGAAATCAGTAAAAACATAAACAAGATAAGACAGGCTCTCCAGCTTAAGTAGGACTAGAAGTCTCCAAATCTGTCATTCTATGTTCTAGGCTCTCTTGGTCAGCCACTAAAACAAATCCAGAGACTTTGGGGAAAAAAACCACGGCCTCCTCTGACCTCTCTAAGCCCTTTTGTGTTGTAAGAAAGACCATGAAAAAAGGACATTTCTATGCGCAGCTTGTCCCATGCTGCTTCCTGGCTTGGCAAGCAGAGTTTCTTTGATCTATGGCGTATTTGTTCCAGAGCTTTTGCCACTGAGATGGAAGAGGAGAAGGCATGGCTGGCAGCCTTTGCTTCTTCTGTTTGGATCACCAAAACGGGCATCTATTTGTCATCATCCCCGGCTGAACGAGAAAGCAAAGGATAAAAGTCGCAAGAAGATGGGAAAATGGAAGCGCATTTTTTTTTTTGGACCACGTAACATGCAAAAATGATCTGGATGATGGACCATGGCGGTACCTAAAGACAGCAGAAGAGAGGAGAAAGAATGGCAGAGGATAAGTTTCATGTATCTATTTATTTATTTTATTTGATTTTTATACCGCCCTTCTCCAGCAGGACTCAGGGCGGTGAACAGCCGAGATAAAACAGAACATACAAAATTTAAAAAAAAACCAGTTTAAAAGGTGATTAAATAATTTCGGCCCACAATTTAAAACAACCCAATTAAAACCAATTTCAAATTAAAATCGAACGGATGGGATCAAGCCAGCCCGGCTTGATAGCCCAGCTATCACCCTGCCCACCCCGCCCTGCTCCATACTTCCCAGGAGACCCCATGTGGCCCATTTTGGATGCAGGGTGCACACGGAGGTGCGGGGAGGGTGAAAAATGGACCTACTGGAAGTTTGGGAAGGCCGGAAACGGGCCTGTTTCTGGCTTCCAGAGGGCCTCTGGAGCCTGGGGAGGCTGTTTTTTGCCCTCCTGGAGGCTCAAGTAAAGCCTCCAGAGCCCGGGAAGGGCAAAAGCGTCCCCCCTCGCTGTGTTGCAGGAGGCTGATTAGGCCACGCCCACCATGGCCACGCCCACCCAGCAACTGGGCAGAGAACCCCTTGTTAAAATTTTTGAAGCCCAGCCCTGATCAATCCCCCTATTTCCAAACCAGCATTTCAGCCAACCCCGTTGCCAGCCTGACCTGGATGTCTGCTTTTGTGCTGAGAACGAAGCTTCTTAATTTACAGTTATAAATGGCAGTTTCTGAAAAGATGACACATTTCCTGCCTTCTCCCTCCTTATAATTTTTCGGCACATGCAACCCGGCTCCATTTGTACGGGGCTGTCATTTCCTCCCGATCACCCTATATTTCATGAGAGATAAATTCATTTTTATGGTTGACCCATAAATCTTGCGAGCGGCTGTCGGGGGGGGGGGCGGGGGGGAGAGGGCAGGGAAAGGGCAACAGGTCATTTGTCACTTTTCACAAAGGATAAAATGAATGCAAAAATTTGGGATGCGATACTCCTGGCGTTGTATAGGGGAGGGAGCGGGAAAGGAAAATGCTTGCATTGAATCATCAAATCTTCCGTAAACCTGTCAAGAGAGGGCAAATTAGCAGTTTTGGGAACCTGGGTCATTTAAAATGAAATAGTTTGGGATTTTTTTAACAACTGGCTTTTGCAGAATCCTGTTCTGGTCCCCATTGAATAACAGAATGAGTTGAAAGGGACCTGGGAGGACTTCTAGTCCAGCCCCCTGCTTAAGCAGGAGACCCAATACTGTTCCGGAGAATGGTTGTCCAGGTTCTTCTTAAAAGCCTGCATTGATGGAAGTGTCAACTAGCAAAGCATCCCTGGCCTGCTCTCGAGTTGCCATAGGCAAGGCGGATGGGAAAACCGGCGAAGCAGCACAGCAGCCAAAAACAAAAGCACATTCCAGACATATCTCTCTCAAGGCTGTCTCCCAGGGTTACCCACAGCAGCCGGAGGAGAGTGATCTTTACAACCCGTGAAATTGCTCCGTTGGTGAATGTGACTGATGACATACCCTGGGGTGAGGGTGGGAAACAGGGTCATGCTTGGGTCGTAAATTATGTGGGGTCAGAGTTGGCTTCACTTGGAACGTGCGGACATGAAGCTCCTAATAAATAACTGGATTTCTTTTGAAGCTTGGCTCGAGGCTCATGATTTAATTAGGGCATCCGTAGGAACCCTGACAGCAAGACTGTGTGAGACTTGACAACAGCAACAACAATACCGATCCAATAGCGATGGCGGAGGGTGGTTCGGAGAACCAGTAGCAAAAATCCCTGCCCCCTCCCCCATGCCCAGCTGAGCCACGCGATCATCAGAGGCTTTTAAAAAAAACTTTTAAAAGCATTTTTTCTACAACCTCTTTGGCTGAAAAAATGCTTTTAAAAGTAAAAAAAAAAGCCTCTGATGATTGCGCAGCTCAGCTGGGATCATCAGAGGCTTTTAAAAGTATTTTTTTCTACAACCTCTTCAGCCCACAGAACCGGTAGTAACAAATTTTACATTTCACCACTGTTTCCATCCATTGCTTCTCATCCTGCCTTCAGGTGCTTTGGAGAATCGGCTGGCCTCCTCTTTTACTAGGTCGAGGAAAATCCTTGGTCCCTTCTCCACCCTTCTTCCGTTCGCCCCCCCCCCCATTGTGTGTGGGGAACAATGTGCAGGGAAGAACAAAGGGGGAAAGTGCAGGAAAGGGTTAGATGAGAAAAAAGGGATCCGTCAGAGCCCTGACAGAAGAAGAGGAGGCCGGCAGATGGAAGCTTTGTCAGAAGTCTTTAAAAAGCGGGAAGGAAGACATCAAGGCCGGGGCGAGCGTGAGAGGAAATGAAATTCCGCCCCTCAACAATGGACGAGGATGAATAGCAAGCACAGATGTGGAAGGGAAAAAGATGGATCGTCAGCTTTCGTGGGAACAGAAGTGACACGACGCTAAAGGTCTTTGGCAGTTCTGCTAGTTCGGATGGGACAGGAGAAAATCGGGGACGTTCGCTTCAGCCGATTTCAAATAGCTGAATTTGGCCAACATTTTTTACTGGGGGGGGGAAGTTTGGTGAGGTTGGACAGCAGCTGGCCCAATGTTCTAAATGGAAACTTCAGAAACTTATGGATGTTCCTGTAGAAAGCAATATTTGTAGCTCAGGGTTAAACTGTAGAATCCTAGGGCCTAGGCGCTCGGTGAGCTTGGTGGTTTTCTTGCAGACATTTCATGACCCCACTAGGTAATGACATCAGGATAAGGGAGGGTGGGATTCACTAGTTGGGTAAGGGAATATCTGCAAGAAAAAAAGCCAAGCTCGGGGAGCACCACAAGAACTCCACTTATAGAAGACTCAATCGGTTGATTAAAAAAATGCAAAATCCATTCTAAACATCTGGCTGACTACAGAATGGACTCTAATAAGACAAAAAACATCTGGATAGAGGACGTGTCTCAGCAGCTGGAGACAGCAGAACAGAAGAGAAAGAACTGGAGAATACAAAAAAAACAAAAAAAAACCTGCAAATAGAAATAGAACGACTGGGGCAAAAGAAAGCAAAGTTAGCTCCAGTAGTGACAGGCCCCCTTGGGTGAAAGCCCAAAATCATCTGGAGCACCATTTGAGTACCATCGGCGTTGACAAAAATCCCCATCGGTCAATGGCGGAAGGCAGCTCTACTTGCAACAGCTTACATCCTGCGACGAGATCTTTAACAAACACCAACCAATAACAACACCTGCCTATCTCGGGAAGGGCTCGACGGCTGGACAAATCCAGTCGAAACATTTGGCTGACTGCGCAACCAACCGTATTATGATCACGTTGACGCCGTACTTAAAAAAAAAACCAAAAAAAAGAGGCAGAGAAAAATCTTTTACGCGAGCAGAAATACAGCCTTGAACTTGCAAACGTGATGGAAGCTGCGTTATCGGTCCGGCATCTTTGCAATTGGGGGATTTAAACTGCCAATTGGGCCTCAATTTAGTCTCCCTTTTAAAAACTGTACTGAACAATACCCACCTGTCAGAGCTCTTACATCCATTTTTCTCCCGGGCTGCAAAATAGCTAATAGAAAAAAGCTTAAGGTTGCTGGAAGAGCAGGTAGGTGAGTCATAGTTTTGCTTCCATCAGGGACATGTTCACCAGCCTCTCCGTTGCTTTTATTCTCCCCTCCCCCTGCAAATAAAATGGAATAAAATGAAAGGTTGCAGTTTGCAGTTCAGCACACACCTCCAGAACTTAATGAAAATCATACAACAATAGCACTTAGATTTATATACCGCTTCATAGTGCTTTTACAGCCCTCTCTAAGCGGTTTACAGAGTCAGCCTCTTGCCCCCAGCAATCTGGGTCCCTATTTTACCCACCTCGGCAGGATGGAAGGCTGAATAAACCTTGAGCCGGTGGGAATCAAACTGCTGGCAGTGGGCAGAGTTACGTGCAACACTGCTTTCTAACTACTGCACAGGAAGGAAGGAAGGAAGGAAGGAAGGAAGGAAGGAAGGAAGGAAGGAAGGAAGGGGAAGAGCAAAGCAATAGGCACTTAGACTAACATACCACTTCACAGGGCTTCACAGCCCTCTCTAAGCGGTTTACAGAGTCGGCCTCTTGCCCCCCAACAATCTGGGTCCTCATTTTACCCACCTCGGAAGGACGGAAGGCTGAGTCAACCTTGAGCCTGGTGAGATTCGAACTGCCGAACTGCAGCTAGGAGTCAGCTGAAGTAGCCTGCAGTACTGCACTCTAACCACTGCGCCACCTCGGCTCATATTGGTTGTGCTTTCAAGAATAGTTCCTGGGTGCTGGTGAATGCCAGGATAAACATCGGTGTATTATCCAATGTTTGTAGCATGTGGCATGTCAGCTTTGTCACGCGTGTGATAGGTTCACCATCACTGTCATCATCGAGAGCCGTGGTGGCACAGTAGTTAGAATGCACCTTTGCAGGCAAACTCTGCCCACTGCCAGGAGTTCGATCCTGACCGGTTCCAGGTTGACTCAGCCTTCCCTCCTTCCGAGCTCAGTAAAATGAGGACCCAGATTGTTGCGGGGGGCAAGAGGCTGACTCTGTAAACCGCTTAGAGAGGGCTGAAAAGCACTGTGAAGCGGTATATAAGTCTAAGTGCTATTGCTATTAAGAGCTGTGGTGACACAGTAGTTAGAATGAAGAATTGCAGGCTAAATCTGCCAACTGCCAGCAGTTCGATGCTTACCAGTTCAAGGTTGACTCAGCCTTCCCTCCTTCCAAGCTCGGTAAAATGAGGACCCAGATTGTTGGGGGGCAATAGGCTGACTCTGTAAATTGCTTAGAGAGGGCTGGAAAGCACTGCAAAGTGGTATATAAGTCTAACTGCTATTGCTATCACTGTCTAATTGGTCAGCAAGCTAGCAACCCTTTTCATGCTGTGGATAAGAATCAATAATTTGGGGTGACCCCCAAAGGGGTGATTAAAATGCCCCAATGACAGCCACAATGGTCCTAACTTGAAGCTTCATCCTCTTGACTTTTCTAATCGCATCTTGGGGATCCCAGTTCTTCTCAATCGTACCGACTTTAAAATGCGTGGGCTTCAAATCCCAGGATTTCCCAACCAGCAGAAGGGGGGAGTTAAGCAAGTCATCAGCCTAGAATCATTATGTTCTCGTAAACGGTTCAAAGTCCAACCCCTTTTGGAATCTTTGACCCTTCTCTGGCACCAGTTTAGTGTTGAACTTTAGTTGACTAGAGTCTTGTGTACAAGCAATAAATCTTCCGGATTGCAATTTAATGGATGGTCCTGATTTTTCACGCCTGACATCCAGGATGGCTGTCTGGGGACTTCTGGGAGTTGAAGTCCTCTTGTTTTAAAGTGGCTAAGATTGAGAAACTCTCTTCTGGACAATCTTCTCAACTCATCACGCTGGTAGAGAAGAATCAACTTGATGTCCACCTTCAGATGGGCTGTAGGAACATAATTAGCAACTTTGCCAGTCCTTATTAAAAAGTGAAAGATCATTTGTGATTACATTCTTTTACCGTTACTCACTGGAGTAATTCCCGGTTGCATTAACTCACTAGGTAGGAAGAATCCCAGGAAATAAACAAGCCTCCAGTTCCACCACAGCCTCACCAATTAATAGACTCCCCTGCCAATTAATCAACAAAAGCGCTCTTTTATTGCGGTAGATTAATCGGCTAATTAATGGGATATTTAAACTTGCAGTGCCCTATGAAAAGATAAGCTAGCCGATTTTGGAAATGATGCTCGCGAAGAGAGAGAGAAAATGAAACATGGCAAAAAGCCTCAGGAAGCTCAGCATGAAATGCAATGGGAGTTTCTTCTGAATTTGTTTATTTATTTATTAGTTAGTTAGTTAGTTTGATTGATTGATTATTTCTATAACTGCGCATCTCAGCAAATGACTCTGGGTGATTCACAATTCAAAATTTAGTAGGCTGAAAGTCACATCGTCCCGCAAAGCCAAGACATAATATTAAATTTGGGGATCCTCCAAAGGTGACCGAGTGAGCAGATTATTATTTTTTATATTTATTTTTTATTATTATCATAAGTTGTTTATTCCTACACATGTATTTGCCACATTATAATGAGTTTTTGGGTTACTAAGGATCAAATTTCTGGGCAGTGTTTATGCCTAGCTCAGGTGTCAGCAACCTGCGGCTCCAGAGCCGCATGTGGCTCTGAGCCCTCTGCTGTGGCTCCCTGTCGGGTGATCCCACCACTGGCTGGCCCTACCCCTCACCCTACCCTCCCAGTCACTCCTTGCCTGGCCCGAGAAGGTAAGGGCGATGGCAGGGGATGGAGAAGCAACTAGGGCAGAAACAAAGAGATACAGAGAGAGTGGGGGAGAGAGAGACATAGAGAGATACAGAGAGAGGAGGGGAGAGAGAGAATCTCCACGTAGACACTTTTTCAGCATAAAGGTTCCCCTCGCACATATTTGCTAGCCATTCCCGACTCTAGCGGGCGGTGCTCATCTCCGTTTTAAAGCCGAAGAGCCAGCGCTGTCTGGAGACGTCTCCGTGGTCATGTGGCCAGCATGACTCAATGCCAAAGGCGCACGGAACGCTGTTCCCTTCCCACCAAAAGTGGTCCCTATTTTTCTACTTGCATTTTTTTAACGTGCTTTCGAACTGCTAGGTTGGCAGAAGCTGGGATAAGTCACGGGAGCTCACCCCGTCACATGGCACTAGGGACTCGAACCGCTGAACTGCCGACCTTTCAATCGACAAGCTCAGCGTTTTAGCCACATAGCCACCGCATCCCACTTATTTTCCCTTATATACGACTAATTTGTCTGTTCTTTTGGTCAGTAAAGTTATTTGTTTCTTTAGCTCTTTTGCAGAACGCTGAAAGACAGAACATTTTTTTGTGCAATTTCTTTGGGCCAATTTTTACGCAAGGATAATTAAAGGATGGTAATTGATTTTGTCCAACTTTGGCACTGGTACCTAGACTATTTTTTTGGTGAATTTCATGCAAAAAGGACTCTTCCAAAATTTCTGGTGCATCTCAGCCTGGCAGTTTGCGATGAGACTGATTAAGTAGCAGGGTGGAGAACTTCCATTTTAATTTCCTGCAATGGCCTGATGTAACATTCCTCTGCAGAATTGTGAGAAATTAAAATTAAATTAAATTAAAATTACATCTTGGGACACGAGCGAGACATGATGGTGTCAGGCAGGAGGAAAACTGGAATAGAAAAACGTTATCTTTTTGCGCTTTCTAATCAAGAGAAAAAAAAAACGGTTGAGTTGCCAGCCACTAGATAGAAAAGGGGAGGAAAAAAAAGAGAGAGAGAGAGAGAGAGAGAGAGCAAGGAATCAAGAATACGAACCAAATCTCCAAGCATGCGCTGAGTGATTCTCCACCCCACAAATTTTTATTGAATGGCAGCGATGTGATTGCTAAAAATTATGGGCCAAGTTTTCTATCACTTAAGGCAGGAAATATACCGAAACTGTCATGCCAGCAGAATGGAATGATTATCCTGGAATTGAAGCACAGGGTTTCTGAATTGATCCAATTGCCTGCGTTGACGTGACCACCATCAACATGTGTGTTTGTGTGTCTGCGTGTCTGTGTGTTAACATGTAGTCTGGACATCCAGGATCAGTGGTGAAATGCTATCAGTTCGGGCAAACCGGTAGTTTAAAAAAAGCTACGGTTTCCTCCGAACCAGTATTTCCAACAATCAGCTGTGCTAGAAAGCAATCCTGCTTTCTCGTGAATCTAAATCACGCGGCACAGCTGTCTCCCGCCCCCTCGCTGTTCTACTTACCTTCCCAAGCCTCCTTTTTCCACGTGAAGCACGCATTTGGCACATACTGCACATGTGTGCATGCGAAGTGCACATTTGGCAAAAACCGCACATGCGCAGCAAGAGAACTGGTGGCAAACCGGTTCAGATTTCACCACTGCGCAAGATAGAAGGGCTGCATTCCAGAGGACAAAGAGGCAATGAAGCTTAGATAATTTGGATGGGAGGAGGAGAATTAAGACGGGTTCCTCCCTACAACTTCCCAGAATTACATCTGTAGTTATGCAAAGTTAATTTGGCAAGATTCTGTCTGTAGGCGAGCAACGATAAAGGAAGCTACGTTTAAGTAACTTCACTTCAGGAGTAGTATTCAGCTGGTTCAGACCGGTTTGGGCGAATCGGATGTTAATTTTAATCTGGTTCGCCGAACCGGTTGTTTCCTGCCCACCCCGCCCCTCTCCTCCCAGGAGTAAGTGCAGGGTGCACGCGGAAGCTCTGGGAGGACAAAAAACAGGCTTCTGGAGGGCCTCCAGTAGCAGGGGGAAGCTGTTTTCACCTTCCTGGAGGCTCCAGGAAAGCCTCCGGAGCCTGGGGAGGGCAAAAAACGGACCTACAGGAAGTACCGGAAGTCCGGAAATGGGCCCATCTCCGGGCTCCGGAGGGCATGCGAAGCGAACTGGTTGTTACAACCAGTGAATCCCACCACTGCTTCACTTGTGGTTCTTAGTTCTTGGTGTCTGATAGGGGAGATGTTTTTTTAAAAAAGTGTAGATCCGATTACAACCATATGTTTTTTAAAAAGGGGTGGGGCTTCCCACCCTTTTAAAGTGGGAAGTTGCCATATACTTATTATATACACAAACATAGAGAAACGTACAATCCCATACCTGTACAGGTAGTTCTTATGCCCAAAATTGAGCCCAAAATGTCTGTTTTTAAGTGAGACATTTGTGAAGTGAGTTTTGCCCCATTTTATGATCCATATTTTTTTCTATCTATCTATCTATCTGTCTGTCTGTCTGTCTGTCTGTCTCTCTCTCTCTCTCTCTTTCTCTATCATCTATATCTATATTTATCATCATCTGTCTGTCTGTCTTACATCATCTTATCTACCTTATATCATTCATCTATCTTCCTATCTATCTTCCTATCTATATCTATCTATCTATCTATCTATCTATCTATCTATCTATCTATCTATCTTCCTATCTATCTTCCTCTATCTATCTATCTATCTATCTATCTATCTATCTATCTACCTACCTATATCTATCTATCTATCTATCTATCTATCTATCTATCTATCTATCTATCTTCCTATCTATCTATCTATCTATCTATCTTTCTATCCATCCATCCATCTATCCATCCATCCATCCATCTATCTACCGTGTTCCCCCCAAAATAAGACCCTGTCTTATATTTTTTTGAACCCTGAAATAAGCACTTGGCCTTATTGCCATGCGCTCAAAAGCTCAACTGGGCTTATTATCAGGGGGATGTCTTATTTTGGGGAAAACAGGCTCTCTCTCTCTCTCCCTCCCCCCTCTCTTTCCCTCCCTCCCTCCCTCTCTCTCTCTCTCTCTCTCTCTCTCTTATCTATCATTTTATCTATCTATCTTATCTATCCACCCACCTATCCACCCACTCATCCCTCACATTCGATAATCCATCGAAATGCAGTTCAATGTATTTTTATTGCCTTGCTACTTTTTAATCTTTTATTGCCTTTTAAACGCATCGAAATGCATCTTGCACATCTTCTAGAAATGCTTAGCACCAAATGTAACGTTTAAATATTTTAAGGGAAAGGAATACATAAACACACCGTAACATCCCAGGTCACCTCTTGCCAACTTTTCCTGCCATAAACTCGTTCCTTTATCCGGCAATCTCGATTCACCCCGCTCAACACGGAGTCCGTAACTAACCATCCGACGAGAGTTGATTTTAGAGTTTTCTAAGTGAATTAAATTGACTCACAGTCCCGTTTTGTTGGTCCCCAAGGAAACGGCCTAGTTCAAGAACAGCAGTCATTTGATTCATGGGGAAAAAAGCTGCAGCTAGTCCTCAGCGTACGACCGCAATTGAAACCCAAAATTTAGGTTGCTAAACGAGACATTTTACAACCTTTCTTGCTAAAATTGTGAAGCGGATCACTGCCGTGGCTACCTTGGATTGTTAAGTGAACCTGGCTTCCCCGTTGAATTTGCTCGTCGAAAAGACCCCAAGTTGCTGCAACCGTCATAAATAGGAGTCAGAGTTGTGACCATGGGGATGTTGCAACTCAGAGTTGTGACCATGGGGTCGTAAGTGTGAAAAATGATTATTAGTCACTTCTATCAGTGCCATTGTAACTTTGAATGGTCACTAAACAAAACTGTCGTAACTCGAGAGCTACCAGTACTCTTATCCTGTATATATTTTTTTAGATTGAGAAAAATGAGCATTATATTGGTCCTTCCCAGTTATTCTCCAATTGTAAGCTTTTCTGGAAAATAATTTCTTTCTGTTCTACATTCAGGAATGGACAAAGGTCTGCCTTCTCCCCTCCACTCTTTTTAGGTTATTTTTCACTTTATTTTTATTTATCTATTTTTGGCCTCTAAGTAACAGCGACATTTAATCACATTTCCAAAATGGCTGGCAACAAGGAATTCAATAAACTTCTCATTATTGTCGTTTGAAATGAATCGGTTCCTGAAGGATTTGGAAAAAGAAGCATTTCTGCTGTTCAAAGCGAGTTTATTGACTCTAAGCCAATTATTATTGGCTTCTAACGATGTTTCGGAGTCGCGTTTCTCAATTTCAGCAGCTTTCAGATGGGTGGACTTCAACTCCCAGAATTCCCCAGCCCCCATGGGGAATTCTGGGAGTTGAAGTCCACCCATCTTAAAGTAGTTCAGGTCAGGGGGTGGACTTCAAAATTTTTAGCAAGGGGTTCACTCTACTGGGTGGGTGTGGCCATGGTGGGCGTGGCCTAGTCAGCCTCTTGCACCACAGCTGGAGGGGGGTTGCCCTCCCCGGGCTCCAGAGGCTTTCCCCGAGCTTCCAGGAGAACAGAGAACATTTGGCATCTCGCCCTGTGTTTTCTTTCAGAAAATCATCTTGCATTCTCTCCTTCAGACACACGGAGACACTTCCTGCCTCCCTTTGGCTGGGCTGACATGTACAGAACTGGCTGTCCTTTTCTTCCAGATGTCTTTTCCGCATAATGGAAGGGACGTGATCCATCGGAGAGAAGTGACTGTGCCAGGGATGGGATGAGGGGGAAAATGCCCAGCCATTGGCAAATACTTTGCAACATTTTGTCCCTTCTAAGGTGGGTTTGGACCACGATTGTCCACCTTCTTCAGCGAAGCAGCTTGGGAATACGGGAGCTCGGCTGTGGCAAATTTAAGATCTGTGGAGTTGAAGTCCACAGCAGGGGTGAAATGCTACTGGTTCGGACCAGTTTTAACCAGGAAGTAACCTGATTTTTACCCTCTGTGCATGTGCAGAAGGCTTTGCGTATGTGCAGAAGGTCCAAAAGAAAGGGTAATACGTGTGCACGAGCGGAGCGAATTCGGAGTGTGCACTTCCTAACCGGTAGGGAAGATCATTAGATTTCACGCCTGGTCCACAGATCTTAAAAGTTGCCAACGTTGAAAAAGGTGCTGTAAGGAATATAGCCGGCTCCTCTTTTCGAAGAAGATTTGTCTCTCAATCCAGACATTTTTCAGGAAGGTACAGAGCAGTTAATCCATAAATCAATTCAACTGTTTCTTTATCTCTCTCTCTTTTTTTTATGGCCAACAAAGCATTGATTGGAAGAACAAAGAAGCAGGCGATAAAAAGAAAAAAAGAATAGAAATAAAAACAGCTTCAAAATCAGATGGGAATAAAAGATGTACGGGAGAGTTCTTGATTTAGGATTGATTGCTTAATGACCGTTGGACTCACGACGACCCATGGTTGAAGAATTTCGGTGGCTAAGCGGGGGGGGGGAGGATTCTAAAGGGGTCGCATCTGATGTTATGACCATTTTGCCACAGTCATTAAGTGAATCACCGCAGTTCTTAAATGAACCATGGGATGTGAAGTGATGATGTAACTGTAGGCAAGGGTGTCCAACCTTGGCAACTTTAAGACTTGTGGACTTCAACTCCCAGCATTCCCCAGCCTCCAAATCTTGAAGGTGCTAAGGTTAGAATTGCCTATATCAGAGAGAGAGAGAGAGAGAGAGAGAGAGAGAGAGAGAGAGAGAGAGAGAGAGAGAGAGGGGGGGGGAAAGAAAGAGAAAGAGAAATTAAAATACTGGAAGTCCATTCGTTTTGATCTGTGTTTTTTTGACGATATGACTTTTATTGGTTTTATTTGCTTCATCCGTCTATTCATTCATCCATCTATTCGCCTTCCTTCTTTCCTTATTCCATTCCATTCCATTCCATTCCACTCAACTCCTATTCTATTCTATTCTATTCTATTCTATTCTATTCTATTCTATTCTACTCTACTCTACTCTACTCTACTCTACTCTACTCTACTCTACTCTACTCTATTCTACTCTATTCTATCTATTCTCCTTCCTTCTTTCCTTATTCTATTCTATTCCATTCCATCCCATTCCATTCTATTCTATTCTATGCAGACGCTCTGAGCATCCAAATGTCACTGTATTCTGAAATGGCCTTCTGTATCAGGGGTCTCCAAACTTCCAGTTCTATTCCGATTGACTGTTTTCTTTGCCCCTTTGCTGCTGTTCTCATGCTTGGCTAATCTCAAAAGCTAAGCAGGGTCAGCCCTGGCTGGTATTTGGATAGAGAGATCTCCTTCCTGGATATCCCCAGGCTGTTGATTAAACTGGAAAGTTGAACAAACTCCCTGCAAAAAAAAAAAAAAAAGAAAAAGAAATGGGTTTTTTTTGCAAAGCTGCCAAGAAAACCGCAGGGAAAAAAAATAAGAGTTCTTGGAGATGAAACATGAAATAAAGGCTCCTTTATCATTTCTTATATAGCCTTGGGGTGGAAGACTGGTGAGAAAAGAAAAGGGGAAAAAACTGCCTTCAGGTAGAATTACAGCCTTATTCTCCAGCTGACAGCTCTTTCCCAGAGATATTTTCAGAAGTATTTAATAGCAGCTTGGTCTGCGTGGCCTAAGAGAAGCTGGATTTCTTGCAACCAAATACCAGGTTCATTTATTTTATTTTTATTTCTTTATTTTATTCGTCAAGCATGTATAAGATAACAGATGTAAGTTAATACAGGAAATGGGGACGAATAAATGGGGACATTAGGACAGGGATGGACCTCTTAGGAATGGGGTGAGGTCAACAGTAGACAGTCTAAGGTTAAAGTTTTGGAGGTTTAAGGATGTAATCACAGAGCCAGGTAGGGCATTCCAGACGTTGACCACTCTTGTTTTCTGAAGTCGTATTTTCTGCCTGCCTTAAATCTGAAATCATATTTTTCACACGTCGGGAGAATTCAAGCACCAAGATTCAGCTTACGTAATACTATTTGATCGTAAATAAAACTTTCCCCCGAAATCTTCTTATTAGGAATGATGGGAGATGGACTCTCTAAGGACAAGATACAATTAATTATACATGTTATAACAGCGGCCAGCTTAACCTTTGCAAAATACTGGAAGGACAAACAAACCCCTCCAGAGATGACAATAATAAATAAAATCCTAGAATGCGCAGAAATGGCAAAATTAACAAGTGTTCTTAAAGACGATGAGAATTCAAAATTTAAGGCAGTATGGGAAAAGTTGGTACAAATGGTGGAATAATAGAACGAGACTATAAGGATATGTCTATTTCTAATAATGGTAGATTTGAAGATACTTGATATGTACATAATGTAAATATGTAACCGCACGACACCTCAGATGTTAATGGAGATTTGATGTTTTCTTTTTAAATTTTTTTTTAAAATCAGTAAAGTATTATTAAAAAAAAAATACTATTTGATCATATGGTTAGATAAACCATGATTTATGGCTTAGCATTAGAACTGTGCATTAGAACACTTGGGCTTGTTCCACTAACCCAGAGAGATGATGTTTGAAATAACCCTAAAGACGGTTGGTCGATTAGTTACCCAAGAGCAAATCATCCGAAGAATTTCAAGTTGTAGCAAGAAAGAGGATCCCGGATCCGCACACCTTCCATCGCATGCTCAAGACTCTCTTATTTCATCAAGCTGGCCTGGCCTAAATCTTCTCTCCTTTTAAATGTAAATTTTAATTTGTATTTAAATTATTGGGTATTTTAAATTTGTTTCAGCCAAATTATTTAATTCGTTTTTATTCTATTTTAATTTTTTTTGTATTTATGTGTTTTATTCTGTGGCTGTTCACCGCCCTGAGTCCTTCGGGAGTAGGGCGGTATAGAAATCCAATAAAATAAATAAATAAATAAATAAATAAAATTTGGTGGTGAACTGAACCTTGGCCATGGGTGGTAAACCTTGGTTTAATCATGATTAAGCAAACCACAGCTTAATTGCTGCATAGACTCTTGGTTAAGAGATAGCTTTAAGTAGATGCAGCTACATAATTCTATTAAAGGTGCCCTGTCTCCTTTACAACAGAAGACCTTAGATAGAATTTGCTCTTATTATCTGGTTATTTTACTGATGGCGTGAACATTAACTCTTCCCCAACATCTGATTCGTTGGGGGTTGAAAGGGACTTTGGAGATCTTCTAGTCCAACCCCGCCCCGACCCATAACAGGAAACCCTGTACCATCCAATATCTATCCAATATCGTCTTGAGCTATCCAATGGCTATCCAATATCTTCTTGAGCATCTCCAGTAATGGAGCACCCATGACTTCTAGTGGCAATCTGTTCCCCTGACTAATTGCCCTTAATGTCAGGAACTTTCGTCCTCCTAGGTTGGATCTTTTCAATAAGCTTCAATTCATCACTTCTTGTCCTGCCCTCAGGTGCGTTGGACAACAGGTTGAACCCTTCCCCCCGCCCCTTCGTCTCTGTGACAGCCCCTCAAAGGCAGGGGTGAAATCCAACATTTTCCCCTACCGGTTCGGTGGGCGTGGCTTGGTGAGCATGGCAGGGGAAGGATACTGCAAAATCTCCATTCCCGCCCCACTCTGGGGTCAGCCAGAGGTGGTATTTGCCGGTTCTTCGAACTACTCAAAATTTCCGCTACCGGTTCTCCAGAACCTGTTAGAACAGAGTTTCTCAACCTTGGTAGCTTGAAGATGGGTGGACTTCAACTCCCAGAATCCCCCAGCCAGCAGCGCTGGCTGGGGGATTCTGGGAGTTGAAGTCCACCCATCTTCAAGCTTCCAAGGTTGAGAAACACTGTGTTAGAACCTGCTGGATTTCACCCCAGCCCTCTTAATCATCATGTTTGCTCTACTCTGCACTCTTTCTAGGGTCTCTCCTCATCTTTAACAAAGATTAACAAAGTTGGAAGGGGTCTTGTAGGTCATCTAGTCCACCCCCCCTTGTCTGTATCTTGCTTGTATATCTTAGTGACCACAACTGGATGCCTTTATTCCAGGTGTGGTCTCACTAGAGCCGGTATAGAGTGGCTCCATCTCTTCCCCTGATCGGGGGGGGGGGGGCGCTGAGATAGGAGATTGAGGGGAGGGGGGAAAAGGGGGAGGAGAAGGGGTGTGTCCTCCCCTATAAAAGCAGAGCCTTTCCAAGTCCTAGAAGAAACGGAAGTGGGGTTGAGTCGCTGCAGCTGTTTGGTAAGTGGGAAAGGAGTGGAGGAGAGCTCTGGTAAGCAGACAAAATGGGGAGCAGGCTGGATTTCAATGACTTTGGCCTTTTCATTTCCCATTTTAACAGAGGTGGAAGGGACCTTGGAGGTCTTCTAGTCCAACCTCCTGCTACACCATTTCAGCCAAGCAGTTGTCCTTTCTCTTCTTAAAACTCTCCAACGTTGGAGCAACCCACCAACTTCTTTCCACCGATGAATTGTTCTCACTGTCGGGGAAATTTCTCCTTAGTTCTAGGTTGCTTCTCTCCTTGGTTAGTTTCCACCCATTGCTTCTTGTCCTGCCTTCAGGTGCTTTGGAGAATAGCTTGACTCCCTCTTCTTTGGGGCAGCCCCTGAGATATCGGACCCCTGCTATCCTGTGCTCTTCTTTTCACTAAGAAATCCAATTCCTGCAACCGTTCTTCGTACATTTTTGGCTTTAAACCCTCCACACCTCCCAGTCATCTTTATCTCTCTTCTCTGCCTCTTTCCAGAATCTCACCGTATTTTGCACCACATGTTTGGGCCAGCTTAAGGAAAACTCTGCCAGGAGGGGCATTTGCCCAAATGCCAAGCAGGCAAGGGTTTCCTTCTTTATTTTAGTCATGGGGGATGTATTTTTGCTTTGGCTCCAAAGACTGGGCAGGTTCTGTGCAGCAGTGGTAGCATTCTGACCTCCAGTTTTATTTATTTATTTATTTATTTATTTATTTATTTATTTATTTATTTATTCGATTTATATGCCGCCCTTCTCCGGAGACTCAGGGCGGCTTACAATGCGTTAAGCAATAGCCTTCATACATTTTGTATATACCTGCTTAGTAGGGCTTTCGGCCTCCCTAAACAGTGTTATTGATTGATTGATTGATTGATTGATTGATTTGATTTGATTTGATTTGATTTGATTTGATTTGATTTATATGCCGCCCTTCTCCGGAGACTCAGGGCGGCTTACAATACGTTAAGCAATAGCCTTCATACTTTTGGTATATACCTGCTTAGTAGGGCTTTTGCCCCCCCCGCCCGCAGTGTTATTTATTTATTTATTTATTTATTTATTTATTTATTTATTCATTCATTCATTCATTCATTCATTCATTCATTCATTCATTCGATTTATATGCCGCCCTTCTCCGGAGACTCAGGGCGGCTTACAATGCATTAAGCAATAGCCTTCATACTTTTTGTATCTACCTGCTTAGTAGGGCTTTCGCCCCCCCTCTCCCAAGCAGTGGTTTTTTTTTTTAATACAAAGTCAGCTTATTGCCCCCCACAATCCGGGTCCTCATTTTACCTACCTTGGAAGGATGGAAGGCTGAGTCAACCTTGAGCCTGGTGAGATTTGAACTCGCAGTAATTGGTTGTACTTAACAGCACCTTAGTCTGCTGCGCCACCATTGCCTGCCATTGCCAGCTAGCCCAGTTGGACCGAGAAATGGGGGTGGGGGGACCGAGCGACCCAAACTCGCCAAGGAAACGTGCATGAAGTTAGATGGTCTTGGGGATGGGGGGTCCCTAACTCCGTGGCGGGGGGGAGAGGATGGAGAACTCGCAGTGCATATAAAAATGTAGGATTTTTTTAATTGAATGGAAACGGGGGCCATTTTGACTTTATTAGACCCTCCCTGATTTTAAGCTTTAAGTGTTCATTTTGGGAGGGGTCTGACTGAGTGAATGGTGGCATAAATTCCATTTAACTTAGTTTATGATTCAATTCGATCAGTTAGGTACAATTAACAAGTTACCTGGCTATGAATTAGAAATAGAAATAGAACCGCAGAGTTGGAAGGAACCTTGGAGGACTTCTAGTCCAACCCCCTGCTTAGGCAGGAAACCCTTACACCCCTTGAGGTACAATTTCATTTCATTTATTAAACTTCTATACCGCCCTTCTCCCGAAGGACTCAGGGCGGTGTACAGCCATTTTAAAACAAACATATCCTCACAAAATTTAAAAACAATTTAGAATAAATATATAAATTTGGCCCTTAGGTTAAAAGCTACAAACACCCACCAATTAAGGCAGTGGTGGGACTCAGCCAGTTCGGGAGAACCGGTTGTTAAATTATTCGAATCCCGCCACTGAATTAAGGTATCATCATTTTGTTGCTAAGTCTAGGATTCTTTGTGGGTCAGCTATTTTCCTTCTACTTGCTACACAAGACCTGGTTCTAACCATGGTTTTGTTCTAACCACGGTTTGTTCCGTGGCTTTAAAACCTGGCTTGTTGCAAAGCCAAACAAAAAAAGGCTGCTTTGCCTTTGCTTTAACATGGTTTGTTGAAGCCAGGTGTTACTTCTAAACTATTTTTTCTGTGGGTGTTGTGGGAATCATGCTAGCCGTAGAATATATTGGAATATATCTCCAACTTCCAAGACACATTGGCTTAGCAATATTATGCAAACTCTAACCTGGTTTCTTTATTGTACATAGTATGTTATGTCAAACATTGTTGGTTTTTTTTGGGTCTGTGAACTTAGGGAAAAGCATGATGTAGAACCTCAACTAATTTTATTAGGAATTTGATTGGTATAGTTTCCCCTCTTCCCCTCAAGTCGCGCTATCATGGCTAATTAAAAACTCTAAATAACCATTGAAACCGGGTGTGAGCTGCATAACTGGTTCCCCATAAGGACCAGAAACTTGCTTTAAATTTATTTAAACAATTTTAGTCCACTGCAGCCAATCCCATCTGGATGGTTTACAATTTTTTTTTCTTTGTTTTTGGCAATATCGTGCCCGCAGTACTGCTCAGAAATTAAATTGGTCTCCAAAAATTTGTGTTTGAACAAAAGCAAACTGCAGACAAATAAATAAATGATGGCAATTCAATCTCTGAAATAGATTTTTTTTTCCCCCTCCATAAGGGTTTCTTAAAACCTAGCAAGGTAGAGTTAATTCATAAGAGCTGAGGTTCAGAATTCCTGCGGCGGCCGCTTCTGTTGCATCAGAGTCTATTAACTGAGAATGCTGGCCTGTGACTTTTGGAGTGACAACAGCTGGGTAAAGATGAGGAGTCCAGAGTTCATGGCAAGCTTGCCAGCAGGAAGGCAAAAAAAAAGCTCACAACATTTTGGACGTTGCTGTGTAACACAATCAGGTTGTCCCTTGTGACATCCGTGATCTTAAATATCGCTTGCTGGGTTTGTGTCTGTGTTTTGCAAACGGAGCCTGCAACAGCTACAAAAAAAATAGAGCATTTTGTGTAAGACTTTCTTCACAGGAAGGTGGAGAGGTGGAAGGCTATGCACAGAAAACTAACTCTTGGGTGGTGGGAAAAAAAATATTTGGTCTAGTGGTTAAGACTCCAGGCCCAAAAGTAGAAGACCGTGAGTTCTAGTCTCAGCTTAGCTATGAAAGCCAGTTGGGTGATTTTAGGTCAATCACCAGGAGATGGTGAGTTCTAGTACAGTACCACCTTAGGCAGAAAAACCAGCTGGGTAACTTTGGCCCAATCACTAGGAGATGATGAGTTCTAGTCTTCCTTAGCCATGAAAGCCAACTGGGTGACTTTGGGCCAATCACCAGGAGATGGTGAGTTCTAGTCTCCCTTAGCATGAAAGCCAGTTGGGTGACTTTGGGCCAATCACTAGGAGATGGTGAGTTCTAGTCTCCCGTTAGCCATGAAAGCCAGTTGGGTGACTTTGGGCCAATCACCAGGAGATGGTGAGTTCTAGTTTCTCTTAGCCATGAAAACCAGCTGGTTGACTTTGGGCCAATCACCAGGAGATGGTGAGTTCTAGTCTCCCTTAGCATGAAAGCCAGTTGGGTGACTTTGGGCCAATCACCAGGAGATGGTGAGTTCTAGTTTCTCTTAGCCATGAAAACCAGCTGGTTGACTTTGGGCCAATCACCAGGAGATGGTGAGTTCTAGTCTCCCTTAGCATGAAAGCCAGTTGGGTGACTT
Organism: Arizona elegans; assembly: GCA_022577455.1. Taxonomy (NCBI): domain Eukaryota; kingdom Metazoa; phylum Chordata; class Lepidosauria; order Squamata; family Colubridae; genus Arizona; species Arizona elegans. The sequence continues at coordinate 475,427 of JAKOOJ010000046.1, forward strand.
TGGGCCAATCACCAGGAGATGGTGAGTTCTAGTCTCCCTTAGCATGAAAGCCAGTTGGGTGACTTTGGGCCAATCACCAGGAGATGGTGAGTTCTAGTCTCCCTTAGCCATGAAAGCCAGTTGGGTGACTTTGGGCCAATCACCAGGAGATGGTGAGTTCTAGTCTCCCTTAGCATGAAAGCCAGTTGGGTGACTTTGGGCCAATCACCAGGAGATGGTGAGTTCTAGTCTCCCTTAGCCATGAAAGCCAGCTGGGTGACCTAGAGTCCGTCATTTTTAGCCCAACCCTCCTGGCATCCAAACTTTTGGGACAGTCTGAAATCCGGGAATGTTTCTGCCTTGGCCAGTGGTGTCAGCAAATTCTCCTTTGTCCCAATTTCTCAAGAGCCTCTGAGCGTCTGCAGACCTCATCCCGCCTGATGCAACAGCCAGGCGGGGTTGGCACATTGCCTAACCCTTGTGGTTACTGGCTCTCCCTCCCTTCCCTGTCCAAAGGGCAGCCGAGGACCGGAGCTCCTATAAAACCCGGAGATACGTCAGCTGAGCAGGAAGAGAAATCAGGATTAGCCGATCGACTGGAAAGGCAAGTCTGGAGTTTCTCTTGCAAGGGGGAGGAGGGAAAAATTTGAGGCCGGGTGGGGGGGAGGAAAGAGGGGTGTGCGGAGGGGCTCCTTCAGGCTGGTGGGCAGGTTAAACTCATCTTGGATTGAAGACAAGGATTAGGGGAGACACCAGAGCTCTGTCTTCGGCGGTTCAAATCCCTAGTATGAGTCTCCTGCGTGAGCAGGGGGTTGGACTAGATGACCTCCAAGGTCCCTTCCAATTCTGTTACTCTTATTATTATTCTCGTATTTGAGGGACTCTCACAGAGAAGAGTTGGGTGGGTCCCTTATTCCCCAAAGAGCCTGAGAGCAAAACAAGAAGCCATGGATGGAAGCATCCTGCCTTCTCTGAGGAGAAATTTCCTGACAGAACAATTACTGCTTGCCTCCAGGTTTTTAAGAAGAGATTGGATAGCCATTTGTCTGGAATGGTATAGGGTTTCCTGCCTGAGCAGGGGGCTGGACTAGAAGACCTCTAGGGTCCCTTCCAACTCTATTATTCTGTTAAAGGTAAAGGTTCCCCTCGCACATATGTGTTAGTCATTCCCGACTCTACATGGTGGTGCTCATTTCCGTTTCAAAGCCGAAGAGCCAGCAGCTCACCCTGGGTGCAGGGAAATATTTGAAAAACTCAAAAAGAAGAAAGAAAGGAAGAAAGGAAGAAAGGAAGGAAGGAAGAAAGAAAGAAAGAAAGAAAGAAAGAAAGAAAGAAAGAAAGAAAGAAAGAAAAGGAAGGAAGGAGGAAGGAAGAAAGGAAGGAAGAAAGGAAGCACAAGCAGAAGAAAAGAAAGAAAAATAAAAGCGTAAAATCAATCATAACCAGGCCTTCTCTTTTATCTAGCTGCCCCATCCATCAATATGTCACAATCTTAAAAAAAAAAGAAAGAAATTTAAGAAAATGGACACGCCTTAACCCCGTTTTCTCTTCCCTTAGAGCCTGGATCATATTCTCTTTGCAGCCTGATGGATTACGCAAAGAAATCTTTGGGTCTTCTCAGCCCCCGATCACTTTCCAAGTAAGTATCGGTAGATAAGCAGCGATGGTCCCTTCCGGTGGTGGGATTCAAAATTTGTTTTGAAGGGGGTGTTTTTATCCTTCCCCTCCCTCAAATGACGTTTCCCCCTCTTCCAGATGTGTGTCAGCCAGTGCTTCCGTGACCCAGCAGCTGTTGGCTGGCCCTACTCCCCGCCCGAGGCCGTATCGAGTGAACAACTGTGAGCGTACGCTGAGAAAAGGAATCATGGCTGAGAATCTGAACGACCTGCTTGAGAAAGTAATTGGGGTGGGGAGGGGCGGACTGGCCAATTTTGGGCACAATGGGCTTCCCACCGCAGTATAGAATAGAATATAGAATTTTTTTATTGGCCAAGTGTGATTGGACACACAAGGAATTCGTCTTTGGTGCATAAGCTCTCAGTGTACATAAAAATACATTCGTCAAGAATCGTAAGGTACAACACTCAATGATAGTCATAGGGTACAAATAAGCTATCAGGAAACAATATCAATATAAATCGTAAGGATACAAGCAACAAGGTTACAGTCATGCAGTCCTAAGTGGGAGGAGATGGGTGGTGGGAATGATGAGAAGATTAATATTTGTTTGTTTGTTTGTTTGTTTGTTTATTATTTGATTTATATGCCGCCCTTCTCCGGAGACTCAGGGCGGCTTACAATGCGTTAAGCAATAGCCTTCATACTTTTGTATATTTATACAAAGTCAGCTTATTGCCCCCACAAACTGGGTCCTCAATTTACCTACCTTAGAAAGGATGGAAGGCTGAGTCAACCTTGAGCCTGGCGAGATTCGAACTAGCAATAATTGCAGGCAGTTGAATTTTAATAACAGGCTATTAGTCTGCTGCGTCACCAGGCTCTTGTTCAATTTATATGCCGCCTTTCTCCGAAGACTCAGGGCGGCTTACAATGCGTTTAAAAAAACCATTATAAAAACATTTAAAAATTAAAATATTAAAACCCATTCACAGGAGTAGTGCAGTAGTAGTGCAGACTTAGTGAATAGGTTGACAGTGTTGAGGGAATTATTTGTTTAGCAGAGTGATGGCGTTCGGGGAAAAAACTGTCCTTGTGTCTAGTTGTTCTGGTGTGCAGTGCTCTATAGCGTCGTATTGAGGGTAGGAGTTGAAATAATTTATGTCCAGGATGCGAGGGGTCTGTTACTAAATATTAAAAAGTTAAAAGTCTTTCCGAATGGATAGAAGAGAATATTCGTAGCTCAGGGTTGTGAATTGTGGAGTCCTTGGTGCGCTCTGAGCTTGCTGGTTTTTCTTGGAGACGTTTCATGACCTCACTAGGTAGTATCATCAGTGCTAGAAGGGAGTGGGGTTTGCGGAGTGGAGGAGGAAGACTCTGGGGTGCTTGGTTCTCTCTGAGCTTGCTGGTTTTTCTTGGAGACGTTTCATGACCCAACTAGGTAGCATCATCAGTGCTAGAAGGGAGTGGGGTTTGCAAAGTGGATGGGGAGGATGAGAAGGAGAAGCACTGGGGGATCCTTGGTGGTTTTCTTGAAGATGTTTCATGACCCAACTAGGTAACAATATCTGTGCTAGGAGGTGGGAGGAGGAGGGAGGGACGGACTGTGGAATCCTTGGTGCTCTCTGAACTTGGTGGCTTTCTTGTAGACATTTCATCACCCAACTAGGGAACATCATCAGTGTTAAATATTTCAGAATGCCATCTCAGTGGTTTTTTTTAAAATGGAGACCAATGGGCACTGGGTGAAGTCCTGAGCAATCTTCTCATCACCTCATCCAAAGAAAAACTATTAGTGTCAAAGTTTCCTTTCTAAGCCAGCTTGGTCAAGAGATGCTCCCTTGTTAACAAACCCTGATTCCTAGGTTGTCTGGAATACCAAGGTATCCGATCTTTATTTATTACACAGGTACGAACTGCTCTGGACTTAGTGGGACCCATCACCCTTGTCTTGGATGAAGACGGCACCAGTGTAGAATCGGAGGAATTTTTCCAAATCCTGGAGGAGGGAACGGTATTGCTGGCCTTGACTGAAGGACAGGTGTGGCGTCCAGCCAAGGTGAGGAGCCAGATTTAAGACTTAAACCAGGAAGATTTGATCATCTTCATTTCAGGGACATGCTATCATCTGGTTAGGTTAGAAGCACGGGCATCTGCATGGAAGGAAGATCAAAGGAACTTTGATTAAGTTGGAAGCATTTGTCTGTTGGGTTTAACCATGGTTTCTTGAATAAACCAACATTGGTTTGGCTTCTTCCCAAGAATGGTCATTCACATCTAGGTTGGAAGCCCTCAGCTGTTGAGTTTAACCAGGGCTTCTTGAATAAGCCATCAATGGCTTGACTTCTTCCCAAGAATGATCATCCACATCTAGTTTGGCAAGCCCTCCGCTGTTGGGTTTAACCATGGCTTCTTGAATAAGCCGCTATTGGTTTGGATTCCTTCCAGGGATAGTCATCCACAGCTAAGTTGGAGTTTAACCATGGCTTCTTGAATAAGCCACCACTGGCTTGGCTTCTTCCCAAGAATGGTCATCCACATCTAGGTTGGCAAGCCCTTCTTGAATAAGCCACTATTGGTTTGGCTTCCTCCCAGGGATAGTCATCCACAGCTAAATTGGAAGCACTCATCTGTTGGGTTTAACCATGGCTTCTTGAATAAGCCACCATTGGCAAGGTAGAGAAGGACAGTCCCGAGATGGAAGTGACTCAACTGTCAGTTGGAAAGGGTGTTTCCAAAAATCAGAAGGTTTATTTTTTTTAATTTACGTTATTGATTTGGTTACCGTATATGACCGCCCAACTCATATGCGCGGCAAACGGTTCTGTCTGTTTTGCACACATCGCAAATGAGTTTGAGTAATTAGGTTGTGTGAACGTAGCCAAGGATGCTATTGTTAGGTCGCTCAGCTCCGGGGATGCGAAGGGTGGGCCATCCAGAATTCTGAAAAACGAAAAACTCTTCTTCTCCCGATCGGTTTTATGGAAATGAAACCTTTGAAAGTTGATTTTAAATGCGGGAGCCTTTTATTATTCTGCTTGTAGAGCTCCCTGTGATCAGGGAGTTTAAATAAGTGTCATCACGATAAAGGCAATTCCCCGCAAACCGTATTAGAGAAAGGAAATGGAACACGTAGCGCTGAAATTGATAACTCTCAGGGTTAGGTTTGAAAGACTCTTCGGTGAAGAGAAAGGGGGCGAAAAACAGATTTTTCTCTCTTGGCTATAAATGTCACAAAGTCACGAATTGATTGCTCTTTAATCATGAGGACTAGAATCCTGAAGAGTGGAAATCGACAGCAACATACAACCTTGGCTGGCTGTGCAAAGCTTGGATGCAGCAGAGGCTCTGTGTTTGATAGTGATCGGTACAGAAGACAGAATAACAAGAGTGTGGAAGGGACCTTGGAGGTCATCTAATCCAGCTCCCTGCTCAAGCAGGAGACCTTAGACCAGGAGTCAGCAACCTGTGGCTCTGGAGCCGCATGTGGCTCTTTCACCCCTCTGCTGCGGCTCCCTGTCACTCAAAATATGCGTCACAACCGCCAATGTGCGACACCCGCCGGCACGCGATTTATTGAGCTTTTCAACCCCCGGTAGGCCAGCCATGGATAAATCCAATTCAGAATAAATAAATTTAATTCAACTCCATATGCTAGTTTTGTGGCCCACTCAAGAAATTGTCAGGCACGGGAAGGGTTTTGTGGCTCCCGGTGTTTTCTTTTCTGTGGGAAACGGGTCCAAATGGCTCTTTTGAGTGTTTAAGGTTGCAGACCCCTGCCCTAGATCATTTCAATCATGTGGCTGTCCAGTCTCTTCTTAAAAACCTCCAGTGATGGAGCACCCCACAACTTCTGTTCCACTGGTTGATTGTCCTCACTGTTTGGAAGTTTCTCCTTCATTCCAGGTTGCTTCTCTCCTTGATTACTTTCCAACCATTGCTTCTTGTTCTATCCTCCAGTGCTTTGGAGAATAGCTTGACTTCCTCTTCTTTGGGACAGGCCGTCAAATATTAGAAGACCGCTATCACATGTTCCCCCCTCCCCAATCCTTCTTTTTGTTCAACTCTCATTAAAGCGTCTTTTCCCCGTTTTTTTTTTTGTCCCCAGAAAGCCGGCTACCAGCTCTCGCTGTCCCACAAGCCTCGACGTCGGATTGACGTGGCCTGCATCACGTTTGACCTCTACAAGACCAAACCCCAGGATTTCCTTGGTTCTTTGAACATCAAAGCTACTCTCTACGGAACTTACAGCATGTCCTACGATATGCAATGCTATGGGGCGAAGAGGATGATGAAGTAAGTTTTTTTGTCTCCCTAGCTTGGCCCTTCCCATCATCATTTGCCATGAAGAATCCTTTGGGGATTCACCCACCATTGACTCATGGGCATACCACATTTTTATGATTATTTATTGTTCTATTCTTTTAATGTGTACTAGTTTATAATGTTGGTCAGCCGCGTAGAGTCTCTGATGAGATGAGTGGCGCATTAAAGAACCAACCAAACAACCAACCAGTGTCATTTTTTTTTTTGTGTGGTCAGTTGAGACTTCGAACGGTCTCTGCCTACCTTCCAGCAGGTGGCACCAGGTTAGCAGTGCCCATCTCATTGCAAAAGCTTATTTTTCCCATGCGGCCCATTGTCACTCTGTGTGTTGTGACCTAGGCTTCCAGAGTCATTAAAACACACGAGTAGTCCCCGAAACCTCTTTTATTGCAACAGCTGTGAATTACGTTCATTCACAGCTGAGTCCCAATTAGTTCCAAAAAGTCCTTCGGGATAATCACCAACCTTTATCTCCTTTGACACGCTGCCAAAGACCTACTTGGCAAAGCCCCACGGAGTCCAGAATCAAACAGAGATGCCAACTGGGAACAGAAGTAACAATGTTGCTTTCCTGCAAAGGGCCCACATGCCTTTGCTTCTCTTTTAAGCCTTATGGGAGGGGCCAATCATCTCCAGGCCTTAGTTCTGAGTCGTCCCTTTTGTTTTAACTGTTCTTGCCTTCTGGCAGAGAACCCCTTGCTAAAAAATTTTGAAGCCCACCTCTGGTTCAAAGAGAACCTTATTGTCAAGTGTCTAGATTCATGATGGCGAACCTATGGCACGGATACCACAGGTGGCACCCGGAGCCATATTGGTGGGCACGCAAGTGTTGCCCTAGCTCAGCTCCAGCGCGCATGCACGCCCCGGCCAACTGATTTTCAGGCCTTCCGGTCCCACCGGAAGTCAGGAAACTGGCTGTTTTCGGCATCCGGAAGGCCTCCGGAGGGATAGGGAAGGCTGTTTTTGCCCTCCCCAGGCTCCTAGAAAGCTTCTGGAACCTGGGGAAGGGGGAAAATGGACCTACTGTATCCACCGTGCCATCACGTGCCAAAAGCAGGGAGAAGTGTGTGTGGGGGTCACGTGTGCATGCGTGGGAGGGCGGGGCGCATTGAATTATGGATGTGGGGACCCGCACCCATGACCCTCCATGTTCCCCCCGCTTTTGGCACGCGACGGCAAAAAGTGTTAGCCATCGCTGGTTTCGATGGCCTTCTTTGCTCCCTGACCATCTCTCTCTTCCCCCAATTTCTCCCGTTTTCCTCAGGGAAGCTCTCCGCTGGACCCTTTTCACCATGCAAGCCACAGGTCATGTCCTGTTGGGCACTTCCTGTTACATGCAGCATTTGCTGGACGCTCCGGAAGAACCGAAGGAAGAAATGTTGCCATCGTCATTGCCTCCTTCTATCGCTCTCCCTTCCTCTCTCACCCGGAGAATGTTGCAGTGAATTTGGGATGCGTGTGTCTCCAAGGGACAGAGATATTTTCTGCACCCCCCCTCCCGCTGTTACGGACTCCGAACGCCAGGAGGGTTGACATCCTACATGTAAGGCACCCACAGAGATCCCGTAGAAAGGGACGGGCACCTTCCTGCACTTGCTGAGTTAAAAAAAAAAATACCACAGCCATCCTCAAGACATTTTGACATTGTAATAGGATTCTAGGCACTTCACCGTTTCTTCTAAGTTGTAACGTGCTTTCTTATTCTTCTTGTCCAGCTCTGCAGCCAGAATTGATGCCGCAAAAGGCCAAGGTTTCACCTTTCCTTACTTATATATATATATATGTATGTGTGTGTGTGTGTGTATGTATGTATTTTTTCCAACACGCACAGGTAAACACACAGCCGGCGTGACGCCACGTTGACTTGTTATTATGACCCTGTAAATATGTGAATTTAAAAAAAAAAAGACATGTTTTCTTAAACCGTGAGATGGGTTCTTTCCAGAGGATGGGCTTCAGATACTGTACGTCGCAAAACACAACAATTCTCTCGCACGTGCCATCCAGTGATGGGTTTCAAAATTTTTTTACTGCCGGTTCTGTGGGTGTGGCTTGGGGGGCATGGCTTGGGGGGGGGTCATCCATCCATCCACCCATCTATCTGTCCTAGGATTAGTTTAACGCAAAACTGCGGATAATATAGATTGGTAGGATTTGAAAGCTCAGCAGAGGCCCGGATTATCCTCTTTTGGAGAACTGTATCTGGCATTTTCTCGCTGGCTGGAGGGATGTGACATAAGCACTTTTACGGCAGGCTAAATTCTTTGTTGAATGTGTCTCTTTTTTTGCTTAATGAGTTAATAGTTCTCTGCCTTGCTTCACTTAAAGAAGATTTATTTATTTATTTTATTTTATTTATATGCCGCCCTTCTCCGGAGACTCAGGGCGGCTTACAATGTGCTCAGCAATAGCCTTCATCCTTTTGTATATTTTATACAAAGTCAGCTTATTGCCCCCACAACTGGATCCTCAATTTACCTACCTTAGAAAGGATGGAAGGCTGAGTCAACCTTGAGCCTTGGCGAGATTCGAACCTGCAGTAATTGCAGGCAGCTGTCTTAATAACCAGCTTAATAACAGGGTGCCTTAGACAACTGTACTATCAAGGCTACAAATAAAATACATTTTATTTGTATACTGCCCTTCTCCAACAGGACTCAGGGCAGTGAACAGCCACGGTAAAACATAACATATAAAATTTAAAAACAGTTTAAAGAACATTAAATAATTTTGGCCATCAATTTAAAACAACCCAGTTAAAACCAATTACAAACTAAAACCGAAAAGGATGGGATCACGCCAGCCCGGCTAGATGAAATAGATGTGTTTTCAGGGCCCGATGAAAAGTCCGGAGGTCTGGTATCGTGTGTATCTCTGGGGGTAGGTCGTTCCAGAGGGCAGGTGCCACCACAGAGAAGGCTCTCCCCCTGAGGGGCGCCAGCCGACATTGTCTGCCGACATATTTTTCTTGTAGGCTAAGGTTCCTTGGTCCCCCTTCTTATTTTATTTTATTTTTTGCAAAAGAAGTTAGGGGTGTGGAATATCATTAACGAGAGAGAACCCCAACCTAGGAGAAATTGCCAGACAGTGAGGACAAATGAACCTAATCCAACCAAACATGAGGACTAGAAACTTGAAAAGGCAACTAGTGTTGCCTTGCTGTGCAACATCCCCACTAAAATTCGCTGCACGGCAAATCTGCAATCGTTTTTTTAAAAAAATGTTCTTTTGCAATAGAATCTACTTGTAGACCTCTGGCACTCTTGCAATATTAAAAACCCGGGGCCATTACGAGATAGTTGAAGGTTCTCCGGGGGCTACTTAAAGGAGCTTAAATGGCCCGAGCCATATGAAAACCAGGGAAGTTTAATAAGGCCGTTTTCATGGCCAAGTCTTGCAGCTTCGGAGGTCAGGAAGCATCTGAATTTGTGGTGTTTTTTTTTGAAGGTGTGTGTCTGTTTAGAATGGAATGGAACGGAATAGAATAGAATAATAAGTGGAATGGAATGGAACGGAATGGAATGGAATGGAATGGAATGGAATGGAACTGAATAGAATAGAATAATAAGTGGAACGGAATGGAATGGAATGGAACGGAACGGAATGGAATGGAATGGAACTGAATAGAATAGAATAATAAGTGGAATGGAATAGAATGGAATGGAACGGAATGGAATGGAACTGAATAGAATAGAATAATAAGTGGAACGGAACAGAATAATAAGTGGAATGGAATGGAATGGAATGGAACTGAATAGAATAGAATAATAAGTGGAATGGAATGGAATGGAATGGAACTGAATAGAATAGAATAATAAGTGGAACGGAATGGAATGGAATGGAACGGAACAGAATAATAAGTGGAATGGAATGGAATGGAATGGAATGGAACGGAACAGAATAATAAGTGGAATGGAATGGAATGGAATGGAACTGAATAGAATAGAATAATAAGTGGAATGGAATGGAATGGAATGGAATGGAATGGAATGGAACAGAACGGAACGGAACGGAATAGAATAATAAGTGGAATGGGATGGGATGGGATGGGATTGAATAAAATAGAATGGAACAGAATGGAATGGAATGGAATGGAATGGAATGGAATGGAATGGAACGGAACAGAACGGAACAGAATGGAATAGAATAATAAGTGGAATGGGATGGGATGGGATGGGATGGGATTGAATAAAATAGAATGGAACAGAATGGAATGGAATGGAATGGAATGGAATGGAATGGAACGGAACAGAATGGAATAGAATAATAAGTGGAATGGAATGGGATGGGATAGGATGGGATAGAATAAAACGGAATGGAACGGAACGGAATGGAACAGAATGGAATGGAATAGAATAATAAATGGAATGGAAGAGAAGAGAAGAGAAGAGAAGAGAAGAGAAGAGGAGAGGAGAGGAGAAGAGAAGAGAATTAGAAATAATAGAATAGAACAGGGCAGAACAGAATAGAATAGAATAACAACTTTATTGTCACTTTGAATGTACATCAATCGGCACACATTAAAATGAAATTATGTTCGGATCACCTCCATTTGTAAGGGATGAATATCTGTAAACCAAGATCAGATCATGTACGTATAACTAACTAGACATCCTTTCGTAAAACTAGCCTTAAATGTCAGGTTTTAGGAGCATGGAGGCTGTTGGATTTTTTTTTTTTTCTTTCAAGAAATCCAAACATTATTGCACAATACAAAATTTTTATCAAGGCTCAGAGAGACAACACTGCTTACAGAGCGATGGTTGAAGCTTTTCCTCGGTAGTAATTCTGACCCCAATTAGCAATTATCCCCCTGGGAATCTTGCCTCTGCCCCCACCTACCCCCTCCATCACAACTCCCCCAGTGTTTACTACTAAAATACTCAATCGGAAGATATCTTGAGCTGCATATTTAATCTTAGAAGGCACGCGAAAAGAATCCATATGGGAAACTCCCTTCCCCCATCTGTGCTAATTTGAGTAGCCCCCCTCCATCCTCAGAAGCTCTTACTAAGGGGCTTCTAGGAGTGGGGCTAAAATCACAGGGCTGGATGAGACCGTAGAGCTCCGGCTCAAGCCGGAGACCCTATAGGGTCTAAAACTTTTTACTACCGGTTCTGTGGGTGTGGCTTATTTTGTGGGTGTGGTTTGATGGTCATGTGACAATTCTTTAGGATTTAGCAGAGGTACTGGTCTACCAGGCTTTTAACTGCTTGCGGAGCTGTACCAGTCTACCCATTTGTTTTTGGAACATTCCGGTCTACCCACTTGTTTTTGGAACGTTCCGGTCTACCCATTTGTTTTTGGAACGTTCCTGTCTACCCACTTGTTTTTGGAACGTTCCGGTCTACCCATTTGTTTTTGGAACGTTCCGGTCTTCCCACTTATTTTTGGAATGTTCCGGTCTTCCCACTTATTTTTGGAACGTTCCGGTCTACCCACTTGTTTCTGGAACGTTCCGGTCTATCCATTTGTTTTTGGAACATTCCGGTCTACCCATTTGTTTTTGGAACGTTCCGGTCTACCCACTTGTTTTGGGAACGTTCTGGTCTACCCATTTGTTTTTGGAACGTTCCGGTCTACCCATTTGTTTTTGGAACGTTCCGGTCTACCCACTTATTTTTGGAACGTTCCGGTCTACCCACTTATTTTTGGAACGTTCCGGTCTACCCACTTATTTTTGGAACGTTCCGGTCTACCCACTTATTTTTGGAACGTTCTGGTCTTCCCACTTATTTTTGGAACGTTCCGGTCTACCCACTTATTTTTGGAACGTTCCGGTCTACCCATTTGTTTTTGGAACGTTCCGGTCTACCCACTTATTTTTGGAACGTTCCGGTCTACCCACTTATTTTTGGAACGTTCCGGTCTACCCACTTATTTTTGGAACGTTCCGGTCTACCCACTTATTTTTGGAACGTTCCGGTCTACCCACTTATTTTTGGAACGTTCCGGTCTACCCACTTATTTTTGGAACGTTCTGGTCTTCCCACTTATTTTTGGAACGTTCCGGTCTACCCATTTGTTTTTGGAGCGCACTGGTCTACCACCACACTGCCTTTTACCTACTGATCCGCTGTAGGGAGTCCCTTTGAAGCGCCACGGCAAGAGTTTAAACAGTTTTTTGCCGCTCTGCCACCACCGAGAGCATCGGAAACCGCTTTCAGGCAGCTTGGCCTCAATTGCCAATCTACCACCGCCGAGCAGTTTACAAGGAGCGGATCGGTTCTAGCCGATCAGTTGGGAGGCTTCTTGGCTTCTCAATTTAAAGCGACGGTGTCTTGTTTCCCCCCCCCCCCCTCTTCTTTGTCAAGTGAGCCCTGATTTTTTCCTTCTAGCCGATCGGGAGGCAGCGAATAGATTGGGGACGGGGCCAGGCAGAGGTGGTGTTTATCGGTTCTCCGAACTACTCAAAATTTCCACTACCGGTTCTCAAGAACCGGGGAGAACCGGTAACAACCTACCACTGCTCCCAACTGTGTTATTCTGTATTCTGTACTTTTCCTGCCCTGAGTGCAGCAACTGAGTTTGGTAGCAAAAAATACGATGGCTATATAAGTGAGGTAGAAAGCCCTGGAGATGGAATTAAAGGGAATATTCAGAAGTCTTGGAAAGTCTGCTGCTTGAGCTGGAGGTGGGATGAGGGCTGGACTAGAAGACCTCCAAGGTTCCTTCCAACCCTGTATTCTGTAAGTGGTTTTCCTGCTGCTGAGTGTGTTATACAAGCCAAGCGTACCGGCAGAATGAAAAAGAAAGCAGAAAAAAGCTCAAATAATTGTTGGTTGATCTTTAAAGGCAGAAAAGATTGGAGGCTTTGGCTGCAATCTTAAACTAAATTTTGGGTTGCTTAAGAGAGTTAACAGATTCACGCTATCATCCCTGATACATTGGTTTATTTAATCATCCATCATAAATAAATGATGGCTTGTGGGTGGACGTCGCCTCAGGGAATAACCGGAGTAGCTCAAATGCATTTGAACGATAGAGAGATCTATCTGGAAAGATTCCACTGCTTCTTTCTCCAAATACTGTGGAGTGTTAAATAAATATTGTGCTCTGCCATCCATCATTTCCGACTGAGCATTATCGACTCGGATATTCATCGATCGATATAAAATATGTATGCAGGATTGTTCGGTTCGAAATATATCTTCTTGGAGAGCTTGCAAAAAACAAAATAAAATAGGAAAGCATGAAATAATAACAAGAACGCCGTATCCAAGTTCACACTACAGACAAATGGAAATGCATTTGCTACCTCAAATACTTCCTGTTTTTTAATATAAATATTGGCGAAAGAGCAATCCCTCGAATGTGTTCAAACTTTAAAACATTGATTAAAAGGGATTTTTTTAAAATATGTATTTTACTGAGTAGAGAAATATGTTTCTCTTTTCTTACTGATATTATGTCTCTCTTACTATTTGGTGCAATGTTTTTTTTCTGTATGTTGTAGCATTGGCTTCACTTAACACAATTTCTTTCTAGATTTGCTTCTACAAAAGCATAGTTTTGAATTGCTCAGCAGCAACTGGACAATTGGACATACGTAGTACAGAACTTTAAAACCGATTAAGCAAGCGATGACTATAAAAGTCAATTCAAAAAGCTAATTAACGTTCAAATCCCATCCCAGAACCATGTGCCACTCAGTCAAGATCAAGTTATATAATCACCTGACCATAGCAGAGTCATGAAGTCCTGGTCCCAGATTTTGATAATAATTTAAAAAAAAAAAACCTTGGGGTTGTGTTGTTTGTTGAGACCTTCTGCACAGGACCTGGCATTGGTTCTTGTGGAAAACTGGCTGCCTGTTCTGCCCCAGCTACGGACCCCAAAGAACGCAGCACGCACTAAGTCTGTACAAACCTTAGTTTACTAAATTAAATCAGTCCTTTTTCAAACAAAGGCTGTTAATTAACTTTCTTAATAGCCTACAAGAATAAATAATCGTAATCTTACTATGGTTGGCAGAAAGCCCAGAAGCAATTTGCAGAGAACTAAGATCCGGACGCGAAGGAGAGTGAAGTTGTTCCCTGCAAAGTGCTTCAGTCGGCATTCCTCCTTAAATAGGCCAAGGGAATGGCCAATTAGCCCCAAGCCTTACTCTCGAGGAGACCTCCTCCTGAGGAGCCACTTCTGCCTTTTGGCAGCTCTGCGTGCCCGTGCATCGAGAAGAGGCTCCTCCTCCTCTTCTTCCTCTTCACTTAAAGGAGCTTCTGGAGGTTCTGAAGGCCCTGGCTGAATCCCCGCCTCTGGCACCACATCTTCTCCAGCCTCCTCATTGTCCGACTCGAGTGCCAGCTGCACAGGCTGCTGGCGCAGCACCACACCAGCCTCCTCGCTGTCGGAATCAGCTACAATCTGCACAGGCCGCTGACGGGCTACAACACAGCTGGTTTTTTTGGGGGGTGGGGTGGGTGGGCGCCCTTGGGATCTCTCTGCTGTTGTTATTAAGGAGGTCCCGACAGCCTGTAAGAGATTTGAGTCTTATCTTGTTTGGTCCGTCTGCTTGTTTTTTTTTGTTTTTTTGTTTTTTTTTATGTTAGGCTTTTAAATCTGTTTGCTTGAGCTAATCATAAAGCTGAAAATCCTTTTATTCCCTGGAGGGTTCATTGTCTCTGGATCCAAAGGAACCAATGGCTGAGATGCGCTGACTCTCACGGCAAAACATCCCTCGGAGGAATGGATGTGTAAAACAACTCCTTTTTTCCCCCCCCACATCAAACGGAATGACCGAGCAAGTATCTTTTTCTAACCTCCAAATATATCTCCGTAACCCGCTGACGGCAATGTCAGCCCAATGTCAGGGACGTCCCTGCAAAGAAGTGCTTTCATCCCTTAACCCCCACCCCCCTCCAAAAAAAAAATGCATAACATGCAAAATAATAATTGGTTGTGAATTTTTAGCCTGGTTGTGTGATCGGGTGCTAAACGAATGAGATGCGAATCGAAGGATCGTTGGCTGATTTCCCCCCTATAAATCATTCAAGGATAGTTAAAACCAGGAAGTAATGACACCTGGGCAGGTGGGCAGAGCTTTGCTCCGCCATCGCTACCGGATTGCCGAACCACCGGCCAAGATCGCTACCGGATCAGGCGATCCGGTCTGATCCGGGAGCATTTCACCCCTGGTTTTCATGCTAGGCTCTCTCCAGTGGTGGTATTCTGATTTGGACCGAACCGGCTGAATACCATAGCCTCGGCGCTATGCTGTCCTATTTGGCTACGTTTTCAGGTGCATGTGTAAAAGGCACACGCGCAGCGAACCGGCAGTAAAAATATGTGAAACCTACCTCTGGCTCGATCCATAAAGCTTCTCTTCAGCTCATTTTCCCTGACATGACTCATCAAGCTCCATCCGAAAGAAACATGATTGGAGAGGAGCACGGACGTCGTCCCTGCTCATCCATCTCAACAAGGAGAAACAGACACATTTTAAAGGCAATTAATACCACTTCTGCAAAATTGTCAACTTTGACTATCCAGAAAAAATGAGGAAAGCAGGAAGAAGCTGGTATGGAGAATACAGAAAAGGCAGAAAGGAAAGGAAAGGAGGCCGGGAGAAATTTGCCGGGGCTGTTTAACTCTGTACACAACTCTGTGCGTGCCTTATTTAACCGTTGGTCGAATCTGGAGCTCCTACTCCTGTCTGCCAAGGTCATTCCGCAATTGATTATAAGATATCGCATATGAGTTGCAAGAATCTAAATGGCCACTAGAGAGCAGCAATGATATGAGAGGGGAGGGGAAGAAATCCTACCTCTTTGTTGCCATCTAGTGATCATCTGCCCCAAAGGCGCTTTTTTAAAAGGTAAGTGGACTTTCTTGTTTTTTTCTTGAAGACATTTCGCTTCTCATCCCAAGAAGCTTCTTCGGTTCTGACTGAACGGTGGAGAATGGAAGGATTTAGGACAGAGATGGGGTTTCAGCAGGTTCAATGACTCTCAGAAAGAGTACTAATGACCAGAGGACTGCAAGGAATATAAATCCTTTTGTCAGCACTCCAAGCTGCATTCACTCTAGTGCTGACATAAGAAGGGGAAGGTGGGGGCATCTGGCAAGAGGACGCTTGACTTTTCACCTACTTATTTTCCCTGGAGATACTATCCCCTAGGAGATGGGTTGGAAGGGGGGAAATTCCTTTGAGCTGAAGTAGTAGATAACAGCAGAGTGACTTGGAAGATGGTCAATGAGAAGCAGAGCAGTGGGGAAAGGAAAGGGAGGGTTTGGACCAGGAAGTCAGTGTTGGCTGCAACTGAGTTGGAGTTTCGATTGTTGTGCCTAATAAATGAAAGATTTTGATCAAGGATTATTTGTTTGAAATGCAGTTTATTTGAGACGACACCGAATCCTGACACCTTCCATTCTCCAGTCAGAACGGAAGAAGCTTCTCGGGTGAGAAGTGAAACCTCTTCAAAGAAAGAAAGGAAGGAAGACAGTCCAGTTGCCTTTTGGAAAAGCATCTTTGGGACAATCATGACGTGGAGATTTTCCACAGACGTCTAACAATCATCTGGAGTTTTGTCAATATCTATTCGACCGTGCCATTCTTCATGAGGGCTTTTACTTATTTAACAAATAGAATAGAAGAATAAACACAAAAAGAAAATGCAAAAAGAAGGAAAAAAAAGAGAAAGCAATGCAGCTAGAAGTGGTACCGTATATTGTATAATTAAATGTGATTAATAAATAATTATTGTTTTATGATTTAATATGGCTTCTATTGCTCTGCTTTGCTTTGCTGTTTTTTAACACTGCTTCTTAATTGTTTCTGAGCAACCCAGAATCTTTGGTACAGATGGGCAGTTATATAAGTTCGATTAATAATTGATTAATATATACTCAATGAACACATAATTGCTAAAATGTATACGCTCTTGTTGAAACTTGAAACTGGGGAAGAACAAGTGAAAGAAGATACGATAAAAAAATGGACTAAGAACTATGGTTACAACATATGTCTGGGACAGTGGTCGAACACATGAAGGGATCGAAATCCCCACCAGATTATAATTTTAAAATAACGTTTATAAATTGATGTATTGCTGGTAAATGATTCCAGAAATGACGCTAAATGACTCTAGGTCGTATGAAAGTACTTCAAATTTATGTTGGAAATGTGGACAATGTGAAGGGTCATTTTATCGTGCCTGGTGGAATTGCAAAAACAGGGCAGAAAATTTTGGGTTGCAATACATAAAATGCAAATAATTTTAAAGATTCATATTTGACCTAAAGCAGAACTTGTTTCACTGAGACCAATGGACAGAAAATGTTAAAAAAGGGGTTTCTACTTGGGTACGTCGAGTGCAAGAGTCTGCAACCTTAAATACTCAAAGAGCCATTTGGACCCATTTCCCACAGAAAAGGAAACACCGGGAGCCACAAAATCTGGGTGGGCGTGGCCAACTCAATGTCACTCACTTCCATCAGTCACATGACTCCCCCCCTAGCCACGCCTACTCAGCCGGTCATTAGGGCAGAGAACCAGTTGGTAAAAAACACCGGGAACCACAAAATCCCTTTGACATATCTCTCCTTCCCTCCTCTCTTCCTCCCCTCTCCCTCTCTCTGTATCTCTCTATGTCTCTCTCTCCCCACCTCTCTCTGTATCTCTCTGTCTCTGCCCTGCTTACTACCAAGATGTAGCATGTAAGAATATGGTTTCTGTTTTTATTTGCTGCAGGGCCATCGGAA
Organism: Arizona elegans; assembly: GCA_022577455.1. NCBI lineage: Eukaryota > Metazoa > Chordata > Lepidosauria > Squamata > Colubridae > Arizona > Arizona elegans. The sequence continues at coordinate 493,049 of JAKOOJ010000046.1, forward strand.
CAGTTAGTTCCAGCCAACGGATGGATAGCAATAATCTTGAACATAATATGGAGAAAGGTCTTCTTATTGTCTAGTCAAAAAACAACATTTTTCTCCATAGGAAAGAGCCTTTATTAGCTATTAACCAAGGTTACTGGCCTTCAAATGAAGCCATCTGCTGCTCTGGCCCCATCGCCTTCCTCGGCTTTCGGTAGAAAGGAAGAGCTTTCGAAGACACATTCGGCAGTTTCAGATCTGTCCTTTCCATTTTTCAAAGTAGACAACCACAACACGACACTCGGCCTCCCTTCAGCTCCTAGTGACGGCTGGAAGCTCATTTATCAAACTTCACCCGCCATTATCCGCAAGAAATGGAGCGATCTGTCTTCGGGCTCACCAGATTAGAAGAAGACCGCAGTCTTCTGATCGACAGCCGCCTGGAACCGAACTAATAAGGTGGGATGAAAGAGAAAAGGGCCTGTGTGTAAATTTTAAAGAACTGGTTGAACGCCGGGAGCTAGAAATCTCTTATTTTCGGTCTTGCCTCATTATGAGCCTGGTTATGGCTGAATCTTCAGCTCATGGAGGTTGTGTGAGAAAATGACTTAGAAAACGGCGTAGAATCATAGAGTTGGGATCAGGGGTGAAATCCAGCAGGTTCTGGAGAACCGGTAGCGGAAATTTTGAGCAGTTCAGATAACCGGTAGCGGAAATTTTGAGTAGTTCGGAGAACCGGCAAATGCCACCTCTGGCTGGCACCAAAGTGGGGTGGGAATGGAGATTTTGCAATATCCTTCCCCCTGGAGTGGGGAGGGAATGGGGATTTTGCAGTATCCTTCCCCTGCCACGCCCACCAAGCCACACCCACCAAGCCACACCATGTCCACCAAACCATGCCCACAGAACCGGTAGTAAAAAAAAAATTGGATTTCACCACTGCTCCACAGAAAGTCTTACGACTTTCTTTTGGCCACCTTTGTTAAATGAACCACTGCAGTTGATAAAATTAGCAACACGGTGGTTAAGGGAACGTGGCTTCCTCGTTCGACTTTGCTTGTCAGAAGGTCGCAAAAGGGCACTGTCATAAATGTGAGACAGTTGCCAAAATGCAGCTGTCTGAATTTTGATCGTGTGATGAGGGGGATGCTGCAATGGTCATACGTGTGAAAAATGGTCGTAAGTCATTTTTTTCCAGTGCCGTTGTAACTTTGAACGTTACTAAGTGAACTGTCGTAAGTTGAGGACTATTTAGGTAATTAACTCACTCACTTTAGAACTAAGGGGAAATTTCTGACAGCAAGAACAATTAAGCTTGCCATCAGAAGTTATGGATGCTCTATCACTGGAGGCTTTTAAGAAGAGATTAGACAACCCTTTGTTTGAAATGATAAGACAGTCTCCAGCCTGAGTAGTGGGGTTTGACTAGAAGACCTCCAAGGTCCCTAAAATCAAGCCTGTGATTCTATTTTCCAGGCTGTCTTTTTCTCAAAAAAAAAAAGCAGCTTTCAGTTTGTGACCCCAATTCTTCCAGGCTGTTCTCTTTAGAGAGACTTCTGAAGCCTCTCTCTAAAAAAACAAAACATCTGAACTTTTCTTTTTCTTTGATGAGCCTGCAAAGTTTCACGCGGAAGCTTTTTCTCCTTGGCGAGGACTTTCAACTCTGGGAGCCCTGCAGAATTTATCTCGTGACCTCCATTGTTCAAAGACTTTCCTTCTGCCGCCACTCAAGGGCGAGGAGAAATCGATAGGCAACAATATCCAAAGGAAACACGTTGGCACAAGGTTTGCGACACGCGACACGATGCGCCTTGAATTTTGTTTTTGTTTTGTTTTTTTCCGCGAGGAGGGAGAGGGGGCTGCAGATTTTTACGCCCTCCATTAAATCGGTTCCTCTCATCAAGGGGTGGAAAGCAAAAGCTTCAAAAATTTTAGCAAGGGGTTCTCTGCCCGGATGCTGGGTGGGCGTGGCTATGGTGGGTGTGGCCTAGTCGGCCTCCTGCACCACAATGGGGGGTGGGCTTTTGGCCCTCCCCGGGCTCCAGAGGCTTTCTTCGAGCTTCCAGGAGGACGAAAACGGCCTCCCCAGGCTCCGGAGGCCCTCTGGAGGCTGGAAACGAGAGGAGGAGAGAGAGGAGAGGAGAAGAGAAGAGAGGAGAGTGGAGTGGAGTGGAGGAAGGAAACGAAGGGAAGGGGAAGGGATGGGGAAGGAAAGAAAAGGGAAGGGAAGGGAAGGGAAGGGAAGGAAACGGAAGGAAAGGAAAGGAAAGGAAGAAGGGAAGGGAAGGGAAGGGAAGGGAAGGAAGAAGGGAAAGGAAGTGGAAGGGATGGGCAAGGAAAGGAAAGGAAAGGAAAGGAAAGGAAAGGAAAGGAAAAGAAAAGAAGAAGGGAAGGGAAGGGAAGGGAAGGGAAGGGAAGGGAAGGGAAGGGAAGGGAAGGGAAGGGAAGGGAAGGGAAGGGAAGGGAAGGAAAGGATTCTTGACTACCTAAATTCTGCATGTTTTTCATTCTTTCCGTCCATTGGCTTATGAGTTTATGGAGACAGAATAGCGTATTAAGGTTTGCAAAGACGATGGTCATTTTGAACAGATGGTATAATAATGCCTTGACTATAAAGGCATGTCTATGAATGTCACCGGATTCACCCAGAACGCAATTAACCAAGTTAACGGAGCATACTAAATGCTAAACCCTGTTTAGCAAAACACACATCATCCAGAAACGGAACTAACCATTATTTTGGATCTGCATCGTATGGCATATATGATATATGATATATGATATATGATATATGATATATGATAATATAATATAATATAATATAATATAATATAATATAATATAATATAACCAGAATCTCTGCAGGTGTCACCTTGTCTCCTTTTCATATTCAACCTAGAAAAATGTTTGTTTTCGCTTTACCCAGAATTCAAACGTTCTTCGTGAAGGGCTTGGCTTAATCCGAGGGTGTAAATTGCTGAGTAAATGAACAGCGCAGTCTCAATTAGGATTAATGTCATTAGCAGGCAGAGCTCCAAAGATCCTGTCGGGCTCCTTTGTCACGGCGGATGCGGTCCGTGCAAATGATTGAATTAACATATGTGCATGTTTAGCTTTGAAACCCGGTTACGGGATCTCGGGAACTCAGAAGCAGACTTCAAACATCAGGGAGAAGAGTTCTCCTACCAGATTTTCCCAGGGTTTCTCAACTCGCAGGATTCGGGTTTTTTCCCCCCGCCAAGTATATGTATACATTTGAACTAGACTGTGATGTTTCTCTGTGTAATGTACTTGTGTGTACGAAACTTGCCAACTTTTGGTGGGCCCAAAAATCAGCTGGCATGAGCACCGGAGCTGAGCTCGCATGCCCACTGATATGGCTACGCGGGCCACTTGTGGGACTGGAAATTAGCAAACGGGCTGCTTCTGGCCTCCGGGGTGGGGGGGGAGGCCATTTTTGCCCTCCCCAGACTCCTAGAGAGGCTCTGGAGGCTGGGGACAGCAAAAAACGGGCCTTCCAGTCCCATCGGAAGTTGGCATATGGCTGTTTCTGGCTTCCGGGAGGGTGGGGAAGGCTGTTTTCGTCCTCCCCAGACTCCTAGAAAAGGGTCTGAAGCCAGGTGTGAGAGAAAAACAGGCGTACCGGGCCATCGCGTGCCAGGAGCGTGGAGGCAGGGCACATAGAATTATGGGTGTGGGCATGCACGCGACATAGCCCCCCCCCGCATCCCCAGCACGCGATTGGCAAAAAGGTTAGCCATCATTGCACTAGACCAAACGGCAGTGTGCCACCACAAACATGCAAAACCTGTGCTATTTTGTTCGCAGGATCCTTCTCTCTTCTCTGGCTTGCTTATACGTGAAATTAGGTCAGGCTATTCTTCTTCTTTGAATCTTTTCTCTTTTTTGTTCTCAGAAGCCCACAGACATCGCTCTCACCTCTCCCCGTTGTTCCATAGCATCAAAAAAAATAGAATAAAATCCCCCCCACACACACACGAGTGAATTTTTGGCTTCGGTTTGCTTGCGTTCAAAATCTTCAATCTCTCCGGCAAAGGAGGGGAAGTCCAGCTGTTCACTTTGGCTGAATTGAATTCCCCAGGTGAGCAGATTGTACATCCGAGATCCCTCTCTGTTTCCCCACCCCCCCAAAAAAACAAACCCTAAGTGGAATGGTAAGAGGAGTCAGAAAAGACAGCCGACACACAAGAAGGTAAACACCAGTTATTGGCGGTGCATTCGTTCAATGACCCACATGGAAATCGGGAGTCTGGGGTTTGCGCGGTGCAGCAGCGCAAACAAGACCGGGAGCTGCTAGTGTTTTTCTGTGTCCGAGGCTTTCATGGCTCATTAAAGTGCAAATATTAGAAGAAGAAGAAGAGCCTTTTACGACATTTTTGCTGGCTCATGAAAATCTTGCCATCTCCTGCCTTGCCCTGAAGCTTGGAAGGATGAGACAGGAGATGGGGCGGGGGGGGGGAATGGAGGAATGGAAGAGGCATTGTGGCATTTTCTGGGAAGAATAATGTCAAGAGTATATTCATTAACTGGAATAGGACATGGTAACAAAGTCAGTCAATTGAGGGCTATTTGGGAGCTGAGAAAGACAGGAGCCAGGGTGTGTCTTAAGTCTGCAGCTTCTGAGTCTGTGCAGAGAAAAATGAAACTAGTCTCTCTGCTGTACTGTGTGTGTGTGAACTTGTCTGCTGATCTGAACTGAATGAAACTGTTCTCTGCTGTTGATATTGTATGCATATATATATATATTGGTATATATGTTTTCGTAGATTTTCACGGGTAGAGGTATGCAAGTTTTGGTGTATTCGGGTCTTTTCCTGTGTAAGAGTGAGAGCATCTTGGCGACGTTTCAATGAGGTCCCACTCGTCATCTTCAGGCTGGTGTCTTCGGCTTCGTGCTCTTTTCCTCGCACAAGCACGAAGCCGAAGACACCAGCCTGAAGATGACAAGTCGGACTTCATTGAAACGTCGGCAAGATACTCTCAATTTTACATGGGAAAAGATCCGAATACACCAAAACTTGCATTGGTATGTATGTGTCTGTGTGTAGAAGCAGACATCCTGCGAGCTCCGGAACTTAAAATTTTTTTAAATTTTAAAATAATTGAAATTTTATTTTACTAAGCTTTCGTCAGCCATCTGCTGACATGATCAGAATATTAAACTACCATTAAACTACCATTAACCTCAATGACAGAAAGTTGAGGCTCAATTCTGGTCGTACGTCAAGGACTACTTGTAACTTGGAAAATTATATATTTCTCATACAAACATCTCCACGGCAGTATTTTTTTTTTAATGCTATTCCGAAACCTCTGAAGCCTTTTGATAAGAGGCGGGTGGGCGGATGAATGGATGGAGACAAAGAGAGCCGGAGGACACAGGACAGAAAGTAAGGCAGTGTTTGAACTCAGCGGGAGTTTCGAAGATGAGGACATTACACGATCCGGGTTTAAACGGGGTCACATTGATGTGGCTAATCCTGTCCCTATCATCATCCTTTCCAGCCAGCGTTCCTTTCTGCTTCCTCCGTTTATGTGATGCTTTTTCCCCACCGAATAAAAGGCATAAATTTGGTCGACAAATTCTATCAAAATGGGGAAGAGATTTAAAAGGGCAGTAGGAAGAGCAGCCGTGTCGGGGAAGTGGGCCAGGATGCAAAATGAAACTGGACCAATCAATCCATCTTCAGAACTGCCAATCTCTTAGATCAGGGGTGCCCATCCTTGGCAACTATAAGATCTGTGGACCATTGGGGGAATACAGCAAACGGTTTTGCCGGTGTGAAAAACTGTCGTAAGTCACTTCTTTCGTTGGTCACTAAAAAAAATGCTACCGGTTCGTCTAAACTGGTATTTCCGACGATCAGCTGTGCTGCACGATTTATATTTGCTAGAAAGCAGGAAATCACGTGGCACAGCTGTTCCCCTCCCCCTCGCTGTTCTACTTACCTTCAAACGGCTCCTTTTTTCGCACGAAGTGTGTGTTTGGTGGACATTGCACATGCATGCACACTCGTGTTTCGTGCGCAATGTGCATCCACGCGGTGTGCGTCTGGCACGCAATGTACATGCCTGCACACACACAGCATGCATCTGACGCGCACTGCACATGCCCATGTACACGTGTGTCTGGCACGCACTGCACATGCCCGCAGTGTGTTTGGTGCGCACCTCCAGTGTGTCTGGCAGCGAACGGGTGGCAACCCACGGAGGATTTCACCACTGGTTGTAAGTCAAGGATGACCTGTTGTCGTCCTTGCTAATCGTATGAAGGGGGGAAAAAAGGCAGAAAGAGAGACACAGCGAGAGACCACAAACCCCTTAAAAAGAAAAAGATAACCGCCGGGCAGCTTGAAAAATAGCGGAGACTTTAATAAAAAGAGAGAATGTCTCGCAGAAGTATTGTACAAACATTACATTTCGAAACAACCGAAGTTCAAAGGGCTGAGAAGCCGAAGAGAAATGGATCGTATGCAAAAATCAAAATCGGAGGTGTCTTGGCAACGTTTCGACGAAGTCTCATTCGTCATCTTCAGGCTGGTGTTCTCGGCTTCGTGCTTCTAGGAGCAATGTGTGTGATCGCAGCTGTTTCTTCCTTTTAACTGCCAGTGGGAGGGTGAACTGATTGGGTGGGACACAGCCAACTCCCACCCAATCAGTTCACCCTCCCACTGGCAGTTAAAAGGAAGAAACAGCTGTGACCACACACATTGCTCCTAGAAGCACGAGAACACCAGCCTGAAGATGACAAATGAGACTTCGTCGAAACGTTGCCAAGACACCTCCAATTTTACGCGGGAGAAAACCCGAATAACCAAAGACATATATATATATATATATATATATGGCAGTATGAAGCCATTACAGTATTGTGCTCAGTTTACTTTTGAAAAAGCAGGATTTCCAACTGTCGACGTTGAATAGAAAAAAAATGTATAAAAGACATGCTATCAAAAAGTTTTAAAATCACAGAGGGCAGGAAGACGGCCTCTGAGGGATGGGATTCACTTTAGGGCAGGCAGGCAGGGTGTCCGACTTTTGAAGATCTGTGGATCTTCAAATTCTAGGAATTCAACTCCCAGAATTCCCCAGCCAGCTATGTTGGGAGTTGAAGTCTACCAGTCTTTAAAAGTTGCCAAGGTTGGACATCCCTACGTTAGGCCTTTAAAACGCCATCCGCCCGTTTAAAATTCCCTCGATCCTCATTTACCAACCTCCCGAAATTAAAACGACAGGCCTTAAAATGTGATTCTTTTGTGGGGGGAGGATACACCAAGCCTGAATTCTCCAACCCAGGGGTGAAATTTGACCGGCTCGGACCAGTTCGGGCGAACTGGTAGGGGACAATTTGAATCGGTTCGCCGAACCGGTAAAAACCATTCCTGGTTGGCCCCGCCCATGCCCGCCTGGTTACCGCTCACTCCTTCCGGCGGCTCGCTCGCCCCTTTCAGCCGCTCACCCGGCCCACCCAGTCCCGCCCTATAGGGTGAGATTGTTCTTACTCCATTCACAGCGGAGGCGCTGCTCCCTTTATGGTCCCCCCAGGCTCCCTCCCTCCTGGGGACTACCTTAAAGGGACCGGCTGCAGCAGCTCCGCTGTGAATGGAGCGAGAGAAGTTCGGCTTCCCTCTGCCACAGCATTCAATATGAGCCCTTCTCATGCTCATAGACACATTTTTTTCCTATCGGGTTCTGTGGGCATTGGTTGGTTGGGGGCGGTCGTGTGACTGAGTGGCCGTGAGTGACATCAAGTTGGCCACGCCCACTCAGTCACAGGACCCACCATCACCAAGCCACGCCCACAGAACCGGTAGGGGAAAAAATTGCATGTTACCACTGCCCCAACTGATCTCCTGTGCTTGGATTCCAGGATCAAGGAAAACCCCTTCGAAGTCCACTGGAATCCCGCTGAAACTGAGAATCTTTGCGAGCCCTTAAATTCTGCTTTGTGGAAGCAGAGACTTTCCAGGAGAGCTCGCAAACTCCAAACATGTTGTGGGCAGTCAAGAAAGGAACTTTGCTCTGTGCCTCAAACAGAAAAGCCGTATTCGCAGACCCGGAGGAAGAGGTGCCAAGAGAAGGAATTAAAAAAATGCGGAATCCGGCCTCCTGCAGGAGGAGCATCATCCGAGTCACAACCCATACAAAACACGGAGAGAAAAAGAGAGAAAAAGGGGAAAGAAAGCTAAAATTATTGACTCTAAAGAGATTATAAAGATCTACAAGGATTCACGCCGAAACTGTTCCAGCAACTGAAGGCCTCGAGTCGCCACACCCATCGAGGGAAGCCGGTCTTGTGACTCTTGGCTCGGAAGAAGCAATGCAACTCGGTTTATGGCTGCACCTCCCAATGAAAAAGGCTGTCCCAGAAGCAACGTCTTCTCCTAGAGTTCTTCGAAGAAGGCCACCCGGGACTTGGTGCTCTGTAAGGTGAGCTGAGAAGACAAAAGGGAAAATGTCGTTAGTTAGGGGCCGAAGGTGGCTTGCCTCGACATCTTTGCCCAAGGACAGCTTCCATCGTGGCTCATTCGGGCTCTCGAGAACGAGAAGGAAAAAGTCCAGCTGAAAAGTTCACTCGTAAACTGTGGTTTATGGAGAAATGTGCCCTCAGCCAAAAACAGGCCATGGATAGAACGTAAGAGAGGTCCTTGGTGCTCTCTGAGCTTGGTTGTTTTCTTCCAGATGTTTCATGACCCAGTTAGGTAACATCATCAGCGCTAGAAGAAAATGGGGTTCAAGGAAAGGAGGAGAAGGAAAGGGAAGGAGGAGGAGATGGTGAGTTCTAGTCCCGCCTTAGACATGAAAGACAGCTGGGGGACTTTGAGCTGATCACCAGGAGACTGTGAATTCTAGTTCTATCGTTACTACAGGCATGAAAGCTGGCTGGGTGACTTTGGGCCACTCACCAGGAGACTGTAAGTTCTAGTCTCTCCTTAGGCATGAAAGCCAACTGGGTTATTTTGAGACAATCACCAGGAGATGGCGAATTCTAGTCCTGCCTTAGGCATGAAAACTGGCTGGGTGACTTTGAGCCAGTCGTTCTCTCTCAGCCCAACTCCTCCTCACAGGGTTGTCGTGGTGGGGAAAATAGGAGGAAGGAGACTTATGTAGGTTTCCCGCCTTGAAGTACTCATACAGTAAAGCAAGAAAGGTGGGATAAAAATCAGATCCATAAATAAATAGGCGTCCCTGTCAAGAATGAAGAGCAAGTGGAGAGACCCCCCCCCCCACAGCATACCCCAGACCCAGTGGGGCGTATCTTTAAAACAAGGCCTTGTTCTTCCACCATACATACATACACACATCCCTCAAAGCTCAAGGGATAGATGGCTGCACCCACCCTCAAGCTCACCAAGCGCATTCCAGCCTTTGCAAAGCTATTTGAGATCCTCCAGCCAGCCAGATAACAGCCCACTCAACCCCCCCACCCCAACCACCCTCCAGTTTTCTTTCTCCTTTTCTGTTGGCTGGGCGCCCCCCTCCTCTCCCTGTCTAAAAAGACAATGAATCATCCCTGGATGGACAATTCGCTGAAATATTTATGGTTACCGAACCCTGGAGGGACAGGATTGAACGCCAGAGCTCCGAGCTGCAAAGGCTCACCGGGGAGCCAAGCCAGACAACTCATTTTCATTCGGTCATCCTTGTGTGGACGGACACACACAGTCCTTGACAGGAGAGGTAAAGGAAGAGGGGCTTTCGACTGGCCCCTTGAAAAATGAACAGCTGCCAATACTAAGCGGGGGTCTATTTTTCTTGGGAGTTGCATAATACAATGGGTCCATAAACTATCCAACCGCTTTGAGGACATGAGAGGCTAAGCTACCCCCCAAAACAATAAAAAGTCAAAAAGCAATCAAACTGCAAATACAGCTCCTTGGTCTTTTACTGATTAAGGAGCCGCCGGAAGCAAAAACCTACGAAGAACGTTTGCAGGAACTGGGTATGTCTGGTTTAATGAAAAGAAGGACCAGACATTTATTTATTTATTTATTTAATTTTATTAAATTTCTATACCGCCCTTCTCCCGAAGGACTCAGGGCGGTGAACAGGCCACAAGATAAAACACATAAATACAAAAATTTAAAATAGATTAAAAACATGATAGCAGTGTAACATTGTATTGCATACAAAACCTTTGCCAGACCAATTCTCGAATACAGCTTGTCTGCCTGGAATCCACACTGTATATACAATTGAATGGGTCCAGAGGTATTTCACGAGAAGAGTCCTCCATTCCTCTACTCACAATAGAATCCCTTATGCCACCAGGCTTAAAATTTCGGCCTCTCTTTCGAGGCCGAAGAGCCAGCGCTGTCCGAAGACGTCTCCGTGGTCATGTGGCTGGCATGACTCAATGCCAAAGACGCACGGAACGCTGTTACCTTCCCACCCAAAGGTGGTCCCTATTTTTTCTACTTGCATTTTTTTATGTGGTTTCGAACTGCTAGGTTGTCAGAAGCTGGGACAAGTCACGGGAGCTCACCCCATTACACAGCCCCAGGGATCTGAACCGCTGAACTGCCGACCTTTCGATCGACAAGCTCTGTGTCTTAGCCACTGAACCTCCGTGTCCCTTTGATCTAAGCACAGTACACAAAATTGTCTGCTACAACGTCCTACCTGTCAACGACTTCTTCAGCTTCAACCTCAACAATACAGAGGCAAACAATCGATACAAACTCGATTGCAGGAAATACGACTTCAGCAACAGAGTGTTCAACGCCTGGAATGCTCTAACCCGACTCCACTGTTACATCCTCAAACCCCCACAGCTTCAACCTTAAACTGTCTACCGTGGACCTCACCCCATTCCTAAGAGGGGGCGTGCATAAGCGCACCAGCGTGCCTTCCGTCCCTGTCCTACTGTCCCCATTGATTGGTACTCATTTCCTATGTTCATGTCCATGTTTCTACTTATACCTGTTTTCTTGTACATGTTTGACAAACTAAATAAAATGAAATTAAAAAATAGAACTAAGGAGAAATTTCCTGACAGGGAGAATAATTAATAAGTGGAACAACTTGGGTTCCAGAAGTTGTTCATCCCTTCGGTCTGCCGCGAGAAAATTCCTACGCTGATCCAAACCCTGCCAGAGAAGCCGAATTCTCCCGTCTCTATAAATTATGGATATAATTATAAATAAATTTGCATGATTTCTCCGGCTTTGCATAATTCAGCCTGCTTTTAATTTTATCCCAGCAGTTTGTTAAAAAGCAATAAGGTTCCGCAGCGCCAAGGCCCATAAAGCATGTGGCTTTTGCTAGGTGTGAAGTGAGGAAATTATCCAAAACACAGAATATGTCTGTGTCTCCCACCACCACCACTTGGGGGAAAAAAAAATCTGTTGTGAAGATTTCAGCACACACAACCTGTGCTACACTATAAACGTGACTTAGATAAGGGAAAGAAAGAAAGAAAGAAAGAAAGAAAGAAAGAAAGAAAGAAAGAAAGAAAGAAAGAAAGAAAGAAAGAAAGAAAGAAAGAAAAGAAAAAGAAAGAAAGAAAGAAAGAAAGAAAGAAGGAAGGAAGGAAGGAAGGAAGGAAGGAAGGAAGGAAGGAAGGAAAGAAAGAAAGAAAGAAAGAAAGAAAGAAAGAAAGAAAGAAAGAAAGAAAAAAAGAAAGAAAGAAAGAAAGAAGGAAGGAAGGAAGGAAGGAAGGAAAGAAAGAAAGAAAGAAAGAAAGAAAGAAAGAGATGATGGGATGGAAGGAAGGAGAGAAAGAGAAAGAAAGAAAGAAAGAAAGAAAGAAAGAAAGAAAGAAAGAAAGAGATGATGGGATGGAAGGAAGGAGAGAAAGAGAAAGAAAGAAAGAAAGAAAGAAAGAAAGAAAGGAAAGAAAGAAAGAAGGGTTGTGAGTGATTAGCAGCATTCCAGATTTTCCCACAAATTGGAGAAAAGCTTCCCCGTATCTTATGATGAATGATTGTAACCAGTGGTGAGTTGCTACCAGTTCACCCTGGATTGGGCAAACTGGTAGTGGCGGGAGGCTCCGCCCGCCCACCCACCCGGATGCTTCTGCCCACGAGCAAACCGGTAGCTACAGGTTTTGAAACCTGCCCCTGATTGTAACTATGAATTATGGTCTATGATCTATCTTATCACTTTGTCGTTTGTATCTACAACGGAGAGTTTATGCCCCGGAGACAAATTCCTTGGGTGTCCAATCACACACTTAGTGGCCAATAAAAGGGAAAGAAAGAAAGAAAGAAAGAAAGAAAGAAAGAAAGAAAGAAAGAAAGAAAGAAAGAAAGAAAGAAAGAAAGAAAGAAAGAAAGAAAGAAAGAAAGAAAGAAAGAAAGAAAGAAAGAAAGAAAGAAAGAAAGGAAGACAGAAAGAAAGAAAGAAAGAGTTAGGGAGGGGAGAAGGGAGAGGAGAGAAGAAAGAGAGAGAGGAGATAAAGAATGATGAGAGAGAGAGAGAGAAAGAACAAGGGAGAAACAGAAACAGAAAGACAGAAGAAGAGAGAGGAGATAAAGAGTGATGAGAGGGAGAGACAAAGAGAAAGAGAGACGAGAGAGGAAAGAGAAAAAGAAGAAAGAGAAAGAGAGGAGAGAAAGAGATGAGAGAAAGAGAGAGAAGTGAGAGAGAAACAGCAAGAGAGAGTAAGGGGGGAGAGAGAGAGTAGAGAGAAAGAAGAAAGAGAGAGAGAGGAGATAGAGAGAGACAGACAGAGAAAGAGAGAGACAGGGAGAAGGCAGATGGTGATAATTAAGCAGCCAGACCTCAAAGGAGATCTGGAGGCGAGGAAGACAGACAAGGAAGGATCCTCCTCCTGCCAGATGTTCTGCAATTCTTCCCATGAACTAGAAGATGGTTATTAGATTTTTTTTCCCCCCCTTCACTACCTGCAAACCCCATTGCAGCCAAATCAGTTTTGCAGCTGCTAACTCAATAACTAGGAGCAAGGAACTTCTGCCGCAACTTCGCAAACTCTTGTAGAATTGAAATGCGACCTGCTAAATGGATTTTTTTTTTCCCCCTGTTCCTTTCCCAATAAGGCTGGCGCTGGGTTTAAAAACAGGAGGAGGAAAAGCTCGGATTCTGAGGTTGGAATCCCTGCAGCTGTCTGGCAGCCAGAAATTCCCAAGGGGGTCTTGAACCGCAAAACGGAGTGAAGGGAAGGATGTGCCCGTTGAGGGTGTGTGTTGCGCTTGTGTGTCTGGATTTGGGAGGAAGAAAATGCTTTTACCAGACAATCAGTAAACTGGGCTGCACAGCTACTTCTCTGGGATGGTCTAGAGCAGGGGTCCCCAATCTTTCGGACCTCAGGGACCACTAAATTCATAATTTTAAATCCCGCGGATCACGAATATGATCTGCCTAATGACCGTCTGGGTGGGCGTGGCTAAGTGGTCATGTGACTGGGTGGGCGTGGCCAACCCCTCGCCTCCCCACCTGGGCTCCTTAAGGCCCCCACAGGAAGCAGTTGTTGGAGCTAAGCAGCCACCTCGAGAAAGAGTAGGCAAAACAGCTGGCTCAGTTCAAATTGGATCTGGCCGAGAAGGAGGCTCAGCAGAAGCAATGGTTCACGGACCACCAGTTGGTGACCGCTGGTATCGAGTCTCCTGCTTGAGAGCAGGGGGTTGGACTAGAAGACCTCCAAGATCCCTTCCTATTCTTGTTGTTCGGGGATTTGATTGCTTATTGGTATCCTATTACTAGCACTAAGTGTTGTATCTTATGATTCTTGACGAATATATTTTATTTTTTCTTTATGCACACTGTGAGTTTATGCCCTGGAGACAAATTCCTTGTGTGTCCAATCACATTTGGACAATAAAAGAATTCAATTCAATTAATTCAATTCAATCAATCCAATCCAATCCAATTCATTCAAGTCTAAGGCTGAGGCTAAGTCTAAGTCTAAGTAAGTCTAAGTCTAGGTCTAAGTCTAAGTCAAGTCAAGGTCCAAGTCAAGGTCTAAGTCAAGGTCTAAGTCAAGGTCTAAGTCTAAGTCTAAGTCAAGTCAAGTCAAGTCAAGGTCTAAGTCAAGGTCTAAGTCTAAGTCTAAGTCAAGTCAAGTCAAGTCAAGGTCTAAGTCAAGGTCTAAGTCAAGGTCTAAGTCTAAGTCTAAGTCTAAGTCTAAGTCCAAGTCAAGTCAAGTCAAGTCTAAGTCAAGTCAAGGTCCAAGTCAAGGTCTAAGTCAAGGTCTAAGTCAAAGTCTAAGTCTAAGTCTAAGTCAAATCAAGTCAAGGTCTAAGTCAAGGTCTAAGTCTAAGTCTAAGTCTAAGTCTAAGTCTAAGTCTAAGTCGAAGTCAAGTCAAGTCAAGTCAAGTCTAAGTCAAGTCAAGGTCCAAGTCAAGTCAAGTCAAGTCAAGGTCTAAGTCTAAGTCTAAGTCTAAGTCAAGTCAAGGTCTAAGTCAAGGTCTAAGTCAAGGTCTAAGTCTAAGTCTAAGTCTAAGTCTAAGTCTAAGTCAAGTCAAGTCAAGTCAAGTCAAGTCAAGTCAAGTCAAGTCTATTCTATTCTATTCTATTCTATTCTATTCTATTCTATTCTATTCTATTCTATTCTATTCTCCTTCCTTCTTTCCTCCTCCGTCCCACATCTGTGTCCCTTTAGCTATACAATTTGGGATGAACCCTCTCTGAATGGTGTGGGAGTAGGAATGGATTTCCAGAGGAAAAAAATGGCAGACTACAGGAACCATTTGCACCACTCAGGTGACCCTGAGGAGACTTATAAAAACCTCTCCAAGTGGCCTCAATGACCCTCTCAAAAGATGCAAATGACTAGCTGTCTGCAAGGAGTATCAATCCTTCCCTTCCCCACCATCCTGCCAGAGCTGAAGAAGCTTCTTGGAGGAGAAGCGAAACGTCTTCAAAAGAAAAAAGAAAAAAAAGACAGTCCAGTAGCCTCCTGAAAAAAAAGCACTTTTGGGACAAAACCTCTCTCAGTCTGTTTGTGTG